>JAIEZT010001328.1:21811352-22323571 GCA_019594935.1 Periophthalmus modestus | reverse complement strand
TGTCGTTTAATCACAAGACCCCAGGAACACCAAAATATCAAACAAAAATTAGAGAAACTAATATAGCCATGTTATATAAGAGTAAGACTCGAGATGTTAATTTAGTCCTGGTTTAGTCATGGTATAGTCTGGGTTTACTACTGGTTTAGTCCAGGTTCAGTCCAGTTTAGTCCGGGTGTAGTCCTCCTGGTAGTGGGCCGGGTTTAGTCTGGGTTTTTAGTCCTGCTTGGGTCCTGGTTTTAGTTGCTTCCTGGTATGGTCCGGTTTAGTCCTGGATTAGTCCTGGGATAGTCCGGGTTTTTCCCTTGGTTAGTTAGTCCTCCTGGGATAGTGCTGGTTTAGTCCGGGGATTAGTCCTGGTTTAGGTCCTGGATTAGTCCTGGTTTCGTCCGGGTTTAGTCCTGGTTTAGTCCCAGGTTTAGAGTCCTATGGTATACTCAATGGCTTTAATCTTGATTAGGTCCAGGATTAGTCCTGGTAGAGTCCCCTGGGTTTAGCCCTGATTTAGTCCTGGTTTAGTCCCTGGTATAGTCCTGGTTTTTAGTTATGTTATAGACCTGGTTTAGTCCTGGTACAGTCCTGGTTTAATCCTGGATTAGCCCAGGTTTAGTCCTGGTTTAGTCCCTGGTTTTAGTCCTGGTTTAGTCCTGATTTAGTCCTGGTTTTGTGTGTTGGTTTTATAGTCCTATTTTAGTCCGGCTTAGTCTTGCTCTGTATGTCTATCTATTCTAAATATTTTGATTGTTTTCTCTTCAAAGGGATAATGCCCCCATTGAACTTGAAAGTCAACGTGAGGGCAGTATAAAGAACGAGAGGAGGTCTATGTTTAGTCAGAGTTCAGTGAAAGTCAAATAAATAAGAGTTTTGTGACCTTTGCACATTATTACTGAAGTGGTCAAAAGGGTACTAACAGGAATTAACTTGGGCTGAACCAGGACTAAACAAGGACTAAACCAGGACTAAATCAGGACTAAACCAGGACTAAATCAGGGGACTAAACCAGGACTAAACCAGGACTAAATCAGGACTAAATCAGGACTAAATCAGGACTAAATCAGGACTAAATCAGGGACTAAACAGGAGTAAACCAGGACTGAAGTGACTTAAAAAACGACAATATGTAATAGTGGAAGTGATGGTTCTGTATCATTTTTATTTTGTCCTATAGTATTATTTGTAAATATCGTTATTATTAGTTTTATGCATGCACATTGGCACGTGCACATTCAAGAGATCACCCCTCTTCTATCTTTTCTTACTGTAAATAGCTGGTTTAAATATTCTTCAACCTGTTTAAAACCTTCTCTGTTCATATAAATATGAATCTATTTTGTTGCTTTTTAACTTTACACTTAAATAAACATTAAACCTTTGTGTTTCCCCCCTGTGTTGTGACCAAACCTGAGCGTTTGCGTTCGTCTCTTTGTCCATCACGGGTCTCCGTAGCAGTGCTGGAGTAAACCCAGTGAACCCAGTGCTGTGTGGACGGAAATGTGACTGGCTTAGGGGGAGTGGGAGAGTGGGCGTGGCCTCAGTGGGAGAGTGGGTGTGGTTTGATGGGGGCTGCACGTGTCCGCTGTTTACAATCTGCGCTGCTCCCTGCACCAGCCAGCCTCACCAGAGGCTCCAACACTGCTAAAATACAGAGAATCACACAGAGGAGAGGTCTAAAAGAGGTTTAAAGGGTTAATGTACAAGATGGTGCAAAATTAACTGCCTACTGCCAACATAACAACAAATATGTAATAATCATTGCCGGTATTTTCAGAAAGATTTTAACTGCTTTCTGGTTGAATTGGCTCCAAAATGTTGCACAGTAGAGTCCACACATGGCCGTCTACCTCATTATTTTTAATCACCAATTTTGAAATGGTGAAAAGTGAAGGGTTTTTAGAAACAAAACACCTGTCCTATAATTGTGTCACTGCATTGCATTAATCATGAAAAGATTCTTCACTACTGACAGTGCTAGATCCAAGTTTATGATCACTTTTATCAATTAATAGGCTAAGTACACATTTTACACTGGCAGAAGTTCCATTCAGACTCAAACTTCTGATTATAACTATATGTTGAGGTTATTAAAATGATGTAAACAGCACAATCTAACATGAGGAATTCAACCTAATAATGGTCCCCCCAGATACTCACTCCTGATTTTTGGGTTATGTCATTTAAAGCAGACCTATTCTGCGAAATCAACTTTTTAGCCATGTTATGGTTCTTTCTCTCTCCATTTACTTCGCCTGAGTTATACTTAGAGTGATTTGTGAATGTTTGAGTAATCTTTGATCTCTCATTTTCAAGATGCCTTATCGCTTCAGAATAACAATTTGAATATTTCAACTAAAATGACTGCTAAATTGGCCCTATGCAAAGTAAAAATGTGGAGTGTACTATAGTCAGGGCGTAGTAAACATTAAAGTGGGGCAGCGTTTACTGTCCAGGCTGCAGTCCTGCTCCAGACACTGTTGTTCAATGATTCTGTCTGCTGTTTTTCCTTTTTTCTCCCTCTGCAGTGGCTTGTCCACACTCATCTGTGTCCTAGTGTATTCACATAAATCCTGTGCAGGCTATTGACTTGTTTTCCTGGCATTCACTGAAACAAAGAAGCACAAATACCTCAGCATTATAAAGATAAACATGAACCAGAATGTGCATTACATTTAACGACACGCACTTATTATCATTTTGTAGTTTTAATGTGTTAGTTATAAACTGGTCATTAGACAAGTTCTTATTATGTTTATGACTGTGTTTTTGTTTTATTTCTGCTATACTAGCTAAATTAGTGCCTAATTAAATAAAATGGCCCCATTACAATTAAATTATGTGCATGTGCTCTCTCCTGGTTTACATATTTACTTTAGCCCTGTTTTTAAAAAAATGTTTATCTGTTTTCACTTCTAACCCTGGAAATCTTTGTTGCTAGGGTATTTGGTGATCTGATAACTTTCTCAAACACCCACGTTTTGGTATCTCTAGGATCACGTTTTCCTGAAAATATAATCTGTAAAGTTACGTTTTTCGTTACTAACTCGTTATTAGCCAAGATGCAGCGCTGTCTTTGTGCTAGTGTCTTGTGTCAAGATATATGTATACAAAGAGGAAATTAAAAAAAATAATTTCCTGATCTTTATCGTCTCCTCCTGCATAAAGTGTAATGTATTTAATTATAAGTTT
Organism: Periophthalmus modestus; assembly: GCA_019594935.1. Taxonomy (NCBI): domain Eukaryota; kingdom Metazoa; phylum Chordata; class Actinopteri; order Gobiiformes; family Gobiidae; genus Periophthalmus; species Periophthalmus modestus. Next base: position 22,320,388 of record JAIEZT010001328.1, on the reverse strand, counting down.
GAGTCATGTTTAGCTGCAGTTTGTAGGGTATCTGTGAGTTTTGAGGCGGTTGTTTGCTAGCCTAACGTCTGTTTTTCCTAACGGTTCGTTCTTTTGTTACTGTGTGAACGTGCTGTTTTACGTCCTGGACTCTTTTCGCTGTAACCGTGCAGTTTGCCCCTCTTCTCGGGACTTTTTCCCTATATTTTAACGCCTTTTCTCCAGAGCTCCGCAGTCGCCGCCGGCCTTCCCCCCCAACCTTTCCCCCAGTTCGAGTGCACTGTGTCGGTTCACCGGGTTTACTCTGACACCGCTGACTCCCGAGCCCGCCCTCCGCAGCCACGCACCCCGCTTCGGCCAATCACAGCGCGGCCCACGTACTGATCACGCAGCTCCGCGCCGCTGATTGCCAGGCCCCGCTACACCTATACCGCGGATTGGCTGGTTGTTACCACCCGCCAGACTCGCTGTGAATTTTGTTTCCCTTCGTTTTTCTGATTATTTTTTTAATTTTCCGTGTCGGAGCTCTCAGCTGAAACGGGGGCAGGGAACGGGTCCGCACAGCCGCCTCCCGATCCTTTCACGCGGGTTTGGGTTCGCTTTGTGGCCGCTGCAGCCTCCAGCCCGGCCCTCGCTCGTCCGGTCCACCTCCGCCTCAGTTTCCCACAGTTTCACCTGGGTTTACCCCGAGGAGAGCACTCTTCCCACGGACTCCAGACTCGGACCCTTCCTGCCAGGTCAGTCTGCGCTTCCCTCTTATCCTAAAGGCACCTGTTCCGGCGTTTCTGAGCAACTTTCCCCGGTGTTTTGTGCTTGTTTGCAGCGCTCCCTCCGCCGCTGTGTGCCGTAGTTATTTTAAATAATTTTGGGGAGGTTTATATGAGGACACGCTCCGGTTGGGCTCCGTACAGTCGCTCTAATGACTGCAGTGAGCGGACTCTGCGCTCATTCTGTGCTGGGACAGTCTGGGACTATGTGGACATGCAAACGACCTTAAGAGCTGCTAATCACATTTTATTAACACAAGAAAACTAACTTTATAAAACGAGCAGACGAGGTAAGTGGGGCAGATTTGGGCTTTGCTTCGTGTCTGGTGAAATAGAATAGAGGGATTTAACATCTTAAAACAACTTTAAAAACATTGTAGCGCAATGTGGGCTACGCTGAAAGAGTATGTGCAAAAATGTGTTATATTGATACATGTGCGAACATTAAGGGAAGACAAAGAAGAAAAATAGCACAATAGCTGGTCCAATGTGGTTTGAGTTGGTTTGACTTTGCAAAACTAAAATTGAAGTTTTGAATGTTGTTCTCAGAAAATTTCTTTTGTAAGAATGAGAGGGCAGGGGTGGTATTGTCCAAGTGAATAGAAGACTTGGGAAACTGCACTGTAAGGAGTGATAATTAAACTAATAAGGGAGCTAGGAAACGAGGGAGGATCCTAGTGTTTTGCAGTCTAAGAAAACAAAGGAGACAAGAAGGAGAGACATTAGTTAAGGGTGCAAGGAGGGAGGGAGGTGCATTCTTGGACAAACATGAAGATTGTAGTGTGAGGATTTGTGAACTGAAAACTGTACTACAAAGTGTGAGTGAATTTGAGTGATAATAGAAATATGCAAGGTAAGGAGGGAGGATTCAAGGAGACAAGTTAGGAAGGAAAGAAACAAAGTTAACAAAAGATGATCATGCAAAAGTCTGGAATTTGATGAGTGGGCACATGCACAGAGTTGGGATCAAAAATGGAAAAAAAAAAAGGAATTACTGAGAAGAAAATGTGGTTGACAATAATGCCACAGTGTCATATGTGGATAAAAAGGGAGAGATAGCAGAATTGTGTAGGACAGATGAGGACACTGTAAGTGTTTGAGCAAACGTCTAAAATAAGAAATGGAGTAGGAAGTGAAGAGGGCGGATTTAAGGAGACCAGACAAAAGAGCCGGGTCTAGTCCTGGTTTTACTCACAACATTAAAAGCAATTAGAGGAGGGACAAAAACTTTTCACCATTTTTTTAAATCGGTTTTAGTCCTAGCTTTACACCTGGTTTAGTTCTCAGACCTTTGTGGTGTGTTGTCATGCTCAGAGGGAGGCATAGAAAAGCTTTGTCCGTGGTTTATCTCAGCTGAAAAATGTTTGTTTTTTTCTTCGCGCGCCAAAAATTCAACAGGTTGGAGTCGAGGCAACAATAGAATCTGCAACTTGGAGTTTGATGCTATCAGTGTATAATCAGTTATTCAGGACTATAAGTAATTTATGGGCAGCTGTGGCCTACTCCTGGTCTGGACTCATGGTTTGGAGTCATGGTCCTGGAGTCCTGGTTTAGTGGTCTACTCTTGTCCATCCATCATTTTTTTAATGAAAAGTTGACTATTGTGTAGTCCAGTTTTGAGTCCTGGTTGAGTCCTGGTGTAGTCTTCCAGCAGTCTGTAGTGTAAGCCTATAGTGGAGTACACTGTGTTCCCTGCATAGAGCTCCACTGTTGCACCTCTGAATGAAGAGAGCAGCCGGCTCAGAACCCAGACCAGCCAGGACTCAGCCAGGACTCAGCCAGGACTCAGCCGGGACTCAGCCAGGACTCAAAACCAGGGTCTAAGCACCAGGGTCCCAAACATGGCTCCCACAACAGATTGCAGAAATCATTTCCTAGTTTGAGGAATATGTCTTCATCTAATGATTATTGTCGACTAGTTGGCAATGATTTTCTAAGAGAAAACGGTTATTTACTCTAAGTTGAGATGTTTTAAATCCATTTTAAGCAGATAAAGATACAAATATGCTTACTGGAGGCCTCTAGAGAGAGATTTATGTGAGAATTCTATTATTATTACTATTATTATTATTATTATCATTATTATTATTATTATTATTATTGCTAAAAATGACAAATAGTTTATCCAGATAACTACTATTCAGATGGTCAAAAAATGACTGTAAAAACCCTGCTTGTTCGTTATCATGATGTCATCTTTTCTGGAGTAGCTCCTTCATGTTTTTTAAAGTCCACACACTTTTTCCTAAAGATAATTCTGAACTTAAACTCAAGCCTTCTTCAAACTGCTTCACTCATCAGTGCACCAGCAGAGGGCGGGTCCTTGCTCCCTCTGCTAGCGATGTGCTGCCAAATCACAACTGTTGTGATTGTGCAAAGCCTGATGCAGTCCTGGTCCAGTCATGGTTTTTAATTCTTGTTAAATAATTTTTAGTCATGGTCTGGTTTAGTCCCCTGGTCTAGTCCTGGCTCGGTCCCTTGCTTAGTCCTGAGCTGGTCCTGGTCCAGTCCTGGTCAGGTCCTGATTTAGTTGTTAGTTTAGTCCTGGTATAGTTCTGATTTAGTCCTGGTTTAGTCCTGGTCCCGTCTCGGGTTAGTACTGGTTTAGTCCTGGTTTAGTCCTTCGTCATATCCTGATTTAGTCCTGGTATAGTTCTGGTTTAGTCCTGGTCCAGTCTCGGTTTAGTCCTGTTTAGTCGTTGGTCACATCCTGATTTAATCCTGGTATAAGGTATTAAGGTTTAGTTCAGGTTTGAGTTCAGGTTTAGTCCTTGTTTAGTCCGGTCTCTTTGTGAATCCTCAGCTGCCTCTGTGTGTTTTTATTTTTTTCCTGTTGGACCAATGAGAGCGCAATGACATCATCTGTTTCCGCAGCGTTCACTGCCCAAGAGTCAAAAGCGTTTCACAGATTTTCTCTTCAATTCGACGTTTTCCTTCACAAATGATCAACACTAAACCTGAGTCTTTGAGGGCAGTGTCACATTATTATCATTATGTCTACAGATGTTTTATTAAAGACTCTCTGTTCTATTGTTCTGTACAGTCATGAATAGACTAAGGCCACATTTAGTTCTAGTGTCATTTTAGTCCTGGTTTAATCCTAGTCTAGACCTAATTTTTGGCCTGGTTAAATCTAAAGTGCATGATTAGTTCAGTTGGTTGAGACATTTGCCCGCTAACCAGAAGTTTGACGATTCAATCCAAGATATCAGCTGTGCTGTTGTTATGTCCTTGGACAAGACACTTCCCAAGTCTTGTCTCTGATTGTGTGCTGTAGGTAGGATGGTTTTTTTGCTGATATCCAATAGTATCCATATAATAACATCCATAGTACGTAACTTTTTTGCCAAAAATAGAATCAAAGAAAGGCATGTTTTGTAGTTTTTTGAATAAAAAATACTCTTGTTAAGCCTGGAGGAGGGCCTCTTCCTACTTGTTTCTATGGAAATATTGTTCATTTGGTTTTAATGTTCCACAGTTTGGCATTAAATTTGTCTGTGACATACCACTTCAAATAGGTCACATGTTTTATCTTTAAATTATAATAAAGTTAAAAAAGTAATTTTTCATTAAGCAATAAAATATATCAAAATAACAAAATGTATTGAATTTTCCATTTAAGTTGACCCTGTGTGACCCCTTTCTCTCTTCACAGGTTGGACAAGGTCTTTAAGGTCTAGACATGGACTGGAGGCCGTACCCTGACCTGGAGGCGGCCGAGGTCCTGGTCAGCATGAGCTCCTGGGGTCAAAGTTCACATAAACTCCGCCCCTTGACCCCGACATGTGACTCGTGCGACTCCCTCCATCTGGAGCCGAGTGGCGAACACCGCGACCTGGTGGCCCTCTCCTCCCTGGTACGACTCTGGACAAGTTTAGACCAGGGTTTTAGACCCTGGTGTAGGTCTTGGTTCAGTCCTGGTTTAGACCCTGGTTTAGTCCTTAGTTTTGTCCTGGTTTATTAATGATTAGTTCACAATTTAAAACCCTGGTTTAGACCTTAGTTAAGTCAAGGTTCAGTACTCATGTAGTCCTGGTTTAAACCCTGGTTTGTCTTGTAGTCCTTGGGTCAGTCTTGGGTTTAGTCCCATTCATTGTACTGGTTTAGTCCTGCTTTAGTCCTGCTTTAGTCCTGGTTTTGTCCTGATTTATTCCTGATTTAGTCCTGACTCTTTTTTTTCTCTTTCTCTCCAGTGCATGACTCCTCCTCACAGTCCAAGCTTTGCTGAGACTTCAACCACACCTGTTCTCACCTGCTCTGCCCCCAAACCCCTGCTGCCACGCCCACTCTTCGCCACGGAAACCACCACTTCCTGCTCACTTCCTGTTTATGCAGATGTGGCCCCTCCCACTCTGAGCCGCGCCATGGCTACCAGCGTCATCCGTCACACGGCCGACACAAACTCCTGCCGAAAAACGTTCTGGAAATCTCCAGTGTCTTGATGACTCCGCCCACTCTGCTCCCACAAAGCGCTCCAAACCTCACTCCTGAACCACAGGAAAACCACGCCCCCAGTACGCAAGATGCACCTGCCTTAACCCCTGAGCCCCCAACGCTGCAACCAAGCGCTCCCACCATACCCCAACCAGCCACCCTCCTGCAAAATACTGCTCCGATCTTGTCCCTGGAAGCTCCAATTGAAAGCAGTGCTACGAGTCAGCTGAACAGCGCTCCCAGTGTGCAGAGTGCAGCTCCAAATCCGGTCCCGAAATGCTCCAATCCTGCTCCAGAACGTTCTGCAGTCTCTTCCCAGCTCCAGTACCCTGCCAGATAGTGCTCCCATTGTTGCGCCAGTCTCCTCCAGTCTGCCAAATAATACTCCCAACAACAACAGTGCACTTCCCAAGGACTCTGTCTCCCACATGGCCGAATGCCCAAATACAGAGCCGGCATCGTGCTCCCCAGCCCTTCCCCCTCACGTAGTCCCGCCCCCCACGACAGCCCCACCCTCTTCTCTGCTGTGCCAGGTCATTCCGGTCAATGGGAGGTCAGGGGTTATCTCGGCCATAGTTCAAGGGTCACCGAAGCAGATCCTGGTCAGCTCTGGAGTGCCTCAGGGAGCAGTGATGCTGGTTGTGCCCCAACACAGGTGGGCTTATAATCCCTGGTTTAGTCCCTGGTTAAGTTAACGGTTTAGTCAATTATTTAGTTTTGGTCTGACCTTGGTTTTATCCTGGTTTAGTCCCAGTTCAGTCCTTATATTTTCTTTGGACAGGTTGGCTCTCGGGGCAATGCAGTAGTAACCAAGCTTCTCCCACTGGCCCCGGCACCGGTGTATGTCGCCACGGGAACGGGTCCAGGAAATGGCATCTCCACAGTAACACCGGCGGGGGGAATTCTCGCGGCGACGGAACTACGTGTGCTCCTTCCCTGGCTGCAAGAAAACCTACTTCAAGAGCTCACACCTGAAAGCACACCTAAGGACGCACACAGGTGAGGTGTAGTCCTGGTGTAGTCTTGGTGTAGTCCTGGTCTAGTTCTGGTCTGGTCTGGTTTAGTTCTGGCCTGGTCCTGGATAGTCCTGGTTTATCCCCGGTTTAGTCTTGGCCCAGTTCAGAATTGGTTTAGTCCTGCTTGAGTCCTGGTGTAGGTGGTAGTTTAGTCCCTGGTTTAATCCCTGGTTTAGTCCCTGGTTTAGTTCTTGCTCATCAGTCTTGGTCTTGTGCTGTTTTATTAGTCCCGTTTTTAGTCCTGGTTCAGATGCCAAGGGCTTTAATTTAGGCCTTTAGGTCTTGATTTAGTCCTAGTTTAGCCCTAGATTAATCCTGGTTTAGTCCTAGATTAATCCTGGTTTAGTTCTGGTTTAGCCCCTGTCTTAATGAAGAGGAGATGGAGAGTTTGAGGTGGCTATAGTTGTGCTGCTGTATCTAAACCTCTGTTCTGTGTTTAGGGGAGAAGCCATTCAGCTGTGCGTGGGAGGGCTGTGATAAGAAATTTGCTCGCTCAGATGAACTGTCGCGCCATCGTCGCACTCACACAGGAGAGAAAAAGTTCGCCTGCTCCGTGTGCGAACGCCGCTTCATGCGCAGTGATCACCTGACCAAGCATGCACGCCGTCACATGACCGCCAAACGATCGTCATGGGCAACCGGCGCCATTGGCCAATCACAGCGTGCCGACCTCACAAAGACCAACTGAATCTAATGCTCCGGGATCACTCTGAAGTCCGGGCATTCCGCTCGAGTCGCATAGGAAAGACTGTATCCGTGGGTTTCAGCTTCAGTTGTAGGTGCCATTTTGAGGACAATTGACCGTTCAGAAGATAAAATATTTTGTTTTGGATCATTGCTATGGCCACGGTCCTAACTTTTCATCAGTCTGAAACCCATGGAAAGAAACAACTCTTAGCCCCTGTATAAGATAATAATATTATAATGTTTAAAATTGCACCTTAGAAATTAAACGTGTATTACATAACTTTTCTGACGGAGGGTCGGCCACCTGTTTGTCTCCATGGGGATGTTAACACTTTGTCCAGAATGTTCCACAGTATGGCATATCCATCTCCATGAAGATGGAGAAGGTGATGCCATACAGCTAAGTTATAGTTCAGATCTGTGGAGAGTGACCCTGCTTGCTTATTTTTCCAAGGTATATATGAGCAATAAAAACATGTGCAATTGAATAGTAGAAATTGGATCAGTTTAATGCCATACTGTGAAAATTTCCAGGCAAATTAATAATATTTCCATTGACATAAGCTGGTAACGTACGGTCAATCAGAAAAGTTATATAGTGCAGGTTTAATGAGAGATTGGACTTGGAAACTTGGGAAAATGGGGACACACGATATTGTAACAGGGTTAAACTGACCTTTAACCCTCGAGCGTAGAGCCTGGGATTTAGCGAGTCCCGAGCACTCAGGACGGTTTCCAGCCAGTTCAGCCTTTTCTTACAACACAACAGAGGAACCACGAGGCTGCAACTGTGTTTAAGACATGAAAAAAACATTTACACAAAGGTTTTAGTCCAGGAGAGAGGAGTAAAAAGGATCTAATGCACTTTTAGAACGAAGGTGCTACGTCCACATTCAGAATCCTTCTATTTTAACCTGAGCTCAGAGGGGTCAGAACTTTGAGGTGTAACTATCACATACAGATGTGTGACCTGGTTTATGGTTAATATCTGTGTAATTACTGGACCTGTCCACATGAAACCAAAACTGGCACAAAGTTCAACATCTTCTCTGTGACCCAGAGCAAAACATTAACTTTTTTCACAATAGCTTCAGAAAGTGGTGCCATTATTCAAGCCCAAAGACGTGATTGTTGTCATATTAATCTTATGGCTTAAAGTCAATTCAGCTGACAGGTTTGTGGAGCCGATCCCAAACTAATAATGAGAAGGTTCAACATTTGTGAGTCAGATGTTTTGACATTTCAAAAACTGTGACTCGTCCATAGAATTATATAGGCCCCCGCCCTCCATCTGAAACTGACATCATCATAGAACGTGAATGCGACTTATATTTTCACAAAACTAGTCCTGGTTTAGTATTGGTATATAGCTTGTTTACACACATCAGCGCCACAAACAACTAGCACAATCTACCACCCTTTATAGTTAAAGGTCCCATATTACACAAAATGTACTCTTGTGAGTCATGTTCTAATGCTGTTCCCTCCTCAAAAACAGACCTTGAGTTGTGTTTTGTTTCATTCACATATGTTTGACTAACCCTTTATTATTAGTCTGTCTACATTTCCAAAGCTCAGAATGCTCTGTTGCACTTTGTGATGTCATGAAGTGGTAGTTTTTTTTAAATTAACAGTTCCTTTTACCTTTTGTTTTGTAGAGTTTGGCAATACAAGGGCTGAAATTATCTAAATGATTCTAGTAAAGGTGTATGGAATTTAAAAAATACAGTGGAGCACTTCCCGTATAACCACATGACGGAAGTCAGCCTAAATATGCAGGGTTTGTGTGTTAAACATGTGTGAATGAAACAAAACACAACTCCAGGTCTGTTTGTGACGAGGGAAAACATTAAAACAGAGATCAGAGAATAGGGTCATATGGGACCTTTAATATAAGTTGAAACGTAAAAAAAAGTTTGTTTATTGTACAAGTGCAAGTATAGCTCTATCATAATTAAAATTTTGTATTATTTTCGGTCTAAATGCAGTTGCAGCCTCTTTCCGCTCAACTCAGGATCTTGTTATTTTTGCCACAAGCATTTTTCTGTTACTCCGAGGAGGAAGGAGACAACATGGCTGCTACTACTAAAACTACAACACACATACCTGACAATGCACTGGATTTTTTAAATAAACAACAGATATTTCCGCTGTTTTTGTACTTTTCTGTATAATAAAAAAAAATCATGTTTACTCCATTTTGTACAGGTTAGAAACGTATGCACTCTTTTTTAAGTTTTGCCAAAGCTTTTATTAATATTGTTCATTTCTGTTGGTCTGTTTTGTGTAAATATTTGTATATAGATGTATCTATTTGAATGTTAAGTGTACCGCATTATGGTCGTATTCCTCACTGTGAGACTACCTATTGTAATTATGACTATTTAAAAACAGAGAGCATTTGTTGAGCTGTTTTTTTTTTTCCATTGGCCCATAGTGTAGCCAGGACATGAAAATACCTCATGATATTAAATGTTTATCATCTTATAATATGGTAATAAAGCATTTCAGAACATTGCCTGTAAACGTCAGTTAAAGATTAAGGCTCTTTTTACAAATAAAAATATAAAGTTAAAATGTTGTGTTGTGGTTATTCACTATGACCATGTGCAGCTTAAAGAGCCCATATTACGCTGTTCTCTGATGATTAAGGTATAATGCCGTTTCCTCATCACAAACACACCTGGAGATGTGTTTTGAGCTCTTCTCTCAAACAGAAAACACTCTGTTCCACCTTGTGATGTCATGAGGTAAAACAGGAAGTGCTCCACCTGGTTCACTAGAATCATTTGGATAATTTTAGCTCTGGAATTGTCCAACTCTACTGAATAACAGGTAAAGGGCAACTGTTAACCTTAAAACTGACATCACAACAGATAAAGGGTTACTAAAATGTGTGAATGAAACAAAACACAACTCTGGGTCAGGAGGAAACAGCATTATAACATGGATTAAAGCTCACAAGAGTCAATTTTGTGTATTATAGGACCTTTAATTAAAAATAATGTAATAAGTGGTGAAAATAACTACAGATATTATATTATTATTATTATAAAGGATCCCCATTTCACTCAAGTCAGTCAAAACTTTAGACAAATTGTTATAAATAATACATATAATTGAACAATGGCAATAAAATTAACTTGACACAAAAAATAAAATGACTGAGTCTATGATGCACTTCAGAATGGGGCTCCCAATAAAACAGGTCCAAACCAGATTTAAATCCAGACTTGACTCTACCACAGACCAGGACAAAAGTAGGACATCCCAGTCGAACTCTTTTCACTGTCTTGTGATGTTTCATAAGCAACAGAAACCTGCTATAGTACTGGTTTAGTCCTGGTTTAGTCCTGGTTCAGTCCTGCTTTAGTCCTGGTTTAGTCCTGGTTCAGTTCTGGTTTAGTTCTGGTTCAGTCCTGGTTTAGTTCTGGTTTAGTCCTGGTTCAGTCCTGGTTTAGTCCAGGTTCAGTCCTGCTTTAGTCCTGGTTCAGTAGTCCTGGTTTAGTCCTGGTTCAGTCCTGGTTTAGTCCTGGTTTAGTTCTGGTTCAGTCCTGGTTTAGTCCTGGTTCAGTCCCGGGCGCTCTGGTTCCTCCCCTCTTGGTTATGAGTCACATTCTGCGGTGTAAGGCCGTTAACACGTCGCTCAAATCGGGTTAGCTCTTACGTAAAGCCGCGACGGGTCTCTGGAAGTCTCTGCGGCTCTACGCGGTTACACAAGCCGCTCTGTGAGCTCCATGCCCCGGCCTCTCTGCCCGCGGCGCCCGGTAACAGCGCTCCGCCAATCACAGAGCAGCTCCCGGTGGGCGTGACCAATCATAGCCTCGGAATCTATGACGCCACAACCCTCAATGTTCTGCCACACTGACCGACATTTAGACCACTCCAGGACTGAAACTAGACTAAAACTGGACTGAAACTAGACTGAAACAGGCCTGAAACAGGACTAAAGCAGGACTGCAACAGGACTGCAACAGGACTAAAACAGGACTGAGCCAGGACTAAAACAGGACTAAAACAGGACTGAAAGAGGACTAAAGCAGGACTGAAACAGGACTGAAGCCGGACTGAAGCAGGACTGCAACAGGACTAAAACAGGACTGAAACAGGACTGAAACAGGACTAAAACAGGGAAACAGGACTGAAAACAGGACTGAAACAGGACTGAACCAGGACTGAACCAGGACTAAAACAGGACTGAACCAGGACTGAGGCCGGACTGAAGCAGGACTAAAACAGGACTAAAACAGGACTAAAGCAGGACTGAAACAGGACTAAACGGGGACTGAAACAGGACTAAAGCGGGACTGAAACAGAACTAAACCACAACTGAAACAGGATTAAACCAGGACTGAAACAGGACTAAAGCAGGACTGAAACAGAACTAAACCAGGACTGAAACGGGACTAAACCAGGACTGAAACAAGACTGAAACAGGACTAAAGCAGGACTGAAACAGAACTAAACCAGGACTGAAACAAGATCACACAGGACTGAAACAAGACTGAAACAGGACTAAAACAGGATTAAACCAGGACTAAAGCAGGACTAAAACAGGATTAAACCAGGACTGAAACAGGACTAAAGCAGGACTGAAACAGGACAAACTTTCGTGGCTCGTGCCATAAACAGGCCGGTCTGCAGAGACACCATGTGGACAACGGAGGAACAGCAGTTTTTTCTACACACGTGGAAAACTCAAACATCACATTTTACACTGAAAAGGAGTAAAAGAGTTTCTTTATGATCTCATTACACTTTGATGGGTACACCTCTTTGTTCCCACAGACCATTAAAGTAATGTATCTGTGAAAAGCACGTGGAAAACTAAGCAAAAACTGCAATAAACTGAAGTCACGTGGTATCAAAGTCACGTGAGTATTGTAGGCGCCTGCGCATGCTAACACCCGGAAGTCGGGGGGAAGACATCGTTTGAGTAAGGTCTGAGACAAAAACTAAAGTTTGTAAAAAATGTGCAAAAGGCGCACACTGAGAGCTCTGGTGCAGGAGCGGCTCGCTCGCTGCGGCTGCAGAGGAGATCTTTGCGCTGTTTGAGAGGACGATAGCGGAGTATGAGGAAGAACTGCACCGCTCCTCCAAAAAGAGGAGAACCAGAGAATCCAGAGAGGCCCGCTGCAGACCGCGGACCGGGACCAGCAGCGCGTGAAGCCTGCACCAGAGAAGCTCCACAGTGCAGCTTTAAATCCAGGTAGGACTGTTTGTGGCCAGTTGGTGCACAGGTGTGTCGCACCTTTGTGTAGCTGCTGCTCATGGAGCTACGGCTGTCTCGTGACGAGTTCTTACTCGGACTCATCATATTTACGACTTTATCACAGTCAAAAGAAAGGTCTCATTATTTGGAGTCTTGTTCTCTCTAATTAGCTGCAAGTACAAGGCCAAACACAGCTCCCAGAGACCTGGCTAAGATTCTGGTGGCACAAGTTATTTTTATTTGAATAATTTCAGTGTAAATATCATTTATTGCCTCTATTTAATATTTAAGCATCATTTTGACCAGTGTCATCTCTTTATAAATTGTTGATAATACAATGAGCAACCAAGTCTAATTTTGTTATGGCAATGTATAGTTCAGGTTGTTTTAAACTCTGGGGGCCATCATAGTCTCCTGTATTCTTGTGAAACACTGGCTCCTCACTCCCACTGTCTTCTGCAGGTTACCAGATATCCTTGCTGAGTTCTGGTTTGAAGCAGGAATCCCCAGAGACTCCACAGGTGAAAGAGGAGCCAGAGGAGCCGAGGGTCAAACAGGAGGAAGAACAGCGGCCAGTGTAGCGCCACCATTTAAACTCATCTAATGCTGTGTAACTCACACATCCATACATTTCACTGACTCCACATCTGTGCATGATTTTACAGGCTTGTCCCAGAGTCCAGCGTTGTGTGCCTGAAGATAGAAGAGTTCTCACTGCTTCAACAGAGACAAACTGAGCCCAGAGAAGAGGAGACACAGAGAGAAGACATCTGTGCAGGGACCACAGCCGCTGTGGACACTAGAGACATCTCAGGAACAGCTTTAAGGACTGAAAATAACAAACACCAGTGTCCCTTTTGTACCAAGAGTTTTGGGCATCAACTGTTTCTAGAGAGACACATTAGAGTTCACACTGGGGAGAGACCTTACAGCTGTCCAGTTTGTGAAAAAACATTTGCCCAAAAGATAAATGTACGATCACATATGAAAATACACTCGGGAGAGAAACCATTCAGCTGTTCAGTGTGTGAGAAAACATTTACTCAAAAGACACACCTTACGTCGCACATTAGGACTCACACAGGGGAGAGGCCTTACAGTTGTACAGTCTGTAATATAAGGGCTTTGCTTTGAAAGGAGGGCTGCACACACATATGAGAACGCACACAGGTGAAAAACCCTACAGCTGTTCAGTGTGTGTTTGAAAACATTCTCCCACAGGACGACACTAGTATCACACAGAAGAGTTCACACAGGAGAGAGACCGTTCAGCTGTCCAGTCTGTAACAAAGGCTTCGCAGAGAGTTCCAATCTCACGAGACACATCACGACTCACTCAGAAGAGAGACCATTCAGCTGTTCAGTCTGCAGTAAAAACGTTTGCCAGTAAGAGAATCCTCAGAGTCCATGGAAAAACTCATTCAAGTGAAAAAGCTCATACAAGAACTCACGTAGATGAGAGCAGGACTGATGTGTGACCTGGTTGATGGTTAATATCTGTGTAATTACTGGGTCTATCCACATAAAACAAAGCTCATTATCTTCTCTGCAAAAGTGCATTAATCCAGAATCAGGCTTTTTAAAGCCTTTTTTAACGGATTGAATAATATTTATTTTGAGTTTGCGCCAAGAGAAAAACAACAGAAAAGCACATTTCTGTAAACTTATGAACCCACCTCCATTATAACAGTTTTCTAATTTGTGTGTGCTTGTGCTTGATGTAATAATGTTCATCGCTCAAGAGCAAAATAAACTGTCCACATCAATACAGAATAGTACTTTTGTTTTTAAAAGTCCTATATTACTCAACAATGACTCGCGTGAGCTTTAAGCCATGTTATGATATTTCCTCCCCCAAAACAGATTTGGAGTTGTGTTTTGTTTCATCCACACATGTTTGAATAACGCTTTATTATTAGTTTCTCTACATCTCCAAAGCTCAAAATCTGCTCTGTTCCACTTTGTGATGTCATGAAGTTAACAATTTTTAGCCTCACCTGAAGTAATTAATTTTACTGAGACAGGTCAGAACTCTGAGGTGGAGTTCTCTGTGTAACTGTCAGATACAGATGTGTTGATCTGGTTTATGGTTAATATCTCTGTAGTTATCGGACCTATCCACATGAAACAAAAACTGGCACAAAGTACTATGTCTTCTCTGTTAGTGTAAATAAACAAAAGTCAGATGTTTTGTTTTTAAGTCACAATAAAATGTTATAGTTGTAAGGGATAACCTGTCTATAGAATATGACTCCAGACATCATCCAATTCCAATGTGATTTTCTACATTAAATGTTGTACTTCGTGTTCTGTTCCATGTGTGTTATATGTGTGTAATCCCCACAGCGACATATCATTATACACAGATTCAGGAAAGGTTCATTTCTGTCAATTGGACTTTTTTTTAGACCTGCTCAAATGAGTATTTAGTTTTGATACTAGTTTTACTATTGATTAGAATCTGATTTTCTGTACTTTTGACAACACTAGTAGTGACGTTATCCATTTCTCTAGCATGAATATTTCACTTTTGTTTATTTACACTGACAGAGAAGACGTTGAACTTTGTGCCAGTTTTTGTTTCATGTGGATAGTAACATGGTTGACTAATCTAGTGGGTAAAACCTATTGTAAATGCAAATTATGAAATCAAGAAGCAGTTTGAAAAAAGAAATATATTAATGACGTCAAACTATAGGGAGAATCTAAGCGTTCAGTAAAATTTACACCATTACACCAGAAACACATTTTTTTCCCCCAATATTTTAAACATGGTTTCAACAAAATAAATGTGCTTTCTAATATGTTTTATTTGTCAGATAATAATTTCTGTGCACAGTAGCAGAGTTTAACCCACTGTATAACATGGTTGCTAGGTAACAGTTATGAAATTCCCTATTGTGATGTCATAATTTCTGACCAGGAAGTAAAATTTGAAACCTAAAAAATTACTAAATTAGGATTTTTAAAAACTTATATATTTTAGTAATATCTTAAATATAATGATCTTCAATGTGTTTTAGTAAAATGAGCAGTCCAACCTGCCATAGGCACTTTAAAGGCTTTCTCACAGTGAACAGCTGAGTTTTTCTCTGTGTGAATTCTCATATGGCTGTGTCGTCCATAGCCTGTATGAAGAAGTGGGCTGAGTGAATGTGACGTCACCCAGAGCGTTCGGCTCCAGTCAAATGAAGCTCATCGAGGCTAGAGGAGTTATAGCGACTTCTGTCCGCGAGTATCATAGCAACCAAAGAGCCAATCTGAGGCAACGCTATTGAAGGTAACGCCCTGGTCTATTATTAGTGTTCATTTGTCAATTTACGGACGAATTAGCTAAATAAAAATACCAAGATTTTGTGAAGAATTTAAAACCAAAATTACAAGGCTCACTGCAGTAGTTACAAAGAGAAAGGCCGTGTTTTTTCAATAGAAAGTGAAAGGGATAGACCTGTGAATTATGCACAGAAATAAGCAGATGCGCAAGTGACACAGCATTAGATGACTTTAAATGGTGGAGTTACATTGGCCGCCTTCCCTCTGGCTCCGTCTATACAGTAATAATCATTACTCATCATTATCCCTGAGGAGGTGTTCTGGGCATGTCCCTTCAGGAGGATGGATGGATGGAGTAATTATCGTGACAGACCTGGAGCTGTATTTGCCCTTGTACATGTAGCTATTCAGACAACAGGCGTTATTCAGACAACAGGCGTTTGAGGAAGAGACACTTTGGTCGAGACAGAAATAATTTCCTTTGAATCATTTGACCAGAAGCTAGAGGCCACCGCAGAGCTGCAGATACAAACTCAAGGCAGCAATGTGAAATACCCGAGTGTTTCCCAGAGATCACAGGGAGCCTGTGGTGGCATATTCTCATTTTCAGACTGAACACGGTCTAAGCTCAGACCGAAATAAAGCTGAAATGAAATGAGCCTAAACCAGGACAAGTAGACCCAGATTTAAACTATTTCCAAATCAGGACTCAGCCTGGACTAACACAGCACTGAAACAGAGCAGAACCAGGGACTTAAACCAGGACAGGATCTCAGTGTGCGCCTTCAGCTCAGGCCCAAACTGCGCTCTCTGGGGACTCAGATGACACTTTTCTATAGTCAGAGGCTGTGTGTTAAAAAAGCAGAGGTTTAATGACGATTTTAAACGACTTCGCGTGTGTTGTTGTTGCGTCTGTGGTGAGCGTATGCAACCTGCAGGTTTTATTAGCGGGTTTGATGCGTTTGTAAGTTTCTTTAGTTGGTAACACTTTTCTCAGCCGTTCTCCCCTTTGGATTTCCCGCTGCCAAACCCGGATGTGACGTACTTTACGTAGCTTCTGATTGGCTGTCTGTCCTCTTCGAGTTAAACCCCCACGAGCCGCAATATCTGTTATAAACTTCTGATAAATGCGTCTTTTCGCTCTGATATTTGAGCGCGATGTGCCCGGAGCCGCATCTGTTCATGTCATCGTAAAATAAAGTGATTTTAATATGTGTATTATTAGTTTTTGTGCCGTTTCTCTCTACACTGTCATAACCGCCGCACTAAACGTGAGCTCTGATTGGCTGCGTCAATTGGGCTTTACGTTCCAGCGCCAAGATTTCAATAAAAAGCGAACGGACAAGCGGCGCTTCAGTCTCTCCGCGTCTTCTGCTCTGTGCGTTCTTTTTTAGCTTTACTTTAGCGCTTTTATTTCCCGCGTTTTTTACATTTGTACTTATTGTATCGTTTGGTTTTAAGTGAAAAGATGCTGTCCACGCGCTCTCCTCTGTTCTGTGAAGAATGAAAAACGCTGTGAGCAGCAAAATGAGCTCCTTGAACCTGGACAAAGAGAACACGGTAAGAACAGGCACTGTGTTTCACTGTAGCTGCTGCCTGTAAATGTGGAATTGTTCATTTATAAATCGGTGTGTGATTTTGAGCCCGGTGTCGTGTTGAATCTTGCAGCCTCCCAGCCTGAACAGCACCCGGATCTTGGCCTCGAAAACTGCTCGTAAAATCTTCTGTGATTCCACGGTAAGAGCTCCAAAAGCGGCTAAAACTTGCCGAGTGCGCCATTTCTGCGCCACACCCGCAGTTTGAGACCAAAAGTGTTTGATTTGCGCTGAAGGCGGAGTTTGTGCAAATGTAGCGCCCAAAGTGAAGCATTTCTGGCGCCAACAGCTGATCACCAGAGGAAAGTTACAGCTGTTTTACAACAAACCGCAGCTTTTGCTTTAACTTTGAGTCTTTACTTTAGCCACAGTCGATTTGACTCTTTACTTGGTCATTAAAAACAGTCACAAGAATCAACTAAAACGAAGCACTAATTAAGATTTAACACATTTAGTTCATCCTGAATATATTTTGTTTTCAGAAAGTGGAAAGTGCTGATGTCCCTTTCAGATGGAACAAAGCCAGTATTCATGTATCAGTTTTACATTTTACTGTGTCCATCTCTGTTAAATATCAAGGAAATTGGACATTATTTATGTTAAAGCACCCATTTAGTCATTTATATAGAAGTAAATGTATATTTTGTTCCTCTGCTAAAAGTATCGTCATTCTAAGAGTAAACTGTTTTGT
Source organism: Periophthalmus modestus (assembly GCA_019594935.1). Lineage (NCBI taxonomy): Eukaryota > Metazoa > Chordata > Actinopteri > Gobiiformes > Gobiidae > Periophthalmus > Periophthalmus modestus. The sequence goes on along the minus strand of JAIEZT010001328.1, from coordinate 22,302,734 downwards.
TTCAGTCGAAGTCTGGCCACAAGTCTACGTCTCAGGAGGAGCCTTTGCTGAAGGAGAACCCGCGGCGCTTTGTCATCTTCCCCATTCAATACCATGACATCTGGACCATGTACAAGAAGGCAGAGGCTTCCTTCTGGACCGCAGAGGAGGTACTACAATGCTACTACTGCATATTGCAGCTTTAAGTACTACATCTACTATTCCCTGCCGTTACATTTTTAAAGTATCAGATTGATGACTAAGATAAAAAAAAAAAAAAAAGTTGACCAATATTTGGTCTTGACCCAGTCCTGCATCCAAACGGGTCCTGTCGCTGTAGTCCCCTGAGCTCAGACGTGAGTTCTGATCTAATAAGGTTCTGGTCTTTTTCAGGTGGACCTGTCCAAAGACGTGCAGCATTGGGAGTCTCTGAAGGACGACGAGAGGTTCTTCATTTCCCACGTTTTGGCCTTTTTCGCAGCCAGCGACGGCATCGTCAATGAGAACCTGGTCAGTGCTCTTACTCTTTACTTTTAGACACTTTCTATTGTCAGAGCAGGACTGTGCTGATGCACCAGATCCAGTCCCAGGACTAACCGTTCCTTGTGTCCAGGTGGAGCGCTTCATGCAAGAGGTGCAGGTAACGGAGGCGCGCTGCTTCTATGGGTTCCAGATCGCGATGGAGAACATCCACTCGGAGATGTACAGCCTGCTCATCGACACCTATATCAAGGACTTTCAAGAAAGGTGAGTTCCCCCATGCCCCCACCCCCGACACTGTCCCCTGATGTCTAACTGTGCTGTGTGTCCTCTGTGCAGAGAGTACTTTGTTCAACGCCATCGAGACACTGCCCTGCATCAAGAAAAAAAGCCCGACTGGGCTATTAACTGGATCGGCAACAAGAACGCCACCTACGGTAGGTCCCAGAACTGCACTGGCTCATTGGGTCCCGGTTTAGACCGGTCTCTGTTCAGGGGAGTGTGTGCTTTGGTCCTGCTTTTGACCTGGTTTAAATCTGTCTCTATTCAGGGGAGCGTGTGGTGGCCTTCGCTGCCGTGGAGGGGATCTTCTTCTCTGGATCCTTTGCCGCCATTTTCTGGCTGAAGAAACGAGGCCTGATGCCCGGACTGACTTTCTCCAATGAACTTATCAGCCGCGATGAGGTACTTTTACTGGAGTGTACCCTTAGTGCATCAGTGTACCGCAATCCCTCATGCTGATTGGTTAACCCCAGTAGTATGACACTGAATCCTGATTCGTTGATCCTGTAGTTGAATGCTGAATGCTGATTCTCTGTGTCCAGGGTCTTCACTGTGACTTTGCCTGTCTCATGTTCAAACATCTGGAGAACAAGCCCAGCTCCTCCACCGTGGAACGCATCATCACGGACGCTGTCTCCCATCGAACAGGTATACTACACACGTGTACTTTAGGTACAACAGTTTACATGTTGGTTTGGATCACTATGTGAATAACACGGTACATGTTAACGAACAGCAGTGCTATTGTTTCATTGTTTCTCCCATTTGGGAGGTCAAATCAAACAAGACTGGAGAACACACCAACAGCACAAAACACACAGGTCACACACATGAGAGTCCAGTACAGACAACTGCAGACGCAACCCTGTTTAATCTACCGCTGATACGAGCTCGTCCCTCGGACGACTCACACTCCTCTGTGTAAACTCTGGACTGGGCTCTGAGCTTGTGCTGTAATTCTCAGGAGTTCCTGACGGAGGCGCTGCCAGTGAAGCTGATCGGGATGAACTGTGAGCTCATGAAGCAGTACATCGAGTTTGTGGCTGACAGACTTCTACTTGAGCTCGGTTTCAGCAAGGTATGACCGAGGTTGGGGAGGACTGTAGTATCCGATGCATCGATGAGCTGCGCAGGGGTACAGACCTCAATCGTAGTAACTGTAGTAGTATTTTCTGTAGAGTTGGTGCAGTGATGAGCTGCGCAGGGGTACGGACCTCAGCTGATTATGGGAGCTGAGTCTGTGGTTTCAGAGGCTCAGGTCACTGACGCCACAGACGAGGAGCACGCACTACTGAGCACCAGCAGGAGGTCACATGTAGTATAATGTATATGCAGCATTTTAGATGGTGTCTTTTCAGGCGTATCAGTCTATACTGCATAGTACTTGGCGCGTGTAGTATAAAGTGTGTGTGTATATTATTTAAATTTTAGTTGGTAACAGTACCGTTTTTCAGTTTTACCGATCGGAGAACCCGTTTGACTTCATGGAGAACATCTCTCTGGAGGAAAAAGACCAACTTCTTTGAGAAGAGAGTGGGAGAGTATCAGAGGATGGGTGTCATGTCCGGGACCAGCGACAACACCTTCAGACTGGATGCAGACTTCTGAGAGAGCAGCCAATCGCAGCGCTCCAGCTGACCTGCAGAGAGCCAGTCGGAGCACTCCGTCTCATCTCACTGCAGCCAATCAAAAACCTCAAACCTTCTGAGATTTTCCTTATCGACTTTCGGAAGAACTGGTCTTGTTGCACTAAAAACCTTTATGGAAAAAAACAAACATTAAAACTCAGATGCAGCAGCCACAGGTACGAGACCAGTGGTTCTGATGTATCCTGCCAGCGTGTCCTTGGGCAGGACTTGTCCCCCTCTGCGCCTGATGTTTGTGTTGTATGAATAGGAGTGTGTCTGGACCTCCTGTAGAGACTAATTTCTGTAGATGTTTTATGATTTTAGTGTTTTTTATTGTACAGAATTTTAGTTTAATAAAATGTAAATGCACCTCCTACGGTCACGGTCATGTTAAACGTTCTCTGGATAAATATGGGAGGAGTAGCTATTTGATATTAATGTAAGCAAGTTTTAATCTAAAGCATTTTGGTGAAGAAAAATGAGATATCAGTTTTTACAGAATAGATAATTGGATTGACTTAAGCTCTTCCATTCATCCCTCCTTATTGTCCAGAATAGTTTTAGTTATTGGTCCATTAACACAAGGCTGTTGTCCTCTTTAAAGTGCCTATGACGGATCAGAATACTCATTTCACACTTAAGATCATTGGCAAGCGAGGGGCATTGTTCTTGCTGGGTTTCTGATTATTTTTACAGGTGGACTTTACAGCACCACCTAGAAGTTGACCCATATGGGAGAGGAGGCAGGTAAATTTTGGAATACAAAAATTGGAAGTGATACAGCACAGTGAAACCAGCATAAGGGGCGCTGCCCTATGACAGACAGGAAGTCGGCCATATTGGATTGAAAGTTCATTACAAATTTTGCCTTGTGTTTTCAAAACTTATCCTGTCCCACGTTTTTGGTCCAGATGAGTTTAGATTTCACATGCCACATTTTCATCAACTTCCACGCTGTTCGCCTGTGGTACGCTACCGAAAAATGCCTTTGTTTCCTGTTTTTTCCTGTCCTCTCATGACCACAGGCATTGCCCTATAGAGCTCACGTTCACATCACATATGTGTGATTAGAGTATGTATGGAATGCACTATAAAGTCTAATCAAAATTAACACTTAGCGCCCCCTACCATAGACATGACAATGTCAACATTATAGGAATCCTACAAAATTTGGGAAAAAAATGTAAGGCAATTTGGTGCATGACCAGAAGCAGAAAATTATATTATGGGCATGGGTCATTTGTCACGGTTGGCCACCAGGGGCGTACAGACTCAAAGAAAAAAAAAAATTGAAAAATGTCTGGCATGCGCGGGCCTTGATCTACACAGCTCCAATTCACACGTGCCATTTAGCCATGAATGTAATGTACTATAAGGTGTACTTAAACTCACTATAGCGCCCCCTACCATACATGTGACACGTCAACATTATTGCATTCTGACGAAATTTGGGCAAAATTGTGTACGCAATAAATTGTACGCATGAAAAGAAGCAAATAAATATATTACCAGTATGGGTCATTTCACACGGTTGGCCAGCAGGGACGCAATGACTCAGAAAATAACATTGAAAAATGTCTGGCATGCACGTGGATTTATCTACACAGCTCCAATTCATATCACACATATGTAATATATGATAATGTCCCATGGCACAAAACTTGGCCAATAGATTCCGTACCTCACAACCTGCAGAAAAGTCCATTACACCATAGCTGTATTATGGACAAGGTTGCCGGCTCAACGGCATGGACCACCAATATAATGCGATGGCACCTCTGCGGTATAGAAACGGTGTGAAGGGGGACGGATAGTGGCCAGGCGGGGGAGGAATGCTGCGTGGGGGCGGTGGCTGGCCCCAGGCGGTTGTGTGGGGGGCGCGGGCGTGCCTGGGTAAGGGCCATCATCACCGAATGCGGCTTTAATTATATTTAAGATTTTACTTAAAAAAAATAGTTTTAAAAATTCTATTTTTTTTTTTTAATTAAGGTAGTGTAGGTTTCAATTTTTACTTCCTGGTTGGAAATCATGACATCACACTAGGGTACTCCATAAGTGTTACCTAGCAACCATGTTATAAAGTGGGCTAAGACTAACGTACATAGAAATTAACATTTGACAAATAAAAATGTAAGATAACATTTCTTATTGAAATCATATTTAAAGTCTCAGAAAAAAACACAAAGTGTAAATTGTGCCAAACTTTGTGTCAGAATTCTCCCCCTGTGATGCACAGACGTAAAATCATAGTAAAGATCTACGGTGTGATGTCATTACTCTATTTCCTGTTATTTTCAACATATTTCTCAAATTTTCTTCTCAAACTGCTTCTTGATTGGTGTAAAATTATAATTTATTTTTAGAACAGGTACTATCCCACCAACTTAAGTCAAAATCTGTCAAACGCACTTGACCCATTCTGACAGAAGACAGTGGATCGGATCTGGCTTGGTTATGCATACAGTGAGGCAAATAAGTATTTGAACAACCTGTGATTTTGCCAGTTCTCCCCACTTAGAAATCATGGAGGGGTCTGAAATTTTCATCTTAGGTGCATGTTCACTGTGAGAGACATAATCTAAAAAAAAAAATCTGGAAATCACATTGTATGATTTTTAAAATAATTTATTTGTATGTTACTGCAGCAAATAAGTATTTGAACACCTCAATCAATCAATCAATCCAACTTTATTTCTATAGCACCTTCCAACAACCAAAGCCGACCAAAGTGCTGTACAACATTAAAAACAAGATAAAAAACAATAAACATCATACAAATAGGTCAACAAAGCACATTACACCATTAAAATAAAGAAAGTGTCGCTGGGCCACTAAGTGTTAAAAGCCAATCTAAATAGGTGGGGGTTTTAAGTTTGTCTTTGAACAAAGGTCAGTGATGGAATGTAACTCAACGGGCAAAGAGTTCCAGAGTTTTGTACCGGCCACTGCAAAAAGAACGATCACCCCACTGCTTGCAATGAGACCGGGGGACCTCCAGCAGATGTTGCCCAGCAGATCGTAGAGCTCTGCGGGGTTGGTGAGGAGTCAAAATCTCACACAAATAGGAGGGCGCAAGACCATTGACTGCATTAAAAACAAACATCAAAATTTTAAAATGAATTCTGAACTGGACAGGGAGCCAGTGCAAGGAGTACAGGACAGGGGTGATGTGGTCATGTTTCCGACTGTTAGTGAGCAGGCGAGCTGCAGCATTTTGCACGAGCTGCAAACGGTGAAGACCATAATAATAATAATAATAAACTGTGGCTGTCCCATATATTATATTTTATATATATATATATATATATATATATATATATATATATATATATATATATATATATATATATATATATATATTATATATATATAATATTTATATATTTATGTGTGTGTGTGTGTGTATATATATATATATATATATACACACACACACACATATAAAATATATATATATATATATATATATTTTATATGTGTATATATATATATATATATAAAAAAAAAAAAAAATATATATATATATATATATATATATATATATATATATATATATATATATATATATATATATATATATATTATTTATATTTATTTAGAATTTTTCTGGGATAGAGCATTAAACTATAACATGTCTTCTTTAATAAGTGTAGGGAGGTGTGTGTTGACTCACATTAGATTAAAATGTTTAATGTTCTACAGCTGTAAACACTGCGAGACAAATCTAAAATACAAATCTTAAATGTGCCAAAAACATTCATAATGTCTTTGCTAAACAGAAATTTAAAGTGCATTTGACAGAGTTTAACAGATAGATTTAATAGATTTTTGGTGGGTTTGGTGAGATAGTACCAGTGGTAAATATTAATCATGGTTTTACAGTGGCAGTTTGTGAAGAAAGCAGAAAAAAAAAAAAATATTTAAAATACAGGAAGTAGATCTGAGTTGTAAAACAGAATCTCTCTCTCTCAGCAACTGCCATCCAAAATACAGAGACAGTTTACGCACAAGGAAGACATTTTTCTGACACTTTTTAGGCCCAAGTTTACATACATACCTCTGTACATACACATATGTACAGAGGTAAGTCCACATCAGCTCCTGTATCCAACCAGGAAGTAAAATTATAAGTTTAATCTACATTAAAAAAAAAACAAAAACAAGATTTTGTAGTAAATGTTAAATCTAAAGATCTTTACGGTGCGGTAGTGAAATGTGTGGTCTAACCTGTCATATGCACTTTAAAACTCAAAAACATGCATTAAAAACACACAGATTCAGCTTTGACAAACATTGGTCCTTCAGATTCACTTGGAAATGCAATTTATTTACATGTTTTACAGTAGGCTGTGTTCAGTCTCTACGATCTCATCTCACTCTTTGTTGGAGGACAGGGACAATATTTCTCTTGCCTGTTAAGTCCAGACTCATAACCCTGTATAAAAAACACAGATACAGAGGGAGTCTGGTCCGTACTCCCTCCGTCACGTCTCAAGCCAGAACCAAGCATGATGGACCAATCAGATTTATGTGAAACAAAGGGGCTGATTGGTTACCCATCATTTACAAACAAAATTACATTTCTCTCCCTCAGATGAACAATATTGCTTCACTCATTGTTTCAGCAGAAATCTGCAGAAGACATTTCACTGCTCAGTGAACTGAAGAAGTGGCTTGGATGTTCACTGAAGAACTGAAGAAGCGGCTTGGATGAGCAACGAAACGTCTTCACTTTTACAACGATTTGTCCAGTTGACAGATTTAACTTCGGCTTTTGCTTCATGAGCAGCCATATGTTTTGATACAGACCATCTGTGCCCCTGATTGGCTAATGCGCCTGTCAATCTGGACTTACCGGTGCCCAAACTCATAACTTAGTAAAGTATTGGAGAAGTGTGTCTTCTGGATCACAGGCAAGAATATATCCATTTCTGTCAAATTTATACTAAATATAAAGTATGCATGAAAAATACTACTGAATTTATTAGTTTTTATACATTTTTTGCTCCATTTTAGATCAGGCTCTTTATACATATAAACGTATGTTTCAAATGCACATGAACACAGCCTACTGAAGTGCAGATTCAAAAGATTAGTGAAAGAAAAATATAAATTCAAAATTATAAGGTGCAGAGTGGCAGAGTGGTTAGTGCTCTTGCCTCTCGGTGAAGGTTTTGGGTTTGATCCGAGGCTCAAAGCTGCTACACTGCCCTTCACTAATCAGTGGCCCCTGATGTTTTAATTTATAAGCAAAATGTGATATTTCTGATTTAGTCCTGGTTTGTTTCTGTGCTAGTCCATGAATCAATAATAACCCTGTTTTAGAACTGCTTTTGTTCTAGATTAGTCCCCGGTTTAAGTTCCCATTTTTAATCCCTGGTTTTAGTCCATGAATCACTGAAGAGCTGCAGAAGTTGGTTGGGTCTTGGGGTCAGAAAGTCTCCAAAATGTCTCCCAGTGTATCAGGGTTGTATCAGTGGAGGGCAGTGGTGATGCCACAATGACGTCTCTGTGTCCTCTTGTGACCTCACAGCAGACGCACCTCCTCCAGACTCAAGTCTCCGCTCAAGGCGAGGACTGTGATCTGGCTCAGATCCTGGACTCTGTGTTTGTACTCGAACTGATGCGTTCCATTCACCGCCACCCGGAACTGAGAGGCCTCACACAGGATAATCATCTGAGGAGAGACCACATCAAGACTGGGTCAAGACCAGGACTGAAACAGGATTGCAACAGGTTTACTCCTGGTTTAGTTTTGGTTTAGGGACTAAACCGGGACTAAACCGGGACTAAACCGAGACTAAACCGAGACTAAACCGAGACTAAACCGAGACTAAACCGAGACTAAACCGAGACTAAACCGAGACTACAAAACTAAACCAGTACAGAACCAGAATTAAACTGGGACTAAACTGAGGCTATATCAAATCAGGCCTAAAGGATGAGATCAGGACTCAAGCAAGACTAGGACTAAACCCGGAGCCAAGCCAGAACTGAACCAGGACTAAAGTGGGATTAAACCAAGACCTGAAGCAGGCCTAAAGCAGGACTAAATTTGGACCAAAGTACCGGGTAAAACAAGGATTTAACTAGGACTAAAACACAGACTGTATAAAGAAGTGGACTGAGAGTGTGGGCGTCACGCATAGCGGTTGGTTGAAATCGAGGACCATTTTTGGAAATCCAAACATGAAACCAAAAAGTCAATCAGGAGCGAGGCTGTTTGAAGGTACACACCCCTTCCTATCGCACCACTGGCTTGGCAGGGAGCAGGCAACGAGGGTATCAATCAACCTGTTGCTAATGCTAGCGACCTTGGGGGAAAGCAAGTGCCAGATTGGTTTGTTATTCATGTTCATATCTTCATTTAGGGACAAAATAGTGAAATAATGAGAGCAGCAGTTATGGAAAGAGGGGTGATGCTTTTTACCTCTTCCTAGTTGGAATGCAGTGGCTAGCAGGCTAGCTCTGTCCATTTATATATATAGTCTATGGACTAAAAACAGAAATAAAATGGTTTGGGACTCACTTACCTCAAAGTACTGGTCAGGTTCGAACGGGAAATCCTGGATCTCTGTCTCTCCTCTGGACCCCAACAATCAAACAGAAATGAGTTCCTTACAAAAGCTCTCTGCTTCAGGCGAGGATTCAAGTGCAGCGCAATGGAGCTGCTTCCCCCAATGGCCAGGTTTACACCGAGACTGGAGAGAGACCAGGGTTAGACCAGGGCTAGACCAGGGCTAGACCAGGGCTAGACCAGGGCTAGACCAGGGCTAGACCAGGGCTAGACCAGGACTAGACCAGGGCTAGACCAGGACTAGACCAGGACTAGACCAGGACTAGACCAGGACTAGACCAGGTGTACACAGAGACTGGAGAGACTAGACCGGGACTAGACCGGGACTAGACCGGGACTAGACCGGGACTAGACCGGGACTAGACCGGGACTAGACCGGGACTAGACCGGGACTAGACCGGGACTAGACCGGGACTAGACCGGGACTAGACCAAGCACTAGGCCAGGACTAAGCAGGACTAAAACAAGGCCTAAAGCAGGACTAAAACAAGGCCTAAAGCATGACTAAAGCAGAACCAGGTTTACAGAGAGACTAGAGCGAGGCCAGGCCTAGACCGGGACTAGACCAGGACTAAAGCAGAGCCAGGTTTGTACAGATACTGAAAAAAGACTAGAGTTAGGCTAAGACTAATACAGGACTAAAGCAGGACTAGACCAGGGTTAGACCAGAGACTAAACTCGGACTGAAAGAACAAAGAAATGGACCCCACCTAAAGCAGGACTAAAGCAGATCTAAAGCAGATCTAAGCCAAGACTAAAACAGGTTTAAAGGGGGTCTTACCTCTGAGCATTGGGGCTGGTTCTTCCTTTGATGGTGATGCTGCGTCCGGGACTCAGACCTTTGACCATTTCGGCTCGGAACGGAATGCTCTGCAACAAACAACAACAAAATCTATACCAAATCTAATAATCCAAAACATATCTGTGTCTGAAATGTCACTGACCAGATCTCCGTTTGAGCAGAGCCTCGACTGAAAAAAGGAAGAAAAAAAACATCTAGTGAGAAACGAATCAAACAAATATTGGATCTTTGAGTCTGGATTCTGGGCTCACTCTGTCTCCGTCAGGGCAGGTACACTCTCCAGTCTGTCTATGAGCACTTCATGTTCTGCTTTGTTCTATGTCCAAGCTGTATGCTGTGAATATTTGTGAACACATGTGTGCCTCATGCGCGTGCCTCCTGCGTGTGCTTCATGCGAGTGCTTCATGCGAGTGCTTCATGCGAGTGCCTCATACGCGTGCCTGTTGAATGTGTTTTAACGTCTGTGTATGTAAATAGTTGTAAATAGTTTTATTTGAACATATCTGTATAAGCCAGGGGTGTCCAAACACGGCCTTCAGACCAGTTTTTATTGGCCCTCAGGTCTCCAGCTGAACAGGCCCAATTGATCATAAGCAGTACTTTTAACAGCAAATTAAACTATTTCTACCACTATAACCTCAAACATCACATTGCATTGTGATACAGACCTAAAATGAATGTGTGTTTCAAGCCTCATTAATATATAGCGGCTCTGTCAAAGCTGTTTATAAAAGCACTGCACTGCATTGATCACCGGTCTGTGGCCCTCTGCTTCAAATATGTTTTGAGATGTGGCCCTCGATTAAAAAAGTTTGGGCACCTCTGGTGTAAGCCCTCAGTCATCTAGGTATGATCTATAGCAAAAAAAATAAAATAAATCTATTCTGTCAACAGCTAATGGGTGCTCTCACACCAGCAGCATATTGGCAGATTGAGCTCCTCTGGACCCCAGTCTGCTGTTCATCTTCATCTCAAAGACACTAACCACTCCTTTGAAGATAGTGAGGTCCAGATCTTAGCCAAAAAAAAAAGAAATGGTTTGAGAGAGGCGTTAATGAGACCATTTTTGTTAGGAAAAACAATGCTTCTCTGAACAGGAATGGGGGGCCTTAAACATCATCTATCTCTTATTTACAAATCCATCCTCAGAACTAAACCTAAACAAGGAAAGCAATAGTGCTAGTCAGTATGCTAATAGGTGAGAACAACCAAAATGATTATAAAAAAATATGACTCAGGCACAGTTCACACTTAAGGTAGCTCATTAGATCTGGCCAATAAACAGAAATTGTAAAACAAACAAAAACTGTAAATAAACAGTGTGTTAGGTTCAGTGTAGTTAGCTCCTCCTTTCAGACAGATATAAGGCAGTGTCCAGAAGTAATCTGGCCAGAACTGAAGATGGCGCAGCCAAACATCTTGACTCAAAAACGTTTTGTCCAGTGACAGAATTTAATTTTACTTTGTTTGTCCATTGTTTTAACCTATCTTTTTCAGAGTGACAATGTAACATCTTTCCAGGCACTACGTATGAAAATGAGCCTTGTGGTAGAAAATGTTCATTCATTTACAATGTCCCTGTCAAATAAACAAACAAATACATATCTTGTAGTATTAAAATTATTTGTCAATTCAGTTTTTTTGTTATGTTATGTTTTTCTTTTTTTTTCTCCACTAGATGTCGCCAAACTGTTATGTGCACTTCTTCATCATTGGAGACGTGACTAGTGTTATTCATACTCGTACAGCAGAGATCAAAATGTTCTTTGAGATTATGTAATTATTGTAAGTTCAAATCATAAAGACAGTATATTTTCATGTTTGAGCTGATACTGTACAAATGCAGCCATTAATGACAATGATAAAAAAAAAAACAACACAGTATTGTGTTCATGTAAGAAGAATCCTTATTATTCTGAGATATGTATTTCATGTGTTTGACTTAATGTGAGGAGCAGTTCTTACACTGGATTCTGTAGATTTTATGTTTTGTGCCTCTGACGAAGAAACAGTGCTCTGGAACAGAAATATGTTTAATTAGTTTGAGCCAGGGCTAAGCCAGGACTAAGTCAGGACAAAGGTCACACCTGGTTTGGGAGCACTGCGATGGCTTGGATCTGGACTTTTCCTTGGATCATCAGTGTGTCGACTCTGTTCAGCTCCACTCTGTGCTTGTACTCCACCAAATGAGCGCCATTCACCGCAACCTAAAAGGATATGATATTTATGAGGAAGAACCAGGCAGGAGCAGAGCCAGAGGAGTAGAGCCAGAGGAGCGGACAGACTAAAGCAAGACTAAAGCAAGACTAAAGCAAGACTAAAGCAAGACTAAAGCAAGACTAAAGCAAGACTAAAGCAAGACTAAAGCAAGACTAAAGCAAGACTAAAGCAAGACTAAAGCAAGACTAAAGCAGGAGCAGGCAGGAGCAGACCTTGTAGACGTTGCTCTGGACCAGGATAATCAGTTCAAATGCAGCTCCTGGCTTGAGGGGCATGATTTTGTGGATCTCCTCTCTCTTCCCCAGCGCTCTTTGGTGAGAGAGTTACACACGACACAGCCCTTCTTGACTCGTGGGTTGAAGTGAAACGCCACATCGGCTCTGGGCTTTACACTGCTGCCACACATTAAGTCCACTTGGAACCTGACAGACAACAAACTGCATTAGATGGCTCATTTCACTAAATCAAACTTAACTCCATCATTATATTTAAGATTTTACTAAAGATTTTTTATTTTATTTTGGTGAAGTTATCATTTTACTTCCTGGCTGGACAGGGATAGCAGATGTGACCTACATAGAGGCAATAACATAATTGTTTTCAAGCAGCAACAGAATGTTAACAAACTTGTCTGAATTACACAATAGTTGTGATTAGATTAATAACAATTAAATTACATTTATTTAGTAAAATGAAGTTTTAAAATGTCAGAAAAATGTCTTCCTTGTACATAAACTGTCTTTGCCTTCTGGAGGGCAGAGCTACTTCCCGTATTTTTGTACTTTTGTTTTCAACTTTTCTTTCCACAAACTGACACTTCACTACAAACCAAGTCTAAACCAAGTCTATACCAAGACTAACTAAACCAAGACTAACCTGTCGACATCTGAGGGCATACTTCCTTGGATCAGGACCATTTCTCCAGGAACGAGTCCCCGAGGATTGTCCCCGAAAATGGAACCACCTGGAAAATCAAACCAATTAAAGGAAAACCTGGACCAAACCAGGACTAAACCAAGAACTAAACCAGGAACTAAACCAGGACCAAACAAAGACTGAACCAGGACTAAACCAGAAATAAACTAGAAATAAAGCAGAAATAAACCAGGAATAAACCAGAACTAAACCGGGACTAAACTAGAACAAATCCAGGTCTGGTTTAAGACTGAACGAGGACTAAAACAAGGAATGCTGTTTCAGGGTTTCCTGAAAATATATGAAGGGATTTGTGAAAACATGTGACTCACATTAAAATCTTGCGAGTCATATAAAAAATTTAAGCCGGTCCTGAACCAGGACTAAATTGGGCCTAAACCAGGACTGAATCAGGACTAAACCATAACTACAAAAATCTAAACTTAATCTTACCAAACACTCACAGACAGATCTAGATCAATAATTATGACGTATTTTATTTATCACTATTATGTGTGAAATGGTCATAGCAACACAAACTTATAAACCATGAGACTAGTGCGGGATGACTCTGATAGAAGAATAACCCGGCTCTGCACGGGACGGTTTAATTTGGAGCTGCTGACGTTACGTAAGAATAAACTCAATAAACGCTTTAAACAAAGACAGGGAAAATATGGCTACAATAAAACAGAGAAAAAGGCCTTACCGGGTTCACAAAGGTCTGCCTCGGGTTTGAAAAGGACACATTTTAGGAGCAAAATATAAAATCTAAACTCTAAACTCAACCTCGCCTCCGCCGCAGCTGTTTACTTCCGTGATGTGGAGCAGGACTGCGCATGCGTGCTGTAAATGACATTTGGTCTGTGTATTATAAATTATTATATATTATTTTTATTATATGTTATATTATTAAATAATATATTATGACTCCAAATGTGCCATATCTTTAAAACTATATTTTAAACGTTTGTCGTTTTCATAGTTTTTTCTCCTACCTAGTCCTCCTACTTAATATATAGTACAGTGTAACAGTACTCTTTCTTGAGTAAAAGTTGTGTTCCTCTTCCCTCTGTGAGTGAGTCTAAAGTGACTTTATGTAACACTATGAAATGATCTGTTCATTTGTGTTTCTGGCTCCTTCAGATATGAATGAGTTTGTCTCATTTTTGTGTCTGTTTGAAAATACCACATTTTGTGTGTACCGTTTTGTTCTTCTTACATTAACAGTTTAGCTGAATTTGGCTGCTCTAATCTGCTTGTTCATATAGTTCAAATTAGGTACTTGGGTGTGTTTTTTTTGTTTGTCTTTTCATGTGCACAAGTACAAGTGGAATATCTGTCATATTTTATACAGAATTCCTCTTTACCTCAGAAATTAACTTCAAAAATCAAAATAAGGGTATAACCAAAAATTAAAAAAATGTATTCTTATTGTGAGCAGAGTCACCTCTCCACAGATCTGATCTGTAATTTGTCTCTATGGAGAATGTTTAATGTTGTACTGTGGAACATCTCCATGGTGACAAACAGGTTGAAGATCTCACCAAAAGTTGTTGAAATTACATAATGCACCTTTGTTTCTACTTGTGGTTCCAGTGAAAACAATTAGTGACAAGGGTTTCCAAATGTATCAAAACTCAAATACTAAAACTAGTATTGAAGTAAGATCCTCATTTTCAGCAGATATTGAACTCTCTCTGTAAATGGATGCACATTAGTCCTGGACACATCTGCAGCTGTCCGTCCATGGGAGTGGATCTCTCCTTCACTGTGGTTCTCCGCAACGTTTCTCTTTTTTCCACTGGGTTTTCCTTGCAGAGAAGGAGGGTCTAAGGACAGGAGGCGCTCTGGGACAGTTCTCCATTTGCTAGTTTTCTGTTTATTCTGTTAGTGACCAATGTCTGTTTCATTGTTGATTTTCTAACTTTCTGTTGGTTGAATCAATTCTCTTGTTCAGCCCTAAGAGACAACTGCTGTTGTGGTTTTGGGCTTTACAAATATAAATTTAAAAAAAAAAAAAAAAAAAAAAAAAAAAAAAAAAAAAAAAAGCCCCATTGATAGAAATGAACCTTTCCTGAATCCGTTTATAATGATGTGTCTCTGTACGTTTCACAAGTATAAGACACATGGATTAGTATACACCCATGGACCACTATGAATCTACTGCAGACTGAGGGATGACACACATAACACACATGGAATAGAACACAAAGCACATTTAATGTAGAACATAATTTTACTGTCTAAAAAAGGGGTTTCCTCATGATTGTGATGGAAATTTAAGTGCAGTCATGTTGTGATAAAAGATATTCTTGTACATCTTTGTGTAAATGCATTTGATCTGTCTTGTCAGTCCCAGAGATACGCATGTGTGAAGGCTGTCCCATCCTCTAAGAAATCATTTGTTGTAAACAGATGTGACCCTGCTTTTGTAATATGTTTGTCATTCTGGTATAAATGCTCTGAAAAAGTATCCGAGTCAGATACTCGGGACAACAGCCTGTGGCCAGGGCAGGCCTGGGTCCTGTCCTGTCCACATCTGTTGTAACAAAGAATACACTTTGTTGCATTTCATAACTTACCAGGCTTGGCACATGGATTATTCATCAAGAGATGTAGTCATTTTCCATAACAGTGGTTTCAGAATTAGTATTGAGTCTTTTCTTTAGTACTGAAATTGAGTTTGAGATTTTAGCATCATGAAGACTTTAGTAACACATTAGTTTTTGTCTAAAGATTTGAGTGACTAAAATGCAGAAAGGTTAGAGTTGGGCAGTCATTTATTTCATAACTAAAATATGTACAGGAAATATAAAACATCTATAGCATTAAAACGCTACTGAGGTCCAAACACACTCTCATTCACTCACCACAAATACAACAGAACACAAAGTGAAGGGAGAGTTCCCCTTGTTCAAAAGATAAAAGTCCTTAAGTGATTTTAAGAACGAAAACCCAACCACCAGCCTCTCAGGTTGGTGCTACTGCAATCACTCAATAATACCAAGTTAAATACATACTTACTTAAACAAGACCTATCACGAATACAATTATCTGAAAACGTGATTAATATGATTTTAACCAGTTTAAAAGAAAAATACCTGGCCTCAAACATGATGTAAACCAAAATGACAATTCTAGACACTTTGAGGGCAATGTTTGATTTTGAAAAAAGCTTCAGTGCAAAACGAAACTTAGAGCTTGTCGTCTCAAAAAGGTTCAGCTCTCGTTCATGTTTTTGATTGGTCCATCTCTGGAGTGTTAGAACACTTTGGCTGTGGTGGAGACAGACGGAGCACTGCGATTGGCTGCAGTGAGGTGAGACGGAGTGCTCCGACTGGCTCTCTGTAGGTCAGCTGGAGTGCTGCAATTGGCTGCTCTCTCAGAAGTCTGCATCCAGTCTGAAGGTGTTGTCGCTGGTCCCGGACATGACACCCATCCTCTGATACTCTCCCACTCTCTCTTCTCAAAGAAGTTGGTCTTTCCCTCCAGAGAGATGTTCTCCATGAAGTCAAACGGGTTCTCCCGATCGGTAAAACTGAAAAACGGTACTGTTACCAACTAAAATTTAAATAATATACACACACACTTTATACTACACGCGCCAAGTACTATGCAGTATAGACTGATACGCCTGAAAAGACACCATCTAAAATGCTGCATATACATTATACTACATGTGACCTCCTGCTGGTGCTCAGTAGTGCGTGCTCCTCGTCTGTGGCGTCAGTGACCTGAGCCTCTGAAACCACAGACTCAGCTCCCATAATCAGCTGAGGTCCGTACCCCTGCGCAGCTCATCACTGCACCAAACTCTACAGAAAATACTACTACAGTTACTACGATTGAGGTCTGTACCCCTGCGCAGCTCATCGATGCATCGGATACTACAGTCCTCCCCAACCTCGGTCATACCTTGCTGAAACCGAGCTCAAGTAGAAGTCGGTCAGCCACAAACTCGATGTACTGCTTCATGAGCTCACAGTTCATCCCGATCAGCTTCACTGGCAGCGCCTCCGTCAGGAACTCCTGAGAATTACAGCACAAGCTCAGAGCCCAGTCCAGAGTTTACACAGAGGAGTGGGAGTCGTCCGAGGGACGAGCTCGTATCAGCGGTAGATTAAACAGGGTTGCGTCTGCAGTTGTCTGTACTGGACTCTCATGTGTGACCTTGTGTTTTGTGCTGTTGGTGTGTTCTCCAGTCTTGTTTGATTTGACCTCCTAATGGGAGAACCAATGAAACAATAGCACTGCTGTTCGTTAACATGTACCGTGTTATTCACATAGTGATCCAAACCAACATGTAAACTGTTGTACCTAAAGTACACGTGTGTAGTACCTGTTCGATGGAGACAGCGTCCGTGATGATGCGTTCCACGGTGGAGGAGCTGGGCTTGTTCTCCAGATGTTTGAACATGAGACAGGCAAAGTCACAGTGAAGACCCTGGACACAGAATCAGCATTCAGCATTCAACTACAGGATCAACGAATCAGATTCAGTGTCATACTACTGGGGTTAACCAATCAGCATGAGGGATTGCGGTACACACTGATGCACTAAGGGTACACTCCAGTAAAAGTACCTCATCGCGGCTGATAAGTTCATTGGAGAAAGTCAGTCCGGGCATCAGGCCTCGTTTCTTCAGCCAGAAAATGGCGGCAAAGGATCCAGAGAAGAAGATCCCCTCCACGGCAGCGAAGGCCACCACACGCTCCCCTGAATAGAGACAGATTTAAACCAGGTCAAAAGCAGGACCAAAGCACACACTCCCCTGAACAGAGACCGGTCTAAACCGGGACCCAATGAGCCAGTGCAGTTCTGGGACCTACCGTAGGTGGCGTTCTTGTTGCCGATCCAGTTAATAGCCCAGTCGGCCTTTTTCTTGATGCAGGGCAGTGTCTCGATGGCGTTGAACAAGTACTCTCTGCACAGAGGACACACAGCACAGTTAGACATCAGGGGACAGTGTCGGGGGTGGGGGCATGGGGAAACTCACCTTTCTTGAAAGTCCTTGATATAGGTGTCGATGAGCAGGCTGTACATCTCCGAGTGGATGTTCTCCATCGCGATCTGGAACCCATAGAAGCAGCGCGCCTCCGTTACCTGCACCTCTTGCATGAAGCGCTCCACCTGGACACAAGGAACGGTTAGTCCTGGGACTGGGACTGGATCTGTGCATCAGCACAGTCCTGCTCTGACAATAGAAAGTGTCTAAAAGTAAAGAGTAAGAGCACTGACCAGGTTTCTCATTGACGATGCCGTCGCTGGCTGCGAAAAAGGCCAAAACGTGGGAAATGAAGAACCCTCTCGTCGTCCTTCAGAGACTCCCAATGCTGCACGTCTTTGGACAGGTCCACCTGAAAAAGACCAGAACCTCATTAGATCAGAACTCACGTCTGAGCTCAGGGGACTACAGCGACAGGACCCGTTTGGATGCAGGACTGGGTCAAGACCAAATATTGGTCAACTTTTTTTTTTTTTTTTTATCTTAGTCATCAATCTGATACTTTAAAAATGTAACGGCAGGAATAGTAGATGTAGTACTTAAAGCTGCAATATGCAGTAGTAGCATTGTAGTACCTCCTCTGCGGTCCAGAAGGAAGCCTCTGCCTTCTTGTACATGGTCCAGATGTCATGGTATTGAATGGGAAGATGACAAAGCGCCGCGGTTCTCCTTCAGCAAAGGCTCCTCCTGAGACGTAGACTTGTGGCCAGACTTCGACTGAAACAAAACAGTTACTCTTAGAATGACGATACTTTTAGCAGAGGAACAAAAATACATTTACTTCTATATAAATGACTAAATGGGTGCTTTAACATAAATAATGTCCAATTTCCTTGATATTTAACAGAGATGGACACCGTTAAATATTAAATGATAAACCGTAAAATGTAAAACTGATACATGAATACTGGCTTTGTTCCATCTGAAAGGGACATCAGCACTTTCCACTTTCTGAAAACAAAATATATTCAGGATGAACTAAATGTGTTAAATCTTAATTTGTGCTTCGCTTAGTCGATTCTTGTGACTGTTTTAATGACCAAGTAAAGAGTCAAATCGACTGTGGCTAAAGTAAAGACTCAAAGTTAAAGCAAAAAGCTGCGGTTTGTTGTAAAAACAGCTGTAACTTTCCTCTGGTGATCAGCTGTTGGCGCCAGAAATGCTTCACTTTGGGCGCTACATTTGCACAAACTCCGCCTTCGGCGCAAATCAAACACTTTTGGTCTCAAAACTGCGGTGTGTGGCGCAGAAATGGCGCACTCGGGACCGGTTTTAGCAGCTTTTGGAGCTCTTACCGTGGAATCACAGAAGATTTACGAGCAGTTTTCGAGGCCAAGATCCGGGTGCTGTTCAGGCTGGGAGGCTGCAAGATTCAACACGACACCGGGCTCAAAATCACACACTGATTTATAAATGAACAATTCCACATTTACAGGCAGCAGCTACAGTGAAACACAGTGCCTGTTCTTACCGTGTTCTCTTTGTCCAGGTTCAAGGAGCTCATTTTGCTGCTCACAGCGTTTTCATTCTTTACAGACAGAGGAGAGCGCGTGGACAGCATCTTTTCACTTAAAACCAAACGATATAATAAATACAAATGTAAAACGCGGGAAATAAAAGCGCTAAAGTAAAGCTAAAACAGCGCACAGAGCAGAAGACGCGGAGAGAGACTGAAGCGCCGCTTGTCCGTTCGCTTTTTATTGAAATCTTGGCGCTGGAACGTAAAGCCCAATTGACGCAGCCAATCAGAGCTCACGTTTAGTGCGGCGGTTATGACAGTGTAGAGAGAAACGGCACAAAAACTAATAATACACATCTTAAAATCACTTTATTTTACGATGACATGAACAGATGCGGCTCCGGGCACATCGCGCTCAAATATCAGAGCGAAAAGACGCATTTATCAGAAGTTTATAACAGATATTGCGGCTCGTGGGGATTAACTCGAAGAGGACAGACAGCCAATCAGAAGCTACGTAAAGTACGTCACACCCGGGTTTGGCAGCGGGAAATCCAAAGGGGAGAACGGCTGAGAAAAGTGTTACCAAACTAAGAAACTTACAAACGCATCAAACCCGCCAATAAAACCTGCTACGGAACTCTCTGACCACAGGTTGCATACGCTCACCACAGACGCAACAACAACACGCGAAGTCGTTTAAACAGGATTCTACAGATGTTATGTTTCCCGCTTTCACCAAACTCCTATTGTTTCATGCTGCACAGACAGCATTCAAAATTCAGTACAATTTTAGTGTGAATATGACAAATGCATTAGGTATTTGCAAATGTGTAAACTAGTGTTTGACCTGATCAATTAACTGGGATGATGTAAGAAATGAATAAGCACTGTAACTAACATCCGATGACATTTTAACACATTATAATCTTTTAAGGCTTCTGTGCAAGAAATGAGAGTGTATAATAATAGCTAAAAACTTCATAATGATTTAAACCTATATATATATATATATATATATATATATATATATATATATATATATATATATATACACACACACACACACACACACACACACACATATATGTGTGTGATTGATACTAATCAATTTTTGAATGTGCAAAGTGAAATCTTTTTAATGAAAAAAACGAGCTTCAGTTCAACCCGAGGCATTTATTTTTGATGTTTTACTTTTATAGTTATGTCGTAACTTTAGGTTTTCTTGTTTCATTGTTAAATGTAACCCCCTTCGTTGGATTTCCCTCCTAAAAACGACATTTGTGTGATGTTTACACCCTTCCCCCTCGCTCTACTTTTACAGCTGTCAGCCTCCGTTTCCGGGGGAACGCTGAAAGATGTTGTCTACACGAAGAGCGCCGCTGCAAAATGAAAATGAGGCTTTTATTTACTCACTATCTACTTTGATTAATCGAATATTTCAGGTTACACAGCAACTAATTTCCTTTTAAAGTTTAGTACAAGTAGTGATGTAAGTTTTTGCATGAATTAAAATAAATAAATCAAATTTTTCAGTCGGAGTGAAACCTCTTATTATTTTCTTCCGCTCACTCAACACTTAAACACGATCTTTGTCCGGTGAGCTGTTTCCTTCTAAAAAAAAAAAAAAAAAAGAAAAGAAAAGAAAAAAAAGGCAAATAAACAACAATACGTTTATAAAATATTGAGTTTGGTGTTCACATTAAATCAAATCAGATGGGTATTTTTTAAGTAATATATCATTAAATACTCAAGAGAAAAATCGGAAGCGGACAATTTTGGTGCATGGACTTGTTTCTGTCCGGTAAATATACTCACGCGGACACTAGTGTAAACATGACAGGGAGCGGAGGAGAAAATCAAGAAGAAAGATCAGAAAACGCAAATATGGAAGACAAGAGTGAAGCTAGTGAAAAGACGCAGATAATAAAAGGTATAAATATGGTGGTAAGTCCAGTGTTTGCCGTTAGACCTTAGACACTTTAGGAGCACGGTTCTCCATGTTAAGGTCACAGTATTACAGCCACACAAATACATTACTCATTTAAGCATGTCATTTGCAATTTAAAAACAAAACTGGTACAATTTAAAGGTGCATTATGTAACTTTTCTGGTGTGTGGGTCTGCACTTTATTGTCTTATGGAGATGATATATTTGCCTGGAATATTCCCCCATGACTCATCCAAACTTACCTATCCTACATGTATTTAATTACAGGTATTTAAATTATTGATCAAAATTACAGTGAAGAACATGAATTCTTAATGAAAGAGATGTCGGCTCTCCACAGATCTGACCTAAAACATGGCCATGTGGTGTCCTCTGCTTGTTTCCATGGAGATAGATTAGTTTAATGTCAGATAATGGAACATTCCAGGCAAAGCAGTTGCATCACTTTAATAAAGTTCTCATGAACCATGTCTCTCTTTTGATATGTAGGAGCAGTGTTCCTGTCCACTGTGGCCTCGGCTGGAGTCATTGCAGGATTTGGTTCAACGCTGGCTCTGGCTAAAAAGAAAAGTCCGAACTGGTTTAACAAGGTACTGACGCAGACCCAGGTTGACCTGTTCATACCTGGTTTAGTAGTTTAGAAAATCAGTGCCTTATTTTTACATATATTTTAGTGTTTCCCAATCAGTGGTACATGGGTTACTTTTCTGATATGAATTAAAGCAAA
This sequence comes from Periophthalmus modestus, assembly GCA_019594935.1. Taxonomy (NCBI): domain Eukaryota; kingdom Metazoa; phylum Chordata; class Actinopteri; order Gobiiformes; family Gobiidae; genus Periophthalmus; species Periophthalmus modestus. Next base: position 22,280,705 of record JAIEZT010001328.1, on the reverse strand, counting down.
AGCTTTCACATTTGAATACATGCTTTGTTGTTTGAAGACACACAGAAATTAGCTTAGTGAAGGCTTGAGTATTTTAAAAACACAGAGGAGCACATGTAAACATTACCTCACCAAGACATCAGCAGGTGAAACAGAGCATTTGTACTTTGACTGATTATTCTGTAGTACTCAAACCTTTATGAATATGAACAGGCAAATCTATATTTATTAAACTGTCAGCCACTGTAATTTATCAGAACCGCTACATTAAAGGTATCCAAACCACTACTGTACACCACAAAATAAGCCTTTACACAGATGATATACTGTCTCTCTTCAACAAACTGTCTCCCTTATAGATCAGTTCTGTTCTATCTCAGCCTAGTCAATCAACTGATATAGTTAATCAACTGGACCAAATCTACAGTTTTGTCAATAAACTGTCAATTCCAAAGCCCTTCTGGCATTCCACTCCAATTAGGCAATATCCAGTATTTGGGCATCACAGTCTCTTGCAGTCTGTTGGACTTTATTGAATTAAACCATGTACCACTCTTAAAATCAATCGAAGATTACCTTAAACGATGGAGGACTATTCCCATTTCACTGTTAGGCTGAGTAACAGCAAATTAAAATGATGATCATACCAAAAATAAATTGTATTTTCTCAATGATTCCAACCAAACCTTCCAATTTTTAAATCATTAGATTCATATGTCTCAGTTTTTTAATGGAAAGATAGACCTCCATGTATTAACCTAAAAACTTTACAAAAGGCAAAACATTGTGGTGGTTTGGAATTGCAGATTACAGTGGCATGGGATATGCAAAGAATTATCAGTTTGGTTCTCCATTCCAATTCCTGTCCCCCCTTCACTGTGTGTGTTAGGAGATCTTGGTGTACTCAAGAGTCAAGACCGAACTTTAGCACCTGCACTCATGACTGTTTTATGTATTGCAAAAAAAAATTCTGGTTAACTGGAGAGAGAAGGTCAACCTTGGCACAATTTCAGAACCTCTTGCTGGAACATATTAGCTGTTTTTTTGAGGATGCAGAAGGGGCTGGAACAGTAGGCACCCCTTTGTTTGGGGAGGAGTCAACACTGGGTAGGAGACAGACGACACTGTGGGCCAAATTTCTACTAAGTTCAACATGTGCACAATAAAAACAGTATGCACCTATTCATTTATTTTTCCACCTTCACACAATGAGAAAGCTCATCCATGACTACATATTTAATTTATATGCAATTAAACTTAATAATATGACTAATATGATAAATTTCTTGCCTGTGCTCGATTGTAACGTCAAATACATGGGGTCAGGCATGGAGGGATATCGGAGGAGCTATCCACTGGCCAGTGATGCTTCCTCATGCCCTTATGTGCTGCACTCTTTCCACACGCAAAATATAAAGCTTGTGAGACTGGTGTGGATGAGCCCCCACTGGCCGCAAACAGTGGAATCCATGCCAGGCAGTTTAATAATTTTAATAGCACCTTAACACCTAATTTAGGTGAATCAATCCAACCCAGGCCAACCTACCTAAACATAAAAAGAAAAAAAGAAACCCAAAACATTCAGTAAAGTGCAGCATTGTCCTCCACACACCCCTCTTGCCTGTGTGACCTGATCACGTGTCTGCAGTCTCCATCCTCGCACAGAACTCTTCCCTCTTCTCCGTCTCTCTCTTAGTGTCGTCGGCCCTCTTTTAAGATCTCTAATTTTTTAATAACCTAATGTCATTGTTATGTTTGGGAAAGTCAGTGTGGTGTGTGTGAATGTGATTGTGATGCGTGTGAGTGTGATTGTGATGCGTGTGAATGTGATTGTGATCCGTGTGAATGTGATTGTGATGCGTGTGTCAACATGCCTGTTAATGTTTATATAGTGTTTGTTCACTGTTGCCCTTTTATGTTGTGTTTTTTTTTTGTTTATTTAATATTTGACACAAATTTACAAAATAAAACAAAGAAACATGCATGGTTATGAAACAAAACACGTCTCCAGATAGCATTTTGATGAGGAGGAAACTGTCAGAATACAGGAATTTTTAAATCAGACATATTGTGTTTGTGCTTGCTATAGTTAATGTATGACACTGATCATTATGTTATCATTTGGACATTTTAAATCAAAATATTGATATAAAACAGGTTAATAAAAGAAAAGAAGTACTATTTGTCATAGAAGTCATAATATTCTACAGCGTATGGTCCCCTCCAGTAGTATCCCCTCACTTTTTCTAACAATCCAATTAGATTTGCAGTGCTATTTTAGATTCTGGTTTTAAACACATCCAAAAGAATTGGCAAAAAACACTGATGTCTGAACAAACTAATATAAGAATAATGTTTCAGAACATGTTTATACAGATCTAATTACACAGATTGGCAGTTTTTATGCAGTATAAGACAAATGATGGCTCTTCAAAAATTGCAGCCTTTGGGATTTGATAACTGCATCCATTCAAATTGCGAATTATATTATTTAGTGTAATATTCCCTCTCTGCAGGGTATGGTTCCCTCTGCAGCAGTTCCAGAGTCAGGGGCATCTCTGGCCCTTAGGGCCTTGGGCTGGGGCTCTCTCTGGGCCTGGTGTGGAGTTGGACTCATCAGTGTCACTGTCTGGAAACTGCTCGGAGTCCACACGGTAAGTCCTGGTTTGGTCCTGGTTTGGTCCTGGTTTGGTCCTGGTTTGGTCCTGGTTTGGTCCTGGTTTGGTCCTGGTTTGGTCCTGGTTTGGTCCTGGTTTGGTCCTGGTGTGGTCCTGGTTTAGCGCCTGGTTTTGTCCTGGTTTAGTCCTGGTTTGGTCCTGGTTTAGTCCTAATTTGGTGCTGGTTTTGGTCCTGGTTTTGGTCCTGGTTTAGCTCTTTGGCTCTTACCCCCATCTGAGAGTATGACATCATCACAATCTAGAAACTGAAAAACTACCCATCGATACTCTGCAGTGGCATCGTCCTGGGGGTATTCTCCCTGTATGTGTGTGACTGAATGTTCAGCAGTTACCATGGTGACACATTGCACACATTAGCAAACACTGCCAGATAAATGATTTAATTTAACGCAAAAAAAAAAAAAAAAAAAAAAAAAAAAACTATTTAAAGAGCACATTTTCAGGAGTCTGTGATCATCCAAGCATTCATGGTCCTGTTTAGGAGGTTGATTTTCAAAAAAAGGTGAGAGTGTTGGCTAATGCTAGCTAGTATGTGACTGTAATGTTATTTGAGAGGGGCTTCTCTCAGCTCACCTGTTGTAGTTCCAAGTCACTTTTTTTTATTCTGTGCTTTGTTTTACCACAATAACCATAAAGTCTAACTTGCGTAGCAGAGATATAGACAGAGCAGTGCCCCAGATAGCATCACACCCTCAGGGACTGTTGATCAGCTGCAGAGTACCAACTGGTAGTTTTACCAAATTCTAGACTGATGATGTCATACTGTCAGGTGGGGGCAGGTGCAGCTATTGACTACACTGTACTTGTCCAATGAAACATTCAAAAGGTAAATGCACAAATGTTGAACCTGATCATTTCTAGACTAGACCCAAGAACTCACTGTGTTAAACACAAATCTGCATTTGAACAATATTCATTTTAGTTTCCTCCATCTGTGTTAAATATGATTATGAGTTCCACTTTGTTTTGTACATTTTTCAGTTGTCCGACTTCAGGCAGAAGATGCAGTCCTTCTTTCCCTCTATCCCAAAGTCCAACTCTGGACTGGACACTGTGGACTGGGACTCTCTGTTCAAACCCCAAACACGCCCTGCTGCTAATGTTATTGCTAATGCTAGTGCTAATGCTGCTGAGGCTAACAGAGAATGAAACAAGGCGGATCTGTGTTACTGTTTGTAAATATTTTCTATTGAATTAAATTATTATATTGATTTTACACATTTTGTGTTTTCAAATGTTTTCAAATGACAGCGTTATGATGATCAAGTTTTAGCTGATATCCAATGATGGGAGAATACTTTGAATTTTAAGATTTTTAAGAATACTAAGAATTTTTTAAAAGAATACTTTGAAAATGTAGTTACAGAATACTGTACTCAATACCTGCATTAAAATATTATAAAATAAATGTTATAAAATAAATATTTTGTAATGCATTCTGATACATGGTCCAATCAAAGTACTGTATTCTGAATACTTATAGAGTACTTTTACATTGAGTTTTCAGACAATCTTAAAACTTTTTGGCAGTGTAAAAACAAATGAATAAGTCCATATTCACACATAACATCATTTATACTTTATATATATACTTTTATATAAAATTATTTGACATAAAAGATTTTAAAAGTCTTCGTTTTGTGAGGGAAGTCTGGTGGACACAGAAGGTTCTACCACATTCTCATAGAGCACAGAGCTTTCTCTGTTTACCTGTTGACAACACATCACTTCATAATCGCTAGAATACTGCATAATACTGCAATATGCAGCGATCAGCTATCCTCATGCTAGATTATTACTACGTTATTTACATATTTAATACCATTTGTGGTTAAACACACTTTTAAAATGCAACTGTTTCTTCTTTGATGAATAAGGAACAAAAACAAAACAAGAAATCAGTTGTGAAGTTTCTGGTTGGACCTGGAAGTGACATTATCACTTAAATCTATATGGTCCATAATAAGACTCTAGCAATCCCCAGTCCCTTTGTACTCACAAAGTCCAGGCTTGATTGCTCATGGGCTGCAGGTGTGTAGTGGGTGGTGCCAGACTCTCCGTCCGGCTCCAGCCTAGAAGACAGGAGGGGAAAAGACAGCACAGAACACACAAAAAACTAGTGATGGTGAGATGAAGCCCCATGAAACATCAATACTTTCAGCCAACTGTGCCGGCACATGTACCGACACTTCATAACGATTCATTAACTCTATAACGCCATCAAGAGGTCAATAAAATGTATTACAATCTAGTTTCCACCTCAGCGCCATCAGTTGAACAAATGTACCAAACCAGTGATAGGACCACAGTGAAACACATTAGAAATGGAATGCACTTGTCTTACTTGTAGTAGTGCTTTTAATTAAATAAACAGAATTAAACCCCAATATTTTTCATTAGTTTTTATTTAAAAAGAAGTATTTTCTCTAAAGACTCAGGACTAAGGCGGTTACTCTTTTTTGTGAGGATTTCTCCTGCTTTGGAAAAAAAAAATCCTCTCACAAGGCATAGATGAATCTGGAGTGCAAAGGTACATGAGGCCCAGTGTGAATACATTTGGAAACTTATTTCTTTGCTTTCTTCAGTGCTGCAGTGGCTCCTCCTCCCTAATTACTATATAAGACAAACCTTGTTGGGAGTGATCGAGTAAAAAGTACTCCCTAACAAGGGAAAACTTTCTTTTTGTCACTGGTTCCATCATTTAAACACTCGCAGATAAAAAACAAACACAAGACGTGGGTTTGACTCCACTGTGTCTCTATATTTCAAATGACACGAGGTTCACACCAAACCAGCAAAACACTTCTGAATCAGCCACGTGGTCCTGTGCTTCAGGAAGGTTCGAACGTCATCGCTCATGTGATCAAACCACGCTCCGAACCACACTGAATTTTTACTGATTACTCGAACCACACTTCGGCCGTGTCCCAATTCGCCTAATGCACTGTTCGATGAACTGTTCAAAGAGCGGGTCGAAGTACCCGCCCGACTTAAATGCGCTGTTCGAACAGTACATCGAACGGTGCATTAGGCGAATTGGGACACGGCCTTCGAAGCCTCGACACAGACGTAACATCACTACAAAAAACCCAAATCCTGACATTCAAATAATTTTTATAAAACCCAAAATCACAACAGCAGTTGTCTCTTAGGGCTGAACATGAGAATTGACTTAGCCAGCAGAAAATTAGAAAATCAACAATGAAACAGGAACAGAAACAGACAAGCAAATTAATGAAAAGAAAAAAAGCCTTCTCTGCAAGGAAAACCTCAAAAAAGATAATTAATTTCTAAACTCAACAGAAGCCAGTGAAGGGACTCCAGCACTGGGGTGATGTGCTCTCTTCTCTTAGTTCCTGTTAAGAGCCTGGCTGCTGCATTTTGAACTAGTTGAAAGATAACCATGCGGCTAGTAGGGAATTACAATAATCTAGCCTCGATGTAACAAATGCATGGATATGATTTTTTTCCAGCGTCACTTTTAGATGCAGTTTTTCTGATTTTGGTGACATTACACAGGTGGAAGAAGGCTGTTATACAGGCTTGGTTTATATGTGCTGTGAATGAGAGCTCTTGATCAAATAAGACTCCAAGGTTCCCCACAGTAGAGCTGGAGGTTACACTGACCAGTCCAGAGTGACTCTCGCAGTCCTTTGGGGCCTAGAACAACCTCTATTTTTCCCAAGTTATGAAGCAGATAGTTAAGTGTCATCCAGGTTTTTATTTCCTTCACACAGGCATTAAGTCTGGGGGTATACCACCCGCAAAAGCTCACTAAGATGTGTGGAGTGTTAGACGCCTCTGCACAATACGAAGACACTTCACTGAACAAACACCTGCTTACGGGGCCTGATGTCACAAATACATTGGTGTGAGTACTCTGTAGGTTCAGGAAGGGCTCAGTTGCTGTAATGTGTGACGTGGAATGACGTGGTGGATGTTTTCACCAGTTCCATGTTAGACCTCAAGACTATTTATGCTTTCTATGTTGGGAGCATGGTGATTTAAGCACTCCGCCCTTTGTCTTCTCTGCATGGAGGTTCACCGTTTTGTTGTAGCCTCGTCACCTGGCTGTGCTAACTTCAGCTTAAAGCATCCAGCCATACAAGGTGAAGTTAAGTTCGTTCAAATTAACTTAAGTTCATTCAGAATACCTTTTATGTAGATGTTGGGACTTGTCAGTATATGTTGTCAGAAGAAGAAGCAATAAAACTTGTCAAAGAAGCAAGAGAGCTTTGTAGCACAGGTAAACTACGACTCCATAAGTTCATATCAAAGAATGAAAATGTGTTAAAATCGCTACCCAAAGAAGAGTGTGCTTCAAGTGTTAAAGACCTAGGTCTTGCATTTGGAGAGCCGCTCTTGGAAAGAGCACTTGGTGTACAGTGGTGTGTGTCTTCTGATGAGTTTCAGTTCAGAATAACAGTGAAAGAGCATCCTATGACAAGAAGAGGAGTCCTGTGCACAGCAACTTCAGTTTACGACCCACTGGGATTTGTGGCACTATTCATCTGAAAGAGGAAGCAAATCCTACAACAGTTATGCCAAGAGAAAGCTGGATGCGATGAAGCACTCTCAGGCTAACACTCGATCCAGTGGGAATACTGGCTCCAAGATCTCCAGAACTTGTCAAAGGTGAGAATTCAGAGATGTCTCTTACCTGCAAACACAGACATTAAACAGTATGAACTGCACCAATTTGTGGATTCTAGTGTAACAGGCAACAGACAGTGCGGTTATCTAAGAACTGTCACATCCAAAGGGGATGTCCATTGTGCCCTAGCATTGGGAAAGGCACGTGTTGCCCCTACTAAAGTCACTCCTGTCCCTAGACTCGTGTGAACAGCTGCAGTAGATGCAGTAAAGAACAGTGTCATGCTCAGAAATGAATTGGAGATAAGTAACCTTCAAGAACATTTTTGGACCGATTCTAAAATAGTGTTAGGTTACATGAATAATGGCAAAGAGATTCCATGTGTTTGTGGCAAATAGGATTCAAAGAATAAAATATCTGAAAAGTAACATCTGAAAGTAACCCTGCAGATCATGCATCAAGAGATTTAAATGTTCAACAGCTCCTCAACTCGCACAGGCTCAAAGATCCAGAGTTTTTGTATCAATGTGAGCTATCCAAGTAACTGAACACATGCCAAACGATCCAGAGTTAAAAACAGTGCATGCGCTCAACACTAACGCACATCAAGAACAGAGAATAATATTAGACGCTCTCAAAATTCTCAGATTGGAGAAGAGCCGTGAATGCCATTGCTCGTTTAAGGAAATTTGTGAAGGACTTTAAAAGGTGAAAACACAAGTATTCAGGACAGACAAAGATCAAAGCTGTTTAGAATAAAACTGGTACAAGACAATGCATTTCACAGGGAAATTCAAAGTTTCTCTCAAGAAAAAGACATTCAGCTCCAAGATAAGACACACAAGTCCTTTTGCTGATGAGCAAGGAATACTCAGGCTATAAGGACGTTTAATTAGACCTAGCCTTCACCCACATGTCAAACATCCCACCATCATACCTAAGTCAAGTCATATATGATCTCTCTTTATTAAACATTACCACAAAAAAGTGCATCATCAGGAAAGAGGAATAACTGCAAACGAGCAGCGCTCCAATGGACTATGGATCATAGGATGTAGCAGTGCAGTTGCTTCCCACATCACAAGTGCAAGAGCTGTTGTAAGTACAGGAGAAGTACACAAGATCAACACATGTCAGATCTGCCCGAGGATAGAGTGTAAATGGCACTTCTTTATGGTCTTCTTTCTACTTGTGTACTTGTACTTTCTACATGTGTACTTGTGTTCTAGGGCAGGGCTCAGCAACCTTTAACACCCAAAGAGCAATTTTCTACCCAGTTTCCACGGAAAAAAGCACTGGGAGCCGCAAATATTTTTTCACATCTAAAATGAAGATAAAACTGTATATTGTTTGTTTTTTTTAGTCTTACACTTTGTGTAAACAACTATGTGTAAACAACCTTTTTATAAAAAATACAACTCACCATAACCGCTGAATCCAGTGAGGTGCAGTCAGGTGAGGCAGGTGAGGCAGTGCCTCACCCTGTCATCACAGAGAAAAAAAATAATGAAATGGTTATATTTATCCAATAATTTGTACAATAAAGTTATTTTCTATTTAACTTTACAATTTTATTGTTTTTTTAACTCAAAATTGCTGAATTTTTACGCTTACCGTTGAAATCCTGAGAAGAAACGCACAGTGAGGCCCTGTTGGTCGATCAAATAAGTGGATTTTGTGCTTTTTTGTGTATTTTTTCTTCTCTTTCTCAGACATTATTTGATTGATGTTTATGTTAAGAATGAGAGCGAAAGAAAAAAAAATCCAATCTGAAATAAATATTCATGACCAGTAGTTGGGACACTATTTGATGAGATGTCCCCATATGATTATAATGTTTGTCGTAACGGGGCCAGAACAGAGGGACCAAGGATGCAGAGCTCACAAGTCTTTACAGTGTTTATTTACAACGAAGTGGTAAGGTAAGTACAGTTCTAGTGATACAAGCGGTGCTCGGGTGCGTAGGTGTGTTTTCCAAGTCCAGGCGGGACACACAAGTGCAGGAAACAGAGTGCAGGTCACAATACCGGTGCTGGAGTGCGGGAGTGCTGGTCCGGGTCTCAGGAGCGGATCCAAGGCGGAATCTGAAGAGGAGCAGAGACAAGGTAAGTCGGGATACAAAATAGCGAGCTAGGAACAGGCAGAGTGCAGGAATTCACGTTTTCACGCGGACGTTCTCGCGCCGACTAGAAAAACTTCCAGCCCTTCTTATCCTCCCCGGCAGGTGAAGGTAATCTTCGTGATGAGGTGCAGGTGTGTGAGGAGGAGGCTGGAGGCTCCGCCCGGCTCCGAATGTGGCAGGTGAGGGAGGGGGAGAGTGACACAGGAGGAGAACAGGCAGGGATCGTGACAATGTTCCAATGGGAAAAATCTTGTCTCTTTGCCAAAGCCTGTGTCATCTGGTGCAGAGCAGGACATTTTTTTGTCACAAAATGTTGACCTTCTATTTTAGAAATGGAATTTAAAGGGTTAAATCATAAAAATATATAAATATTCTATTGTATCATTTAGAGCAGAAGTATCTGAAAAGAATGAGCCCAAAGAAAGTAAAATATAATAATGAACACAAACTTTTCCTGATGTCTACGACGGCGTTTTACGATGGCGTTTTACGATGGCGTTTTATGATGGTGTTTTACGACGGCGTTTTACTGCCAGCTAAAAAAAATAAATTCTGCGGGCGCTACGAGAATAAAGTCATTGCATTTCGACATTAAAGTCGAAATGAGAATAACGTCGTAGTCAGAAAAAGTCGTAATTTTACGAGAATAAACTCATAGTACAATGAGAATAATGTCGTAAAATTACGAGAATAAAGTCAAAGCCAGAAAAAAGTCATAATTTTATGAGAATAAAGTCGTAATATTACGAGAATAAAGTCTTAATTTTATTAGAATAAAGTCGTAATTTTATGTCAATATTACGACGGCGTTTTACTGCCAGCTAAAAAAAATAATTCTGCGGGAGTTACGAGAATAAAGTCGTAGCATTTTGACAATAAAGTCATAATTTTACGAGAATAAAGTCGTAGTCAGAAAAAGCCGAAATTTTACGAGAATAAATTCATACTACCATGAGTATAGTGTCGTAAAATTATGAGAATAAAGTCGTAATATTACGAGAATAAAGTCGAAGCCAGAAAAAAGTCGTAATTTTATGAGAATAAAGTCATAGTTCAACGAGAATAAAGTCATAATATTAGGAGAAAAAAGTCGTAATTTTATTAGAATAAAGTTGTAATTTTATGAGAATATTGGCTCCTGTGCGTGAATGAGACTAGTGCGTTATGCGTTATGGAGGAAGAGGAACTGTCTGAAGTGGTCGGCTGCAGGGGGATATCCAGAGCGGATTTGTCGTTGTTTGTTCATTAAGAGTTTGAAAGATGTCCATCCAAAACTGAATGCATTGTTTATGCAAGACTCTCCACCAAGACTCTATTCATTGATTGGCGGTGCTGCATCCATAGATGAAGCTTTGATCTCTGCGCAAGAACCGCTGCATGTCGCGGGCGTGTGAATTTTCTGTACCTGTGTTACGTGCTGACGCCCCTTTGCCCCATTTTCTTATGTGTATTCTGTATTTATGCTTGTTTTGGGACGTGGCTGGTCGCTGTATAAATCGGTTATCTGTCCATGGCGAGCTCTCGTGCGTGCTTGCTCGTGCTTGCGCTCACTGCACCGCCTCGTCTGCCGCACCTGGGGCGCGCGCTCCTCAGCTCTGAGCTGCTCGGTGCGGGCTGCACCAGGCCTGTGAGCTGCAGTTAGATTTTTGTGTTTGACCTGGTGGGACTGTCTTATTTTTGCCTTTTGTTTGATCAGGTTAGTTTGGGGATGGTTTTTGGTTTAAGGTCAGTGATGTCAGCACAGGCCCTGTACGGGGTTGTCCTGGTGCCATATCCTTTTGTAATGTTTGGCTTATCAGGTCCACCTTTCTGTTGTTAGTTTGTTTTGGGGAATGGGAGGGGGTTTGGGACATTTTAAAGTAAATAAAAATTGATCAAAAATAAAATATTTAACTTTTCATATCCCGTTTGACTCCTGTATCTCTTTAATGTTTGATCCACCCGGGTCGTAACAACCTGGATCTGCCGGAGTCTTTGCGGACACCCTCCAACGCGCGTCACTGTGGATACAATAATCCACATTTACTGTGGGATCACTGTTGGTAACGTGCCTCTGTGAGACTGAAGCATCAATACAGACATTTATGCAAACGCCACACAGCTTCATTTTATCATGATTCCAAATTCCACAGTGCGTTTGGTCCTTACGCTGTACTGGCTCTACCCCATTTGATCTAATATATTCAGTAAAATTCAATCAGTTTCTTGAGAAACAACAAATCCACTCTGGATAGCTCTGTGGTGTAACCACCGATCCCCTGCTGCAGCCGACCACTTCAGACAGTTCCTCTTCCTCCCCATAACGCATAACGCACTAGTCTCATTCACGCACAGGAGCCTTTATTCTCATGGGGAGCCAAACATTACAAAAGGATGCGGCACCAGGACAACCCCGTACAGGGCCTGTGCTGACATCACTGACCTTAAACCAAAACCATCCCCAAACTAACCTGATCAAACAAAAGGCAAAAATAAGACAGTCCCACCAGGTCAAACACAAAAATCTAACTGCAGCTCACAGGCCTGGTGCAGCCCGCACCGAGCAGCTCAGAGCTGAGGAGCGCGCGCCCCAGGTGCGGCAGACGAGGCGGTGCAGTGAGCGCAAGCACGAGCAAGCACGCACGAGAGCTCGCCATGGACAGATAACCGATTTATACAGCGACCAGCCACGTCCCAAAACAAGCATAAATACAGAATACACATAAGAAAATGGGGCAAAGGGGCGTCAGCACGTAACACAGGTACAGAAAATTCACACGCCCGCGACATGCAGCGGTTCTTGCGCAGAGATCAAAGCTTCATCTATGGATGCAGCACCGCCAATCAATGAATAGAGTCTTGGTGGAGAGTCCTGCATAAACAATGCATTCAATTTTGGATGGACATCTTTCAAACTCTTAAGGAACAAACAACAACAAATCCGCTCTGGATATCCCCCTGCAGCCGACCACTTCAGACAGTTCCTCTTCCTCCATAACGCATAACGCACTAGTCTCATTCACGCACAGGAGCCAATATTCTCATAAAATTACAACTTTATTTCTAATAAAAAATTACGACTTTTTTCTCGGAATATTACGACTTTATTCTTGTTGTACTGTCTTTATTCTCATAAAAATACGACTTTTTTCTGGCTTCGACTTTATTCTCATAAAATTACGAGATTATTCTCGTTGTACTATAAGTTTATTCTCGTAAAATTACGACTTTTTCTGACTACGTCTTTATTCTCGTAAAATTACAACTTTAATGTCAAAATGCTACGACTTTATTCTCGTAGCGCCCGCAGAATTTATTTATTTTTAGCTGGCAGTAAAACGCCGTCGTATCCAAATGCTGTTTAATACATTTTGTTTTTAATCAGAATCAGAATCAGATCAGAAGAAGTTTTATTGCCATTGTCCGTGAGCAGAGCTCACAGACTAGGAACTTACTTCGGTGATAAAGTGCGACTTACAACAACACACACGCAAAAAAACACACTAAATAAATACTAATAAGGGCATGCAGGAGGTAGAAATATATACAATAGTAGAAATATATACAATAGTATATATTTCATGGGTTATTAACATGGGTTATTAAGGTGACCAGTGTTATGAAGTGTCCAGTTTAGTGCAGGTTTATGAAGTGTTCATGAGGGAAACAGCAGAGGGGAAAGAAACTGTTCTTATGACGAGAGGTTCTGGTCCTGATGGACCGTAGCCTCCTGCCAGAGGGAAGTGTGGCTGAAATAGTCCATGTCCAGGGTGAGAAGTGTGAGCTGCTATACGACCTGCTCGCCCCCGAGTCCTGGAGGCGTACAGGTCCTGGAGAGATGGAAGACTGCAGCCAATCACCTTCTTAGCAGAGCGCACAATGCGCTGCAGTCTCTGTCTGTCCCTGGCAGTGGCCCCAGCGAACCACACAGTGATGGAGGAGGTGAGGATGGACTCGATGATGGCCGTGTAGAACTGCACCATCATCTGGACCGGGCAGCTTGGCTTTCCTCAGCTGCCGCAGGAAGTACATCCTCTGCTGGGCTTTCTTGATGAGGGAGCTGATGGTCGGCTCCCACTTGAGGTCCTGGGTGATGCAGGTGCCCAGGAGGCGGAAAGAGTCCACGGTGGTGATGGGGGAGTCAGTCAAGGTGAGGGGAGGCAGGGGGGCTGTGACTTTCCTGAAGTCCACAATCATCTCCACTGTCTTCTGGGCGTTGAGCTCCAGGCTGTTGCTGCTGCACCAGGACACCAGCCAATCCACCTCCCTCCTGTAGACAGACTCATCCCCGTCCGAGATGAGCCCAATGAGGGTGGTGTCATCCGCAAACTTGACCAGTTTGACGGAGTCGTGGCTGGAGGTGCAGCAGTTGGTGTACAGGGAGAAGAGCAGGGGGGAAAGTACACAGCCCTGTGGAGGTCCTGTGCTGATTGTCCGAGTGTCCGAGACATTCTTTCCCAGCCGCACGCGCTGCCTCCGGTCCGTCAGGAAGTCAGTGATCCACCTGCAGGTGGAGTCAGGCACGTTAACCTGAGCGAGCATGTCCTGGAGCAGAGCAGGGAGGATGGTGTTGAATGCAGAGCTGAAGTCCACAAACAGGATCCTGGCGTAGGTTCCCGGGAGTCCAGATGCTGGAGGATGAAGTGAAGGGCCAGGTTAATGGCGTCGTCCACAGATCGATTGGCTCTGTAGGCGAACTGCAGAGGGTCCAGGAGGGGGGAGGTGAGGGACTTGAGGTGGTGCAGGACCAGGCGCTCAAATGACTTCATGACTACAGACATCAGCGCCACAGGTCTATAGTCATTAAGTCCAGTGATCCTGGGCTTCTTGGGGACAGGGACAATGGTGGACAGCTTGAAGCAGGTTGGACATGACATGACTCCAGGGAGGTGTTTAAGATGTCTGTGAAGACAGGAGCCAGCTCCTCAGCACAGTGTCTAAGGGTGGAAGGAGAGACACTGTCTGGGCCCGGGGCTTTAATGATACAAGTGTGATTTTTAAATTGGTGCCACTGGGTTAAAGAGTTAGTTTTGCTTTAATATAGGACTTTTAACTATTTGTAAATAATAGTTTTCCCCTAACGTGATCTTATTTTACCATTAGCACACATAGACTGTAAAAGTATCTCTTATATAACACATATGCTGCTCTGGACGTGGCCCACAGCTGCAGTTCCACCGCGCTCCGCCAGGCGGCAACAGCAGCAGCGGCGGAGGCGGGCTTGTGGTCGTTGTTTTCGGGAGGGCGTTCCTCTGAGGACTCGGTCAGCGCCACGGTTCTCTCGGTTCGTCGTCTCACGCATATCTGGGGCTCTTTCAGGCGGTCGTAAAGCCTGTTCTCGGTGACTGTGCTCGGATCCGCGGTGTGGTTGGTGGTGCGGGCCCGTGTGCCCCTCTCCAGCCCCGGAGGGAGGTGTGAGCCCCGGGCCGAGGAGCAGGCCGCAGACATGGAGGCCTGCAGCAGGACGGTACGAGGGGCTGGGACCACACTCAAGCTTTATTCGATCAAAACAAAACCAGGATGTGCTGTTTAGCATTTTAGGCCCCTGCATTACACGTAAACGAAGCTATGCTAAAGATGGAGCGACACAGGCTAATGCAGAGCTATTGTTTGTCTCCAGTTGATGAAAAAGTCTCATGTGTTTGTGCTTTGTACCGCCGCTGCTGCTGCTCGCCTCAGATCACTCTCAGACCACTCTGCGCTCTCTCTGTGCTCTCAGACCACTCTGTGCTCTCTCTGTGCTCTCAGACGACTCGGTTCTCTCTCTGTGCTCTTAGGGCTGTTCATTTTCTGCTCTTACTATATTATTTCACTCAAGAAAATGTACTCAAGTAAGAGTAGCGTTACTTTTAAGAATAACAGTGTTTGTCTTGCCAGTCAAGTGCTGACCCTGATATAGCCAAACGGAGAGTCATCAGTAATATTAGAGTTATGTAATCTTACCCACAAAATGTATTAAAGCTGCACTATGTAACTTTTGGGAGAGGGTCTGCCACTTACTTGGCTCCATGGAGATGTTATTGCTTTTCCTAATGTTCCACAGTATGGCATTATACCTGTTGACTACATTTATTCAGTTACACACGTTAATTGCTCAAAAATGCATTGGAAAACATGTATTCCACAGATCTGACTAAGATCTCCACATTTTAGGCAATGCAGTATCCATGGAGACAAGCAGGTGGCAGACCCTCTACTAGAAAATGTGTATTGTGCAGCTTTAATAAAGATAAGGGGCATTTTTATATGGTGTACTGATTATAGATGAGCTTTTGTACAGTTAATCCTATAGACTTGTTCATAGTGGAAAGTCATTTCTTTAAAGAGGGGCTGTTGAAGATCTTTATTTTTTGTAGCTTTCTACCATGTTATAACATTGTTCCCTCATCAAAAACATGCCTGAAGAGGTTTTAGATGTCATTCATGCATGTTTGAGTAATCTAGCAATCTCTCCTGCCCCATAGGGCTCCTGCCCATGTGACTACATCTGAAACTCCGATTAAATTTGTTTATTATGGCTGATGCCATTAGTTTCTATGCAAATCTCCTTCACTCCAGTGCCAGTATGGAGTTTCGAGGCTGCAGGAGCTCTATTTGAACCCTCCTTATGGTTAACAGTACAAGTCTGTACAATTGTCATTCCACCCACGAGCTGACGTCCCCCATGCTCCCACTGGACAATCTCCATAAATATACATAAACATGATGCGAAACAGTACACTACAACATAACAAACCTGATGTGATGTGCAGTAGTTTCATTAGGTAACATAGTGATCTAAATATGTAATGTGTTAGGAATTAATACGGCCAAGCGAAACACCTCCTCTTTAAGCATTTCTAAATCTTAAATCTAGAGGGCTGAAAAATGTCAGGAAATTGCAATTTCCAGTATATTTGTGATTTTAATTAGTTTAAATATTGGGATTCTGTTCAAAGTTTGAACCATCCTATTGCTACTTTGCAGCTGATGTTCTCAACATTCTCTGGGGGTGTGGTGCTAACTGTAGGCACTGCTCTGTCTGAAGCTCTGTTACTCAAGTTAGACTTTAATCTGAGCTTTAATTAATTAGTCGATGGAGTCTCAGTCGATCAAAATGTGTATCAGTCGACTAATCGTTTTATTTCGATAAGGATTTCTATGGGACAACAGCAGAAGTGAGGGAGGGAGCTGAAGATTTGGTATTTTGTGGTATTTATCTGTCTTTACACAAATACTTTATTTCCTAGTGCTTGTTTTCTGCATAAATAGTAGTTTTTGCATAAGCTCCCCATGCAGGTGTAGTCTTGTGAGTGCAGTTTGGGTCAGATACATAAACATGTGTAATAGTTTTGAGAGTTTTTACCACGCCCCCTTTTTAGTCGACTAATAAATCAGCAGCACGCATCTTTAGTCGACTATAGCCCTACTGTTCTATAAGGAAACATTTCCTAAATGAAAGATTTACGATTCTCTCTTGTGTTTTTAGTGAGGGATAAACCTTTAGTTCTTCGAGATGGACATGCCACCTTTGTATTTGCCTATTAAGAAGAAGAGTATCCAATGTCCAGGCAAGTTACAAGTCAGAAATGGTAGTAAATGTTTAACAATATAATCTACGTTTGTTTTTCCGACAGTTGTTCAAGAGACCCATAGAATCTGTGATATGAAGGTACAGTTTACATTTTATTTGAACTAAAAATGTTTTGGGTCAAAAAATAGATAAGTTAACGCGTCTGTAATTAGTAGATAGTCAAATATATGCAGATTTAGATGGTTTGAACAGGTGCAGAGGAGGGACAGTGAATACATGGTACAGAGGAGGGATGGTGCTGCCAGGAAACAAAATGTCTTGGGGAAGCAGAGAGGAGCAGATGAGGGTCAGAGTATTCAGAGGAAATGGTCAGAGGAGCAGAGGGTCAGAGAAAAGGGGTCAGAGAAAAGGGTCAGAGGAGCAGAGGATTCAGAGGAGAGGGTCAGATGGAGCAGAGGGTTCAGAGGAGAGGGTCAGATGGAGCAGAGGGTTCAGAGAAGGGGGTCAAAGGAGCAGAGGATTCAGAGGAGACGGTCAGATGGAGCAGAGGATTTAGAGGAGAGGGTCAGATGGCACAGAGGAGTCAGATGAGAGGGTCAGATGGAGCAGAGGATTCAGAGGAGAGGGTCAAAGAGGCAGATAATTAACTGTTGACACTTCTGAAGGAAATCAACATTTAAAAATATTTCTTTTTTTCATTGGCACTAAAACTAAAATCTCTTTACTTCTCTAGAATGACGGTCCAATGAATCAAATGAACGGAACAAAAAGGTATTGGCACTGTTCCTTCTTTGGACCAGGTCTATGGTTCATCAGAGATGCCCAAAAGTCAAATCCTCAAATGTTTTTTTTTCCCCTGATCATTTCTATCAGTGACAAGTTCCATTCTCCTACTGCATTTTTCCAACCACACCACAGCATCTGCACATTATGTAGAGACATTTGACCTGCCCCCATCTCAGTCAAACACTACACAGATATATGAGGATGGGAGGGCATCTGACACACAGGGATAAGACCAATACAAAATATAAACACGTTTAATTAAAGTGCATTTCAAATGTGCATATTGTTAATCCTGTATTTTATGATTCCTAAACAGATTTGAGGCCCACCCGAGGGTCCCGTTAACGACCATTGATTACCCATCCACCAGCTGCTCTGTGATGTCATCCGCCCCACTGTCCAATGGCGCGTCTCCTGGCTTCATGATCCCGCCTCCCCCTTTAGTGCTCCAGGGCTCCGGTCCTCACAGGGACCCAGGCTGGAACTGTACGCAGGATCGAGGCGCCGACCCCTGGGCTCCTGGGAGAGAGGTCTGGGGCGGCCGGAAGGTCCCTGCCTGGGGGTCCAGCAGAGACGGAGGTATGGATGTGTCCACACTTCACTGTGATTGATCAAAGCAGACCTATTCTACAGAATCGACCTTTCATGAGCTTTTAAGCATGTTATAATTGCTTCCCCTCACCATTTACCCTCTCGAAGTTATATTTGGAGTGATTCATGCATGTCTTTAATTGCTTATTTTCAAGACACCATATTGCCGATCAGCTCCCATGCTCACCACCACTGGTACAATATTGTAATTTAAAATATCCAAATTATAACATAATGATCCACTGGTGTCATAGATCATAACTGTAGAGCAGACACAAGCACAATAGGCCTTCTTCAAATATTTATTTTATAATGGCAAAACACCCATAGAGTTTGAATAGGAGTGAATGGGGCCATGGTAACCCAATTATAATCAATGTGGCTTTACTAGATACAGGAAGACAAGGATTTGGAACAGATTTTCAGCCCCAACCAGGACCAAGCACTGGACAGGGACTAGATCCAAGCCTCCAGGCAGGCCCAGACCGAGGATGGACCCCTGCTCCAGAAAGAGAGGAGCGCTGGAGGGAGCCACAGTGGAGCAACAGACCTCCTGTCATCAGCAACGGTAAGTGCATATGTGGTGTTGTGCCCTTCGGCAAGACATTTTCACCAGTGTGCCTATATGAATGTCTACAGAGGAGGGAGAGTGAATATATGGTGCAGAGGAGGGACAGTGGTACTGAGGAGGATAATACTTTTTTGTTTGTTCTTTAGGTCCCAATGCGGCTGTTGCTGGACCCTCCTCTGCTCCCACCCCAGGGCCGTCCGGAGTCCAATCCAGTCCAGACCCCAAACCCTCCCCTGCCCTGGGGAGGAAGGAGCCACCGGTCTACCCTCCAGGTAGAACCAGGACCGAACCAGGACTGAACCAGGACCGAACCAGGACTGAACCAGGACCGAACCAGGACCGAACCAGGACCGAACCAGGACCGAACCAGGACCGAACCAGGACCGAACCAGGACCGAAACAGGACCGAACCAGGACCAAACCAGGACCGAACCAGGACCAAAGTGCAAATGAAGCATGACTGAAACATGATGTTTTAGTTAGTTTTAGAGTCTTTATTTGAATAGAGACATTAAACACATAAAAATAGAGATGTTCTGCTCCAGATTATAAAACAGCACACTATACCAGGGACTATACCAGGGACCATACCAGGGACCATACCAGGGACCATACCAGGGACTATACCAAGACTGAAGCAAGTCTAAATCACGACAAAATCAGTATTGAACCAGGGACTGAACCAGGGACTGAACCAGGGACTGAACCAGGACTGAACCAGGGACTGAACCAGGGACTGAACCATCAGACTGAACCAGGGACTGAACCAGGGACTGAACCAGGGACTGAACCAGGGACTGAACCAGGGACTGAACCAGGGACTGAACCAGGGACTGAACCAGGGACTGAACCAGGGACTGAACCAGGGACTGAACCAGGGACTGAACCAGGGACTGAACCAGGGACTGAACCAGGGACTGAACCATAAAATTAGAAATTGAATTTACACACATTTACCACCTTCTTATTTGCGCAATCATTATTTTTAATGTTTGTGTGTGTGTGCTTGTGTGTATCTGTGTGCTTGTGCGTGTGCACGTGCCTCTGTGTTGTGCAGGGAGCCAGGAGGAGCAGTGGCAGACCCAGATCTCAGCCAAAGGTCGAGTCACGTGTCCCCGGTAAAAGTGTCAGCCGAAAAACAGTGGAGGGACTCAAGAAGCACATGGACAACTGCCGAGCGGTCAGAGCGTCATTTATGTTTAAACTGAGAGTGTTATGCATCAAATCAGAGTTTCAATTACTGTGAGAAGAAACTATTAAAGGGC
Organism: Periophthalmus modestus; assembly: GCA_019594935.1. Classification (NCBI taxonomy): domain Eukaryota; kingdom Metazoa; phylum Chordata; class Actinopteri; order Gobiiformes; family Gobiidae; genus Periophthalmus; species Periophthalmus modestus. Next base: position 22,260,627 of record JAIEZT010001328.1, on the reverse strand, counting down.
TTATATTCAATTTTTTCTGATCTCTGTTCTAATGTTGTTTCCTTGTCACAAACAGACCTGCAGTTGTGTTTTGTTTCATTCACACATGTTTAACTCACATACACTGCGAGTTCTTCCCTCAAAGAGAAAACACTCTTCACCTTGTGATGTCATGTGGTAATACAGTGCTCCACTGTGTTTTTAAACTCCATACACCTTCACTAGAATCATATGGATCATTTCAGCTCTGGAATTGCTAATCTCTACTGAACTAAAGGTAAAAGGAGCTGTTCACTTGAAACATCATGACATCACAAGGTGGAACAGAGAATTTTGAGCTTTGGAGATGTAAACAGATAATAAAGTGTTACTCAAACATGTGTGAATGAAACAAAACACAGCTCCAGGTCTGTTTTTGATGAGGTAGATATTTGCCCTTTTTAGTCTTGCCCTTGTAGTACATTTTAATTACATAATATGAGGAAAATAATCAAAATGAACCATGCATATAGGTAAAAAAAAAATAAAGGCAGAGCTTATAGGCCATCGTTGCTCTGGATTGGCATCAGTCATGAAAAAAAACAACAAAAAAACATATTGGTTGACCTCTACAATTAACATGCCATCCTTTCACTGAAATTCACACCATCTAGTATGGATCTCTTTTTAAGAACCCCTGGTAATCTTTTGGGACTCAAATTTGGAAATGTACTGTGTGATCTGATGCATGTTTGTGTGTAGGAGCCGTACTCTTGTCCTCACTGCGGCAAACAGCTCAAGACCAACACAGGGATGAAGTACCACATCATGGCTGACCACAGTCTCCTGGTCAGTCTCTCTCCTCATTATTTATATCCAACTTTAAATGTGCTCAACATGATTTTTACTGTCTTAAAAACTTGAATAACAGAACTAGTTTATTTTAAACATTTTGTAATGGACTTATTTTTCACTTACGTTATGCATTCACTGCATTCTAATTATTCACCAGAATGAGTTTATAAGCACTTTTCACAACTTTGAGGACAGAGTGGAGTTTTTAGCTTTTCACGGTAAAGCTAAAAACTACTGTCATGCTAACAGTGTACTTCCAGATTATTGGACAATAAAATGCTTTATAATTAGGTACAGTACACAGCAGACTTATTTTGACCTCAATAGCTACCTATTCAATATGTCATATAACTCAAAAACATGGGAAAAATTGGGTATAGCTTTTTGTTTATTTTGTTGTTTTTGGTCTCAGCCTTCGTCGGACGCCAAAGACATGGATGACCGAGCCACGAAAGACAAACTGAGGAAAATTCTGAAGAGGCTGGGCAAACTCAAATGCTCCAGAGAGGTACCAGAGACTCACTTTTATACATGTGCTCACTCTAATGGGAGCCATATAGAATAAATAGTGCTGTATTTGTTTGTGATGGAACAAAATATTGTGAAATTTTTGATAGGAAGGAATAAACAAGGAAATGTAAACAAAGCTAAAGTGATGAAACCAAAATAAAACATAGCTATTGTGTCCATACCTGTTATGCCCTGTGAATAAATGTAAACTGCACAATAATGTACCAAAAAAAGGGAGCAATAAACTTCATAACAGCCGTGACGGATCTGACTTTACATTGCAGTATTCATTCATTCCAAACACTGCTGGAGGTGTTAAGCTAGTTCTATTGTCACAGCTGCCCTGACCAACAGAGACATGGCTGCCATTCTGCGCCAGTGGCATCCCTCACCATCACTTTTTAAACCCTTGAACCCTCAAACACACTTAATCTACAACATTTCCAATCCACTTCAATATTATTGAGTATATTTGCATCTGTTTGTTGGGCAGGGCTGTGGCGCGGGCTTCACCAGTGTCATGGGGTATCTGTACCATATGAGGACCTGTGGGAAACAGCAGGATGAGTTGGAGAAGTTGGTGCTGAGCTGCTCTCACTGTGGAAAGAACTACAGGTCCAAGGCTGGACTCGAGTACCACATCCGCAACGAGCACGCTCCGGTGAGAGATACACTTTAAACTCCAAGTCCAGCATATAGCATTTCAAAAGAATAAAAGCTAACATGGTGATGTAAATATGTTGTTAGCAGTTAATCCTCCATGGAATTAATATACTCCTTTTTAAAGCTAGAGATACACTTTAAAGTGCATATGCCAGAACTACCCATTCCTCTTAAACATAGTGAAAGACATTTAAATATTAAATTTAAGATTTTACTCAAAATATTGCCATTCAATATTTTCTCAAGTTTTAAAATTTTGGTGAAAGTTATAATTTTACTTCCTGATTAGACATGGGCAACAGATATGGCGTGAATAGAAGTAATTCCATAAGTTACCTAGCAACATAATGCTAACAAGGGCCAAAACTTGTCATTTTTTGATCTAATCATAACTATCATGATATCACTATCATGTCATGTACACCAGGGGCCCCAACCTTTTTTGCACCATGCACCTGTATAATGAAGGTTTTATTTTCATGGACCGGCCATCTACGCATGGCAGATAAATATGGCAAAAAATAAGTTAAGTGCATGAAAAATACAACTCACTATGCCGCTGAATCAGCGGGAGTCCTGCGCTTGTTTCTACTTTCCTTCTTGTTCACGTTTGTTTCTTTCAAAAAATCTTTTTATCCTGGGTGGTTAGTCTCCATGTGCCAAAGCAGTTTTGAAAGTTTCATTACCTCGTTTGCTTTTTTCCTCATATTATGCACTCGGCACGTGAGAGTCACCTGTTGCGACAAACCCATATTTTAAGTATTGTCTGTTAAATTTAGCTTTCTTTTTCTTGGAGGTCCTTGTATATCTCCGGACAAGCTTATTAGTGTTTCATGAGAGACGGGCGAAAAGTTATGTCAGAAGATGCGGTCAGTGATAAATTTACCGTTTTTGTGCAGCCCAGTAGCAAATGTGTAACGGACCGGTACCGGTCCCTGGCCCGGTCCCGGTCCCCCTGGCCCGGTCCCTGGCCCGGTCCCTGGCCCGGTGGTTGGGGACCACTGATATAGGCAACATCTTTATTTAGTTACATGAATGTTTAAACTGTGAGGAAAATGTCTTCCTTGTCTCTGTGTTTTGGATGGATTTGATGACGGCTGATGACACGGGCAGACGGATTCTATTTTACAACTCAGCGCTACCTTCTGTATTTTCCAATTTTTGTTTTCTACTTTTCTTCACAAGCTGCGGCTTAAATGATGTAAAACTATGATGGATAATTACCATCGAACAGTCATAAATAGAGAAAATAAATAAATCTGTCAAATCACTTTTTACCCACCTCTGATCATGTAAGGTGTGTCTGGACTCTGGAGTCTGGAGTTTAGAGTAGCCAATATTACTAATATTACCAATATTACTAATATAACAAATGCAGTAAAGCTAATATTACTCGAGTAGTAGTACAAAGAGTAAAAAAGTATTTGGGAACTGTACTACTCAAATAAGAGTAACTTTTGGGACGTTATATCTGATTTATATTTTAAAATTGATGGCTGATCAGCAGCCATCCATAGGTGGCGCCATCAGCATGGTCCGTGAGAGCAGCTCCTTGTTATGATACTGTTTATGGCAGGCAGGAATGAGTGCTGCAATTTGTTTCTTTTGTTCATTTCTTTTTAGACCAATATTGAGATATATTGAAAACGTCCAAAATATATTTTAAAAAAAGACAATATTGATTTAGTTATTGCATAACTATCTAACAGACAAAAGCACACTGTGTCTTGAAATGAGAATATGAAAAGTTCTGTGTGTATCCAGGCTCCGGAGGATTTGGAGCAGCAGACACAACCTCTCGACGATGTGTCCCCAGAGACATCAGCTTGTGGTCGGGCAAAGAGGGCCTCGGCACAGGCCGCCAACATCCAGATGGCCCAGATCGCCCAGAACGAACTGCCCAAGGACTGGGGCAAGAGGAAGTTCCAGTCAGACCTGGTGCCAGAGGACCACAAGGTGAGGCTAACCACTCTGCCACTCCAAGAGATCAGGAGTCTAACCAGCAACCTGCTTATTGAGAGGAGGAGACAGGATAACCAATCTACCACAGTCACACAGGGAGGACATGCGCACTTCACTCTGAGACATCAGGAGTCTAACCCTCAACCTCTTTGTATTGTTGGTTTCAGTTGCAGTACACGCGCCCTGGTCTGCCCTCCTTTAGTCAGGATGTTCTGAAGAAATGGAGGAGCGAGGTTAAAATGTACCGGAAAGTCCAGTGTCCGAACCCGGTACAGTTTATGTTTCTATTTTTTTCAGTTCTTGAATGTTTTTAGTTTTGAGGAAACAACTGAAATATTTAAATGTTTTTCAGGGCTGTGGCTGCACCTACACCAGTGTGTCCGGACTCAAGGCCCATTTGGGACTTTGCACCAAGGTATTGATTCATTTCATTTCAATACATTTTGAGTTTTAAACTGTGAAAGGAGGAAGTGTGTATTTATGTCTAGCTAATTTGTTCTGAGCTCCAAAACATTTGCAAGAATAAACTGGTACCTCTGCTTTAGTAACCACTTTACTTTTACTTTTACTACTGCTACTTTTACTTTCATGCAGTTGTACATATTTGGAGAACTATTATCTTGATTTAACTTTGTGTGCGATGCTTTAAGGGAGATTTTGCGGCTGGGAAATATCGCTGTCTGATCTGCAGCAAAGAGTTCAATTCAGAGAGTGGAGTCAAATACCACATCAACTCTGTCCACTCACAGGTAAAGTCCTGGCCAAGGCCTGGATTAGTTCTTATTTAGCTCTGGTTTGGTTGTGCTTTAGTCTTCCTTTAGTCCTCCTTTAGTCCTGCTTTAGTTCTGGTTAAGACCTAGTTTAGACTGGTTTAGTTCTATTTTCCATAGTTGTTTATTATATTCATCTCTCAATTCTCTCCTCAGGAATGGTTTGTCACAAACAAAAAACACTTAAAAACTGCCCCTAAAGATTGCCCTCACTCCTTTGACCTTCATCACCACCACCATCACCAGCAGCAACAGCACCGGCATGTCCACACGCCCTGCCCGCACCAAATGCAGCCGCTGCCTCCTCTGCACCACATCGCCGCCCAAACTCACCAAAATCACCAAATCTACAACGACAGTGTGCCACATCGCCACGGGGATGCCAGGAGCCACCATCACCACCACCGCGGGCCCGAGCTGTACACGCCCATGCAGCCCCAAACGGCCCGGAGCTCAGAGCAGGTGAGGCAGGAGCAGGTGAGGCAGGAGCAGGTGAGGCAGGAGCAGGTGCGACAGGAGCAGGTGCGACAGGAGCAGGTGCGGCAGGAGCAACAGGGGCGGCAGGAGCAGGGGCGGCAGGAGCAGGGGCGGCAGGGCGGGGCGGCAAGGTGTGGGTTCGAGTACGGAGGGCTGCGAGGCGAGAGCAGAGGGGAGGGGCCCAGCGGGTTTTCTCTGGAGATGGAGCGTCAAATCTGGGATGAGAAAAGGCGAATGCTGGAGTCTGTGGAGATCGTGAGGAGACAGCCCACCTAAAACATTGTGATGTGTCGTTTAAAGGTCCTGTATTACGCAGAATTGACTTCTGTAGGTCAAGTCCTGGAGTTTATTTTGTTTGATTCATACATGTTGCAATAATGCAGGATTACTTACATCTCACAAGTTCAAAATGCTCCCTTCCACTTTGTGATGTCATGTAGTAGTAGTTTTTAAGTTAACAGACACTCTTTAGCTTCTGTTGAGATGAGATTGGCAAATGATTCTAGTGACTGTATATGGAGTTTAACCCTATAGCGTTGGATACTATCGCTGCCGATAGACTTTCGGTTGTGGTCTTTCCATTACTGTAACTCCGTAACCAATTGTGCTCTCATGTAAATTCAAACGGCATCTCAAAGCAGAGGCGTGTGGCTCTTTAGATATGTTACATCATAAGGTGGAGTGATTTCTGTGAACTCGGTCTAAATATGCAGTTAATCATGTGTGAATGAATTAAAACACAACTCCAGGTGTATTTTTGATGAGGAACATTCTAACGGACTAGAAAATGGCGTAATATAGGTCCTTTAAAGGTGCATTATGTAACTTTTCTGGAGGGAGAATCTGCTACCTGATGATGGTTCTGCAGTTTTGCCTTTCTTTGGCACACCCCAGCCTGCCGAGAGTCTAATCAAAAGACTGCACATTGAAATGAAATGCAATTATTTTGAATACTTTTTGACTTCCTGAAAGTTTGACTCCCAGGCTGCCCAGGTGTTTCTGTGTGGAGTTTGCATGTTCTTCCTGTGTCTGGGTGGTTTTCCTGCAGGCACTCCAGTTTTCCTCATCAACATAAAACATGCACAACAGGTCAGATCCTCAGGCTAAGGCCGCCCTGACCGAGACGAGCGCAAGACCTGGAAATGGGTCCCACTGCTCCTGATAGGTTAACCCAGTTTAATGCCATACTGTGGAACATTCCAGGCAAAGCAATAGCATCTCCATGGAGACGAGCAGGTAACAAACCCTCGAGAAAAAAAGTTACATCATGCAACTTTATCGGTGATTGCAGCATAACATTGTAAAGGGCCAATAGAAGACAGGTTCTAACGCAGATGAAGAGTTGATTTGCAAAACGGGTATATCAGTATTTTTTTTTATTATTATTATTTTTTTTTCAATGTTCACAGATATTATCCAGAAAAGATGTGGAATTGGTCAAAGAAGAATGAGATAACTACAATAATAATAATAATAATGACACTAAAATAGAAAATAGATTAGGCTATTGAAAACTCTATTTCCAAATGAACTCTTCAGATGTGTGGACCTGGTTTATGGTTAATATCTCTGTAATTACTGTGGATATCCACAAGAAACAAAGCAAAACTACTTTTGTGGACCCAATTCCCAACCCAAATAATGGAATTTGTCAGTTTAGGGAATTCTAAACATTGTTGACTCCCCATAGAGTAATATCCATCCCTGCCCTGCGTCTGGAAATGTATTTTACTCCTATTTTTCCTTCAACTCTGTTTCTCAAATTTTACACTTTCTACCAAAAAAAAAAAAGCCAATTTTAGCGTCCACACACTAAGGAAGCTGTATGTCTTAGGCCAGAATTGTACTTATGAATACCAGAGACTGTTAGCTGTCAAATTCGTAGTTCTTTTATTGTTGTATAGTGTCTTCACTTGTTGACTTTTCTAACTCTGTCCCAGATGTGCTTTGGTAGACAATTGTTGTTCATGTTTTAAATGTTTAAATTAGTAAAGGTTGACATATGCATTTGTCTAATTCGTCTCTGTGTTTTTGTTTTAATCAGTACTTTTGGCTATTTGCTCTAGAAAAGCTTCATAAAGAATAGGATTACTGCTACTACTTCAACCATTACTACTACTGCTATTACTGTTACTACTTTTACTACTACGATAATTGCTACTTCCACAACCTCTGTTGCCACATTCAGAAACGTGTACCTGGGAGGGGTTAAGGTCTGGGCAGAAGTGGGTAGAATTACAAAAATGTGTACTCAAGTACGAGAAATGTTACTTCAAAATAATATTGCTCTAGTAGAAGTATGATTTAAAAAAATGTCTTTGGGAAAAATACTACTCAACCTAAACCAGGTCTAAATCAGGTCCTGGTTTAGTTCTAGTTTAGTCCTGATTTAGACCTGGTTTATTCCTGATTTAGACCTGGTGTACACCTGGTTTAGATCCGGTTTAGTCCTGGTTGCTTCTGTTTGTGAGCCCCAGTGGAGTTCTCTATTTTCTTTCATATTTGATTTTTCCCGCTCTACACCAAAAGCTTCAGTTCCTCTTTTGTCCAGGGAGAGGCGCTGTGCCGCACTGCTTTGCCACAGAAGCATGGCGGTCGTGCATTAGTCCAGTGCAGCATTTGGTTCTTTATAAACATAAAAATCTTCATAAACTCGGGTTGATTCCGTCTGAACGGGGAATATAAAGCTTTATGTCGGTGCTCGGGTGATCAGGTGCAGACTCAGACTTTAGGTTCAGTCGCGTTTGGTTCGGGACTCGATCTCACGGCTCCTGTTCCGGATCAGAGCCGGTTTGTGCGGCGCTTTCCTGACTCCGCCACAGAGAAAGAAGTTGACGTTGTCCGCAGGGTCAGTTTATAAAGAGACCACCGTCTTTAGCGCTTCACTGACGGGGCTCATATATATTTAAATTTAATTTCTTTCAGAGCCATCACGAATAAGAAAAAACTCACCGCTTTAGCGCGTTAGCCAGAGTTAGCATGGTTAGCTAAAGAGCATGGCTGCAGCTAAGTTATCACAGCAACAACCACATTTAAGTTATTAATTCAGATATTTATCACCTAAACATTGAGCCGAATATTCGTTTTAATTACACTGTATATTATTTGGTGAACGGAGTTTTTGTAGATTGGTGTACAGTGTTACTATTACTCTTCAAAGTTTTAAATGTGATATTGTGAGACGCAGTGTGGATCGTCACTGTCACTGTGCTGATGGCACATCGGCTCAATGCTTCAGTTTAACTACAGCTAAGTATATTATTTGACTTCACTGTGTCATTGAAATGTCCTGGGTATATACACATTTTTTAGTAAAAAGGTAAAATAAGTTGGACGGTAATATAGTAATGCAATCATAAACAGCAGCTCAAAATTTAAATTGTGTATTTATTTATTGCATTTTGTTTCAGATTGAGTTGCATAAAACAGTGGAAATGTTCTTTGCAGAAAAAATGGAGCAGTTTTGACAAAAGATGCCAACGCCACAATCAACAGACACCTCCTCAGCTCCAGGTGCTGCCTCCTCATCCTCAGCTTCAGGCGCCTCCTCCTCAGCAGTTCCAGGTGTGACTCTGAAACAGTGCTGCAGATGCATGTATCATGTCCTGTTAGGATGGAATTATTTAGATTCTTCTCTTGTGTCTGTCATGTGCTTTGGTAGAGGTACTAACCATTTTAATAGTAAAGTTTGATAGTCCCTCCGATAGGGGATTGAACACAACATATTTGCTGCAAGGCAGTTAAACTAACCTCTCTGCTACTGACAATAGTGAACAACATTTCACAAAGGTCAGCTGATTATCACATATGGTGGTTTCTACTGTCACACTCTGGTATGCCATTTTACTTCAATATTTTAAGAGTGAGTATTTTTATTTTTTTTTTTTTTTTTTTTTTTCTACAAAGTTATAACATCATTCCCTCAAAAAACATGCCTGCAGAGATTTTAGATGTCATCCATGCATGTTTGAGTATTTTAGCGATCTCTCCCACAAGCCTACATCACCCATGCTCCCACATGACAGTTCTCCCTAAATGATACAAAACTGTACACAGCAAGATGACAAACCTTATGTGATGTGCTGTAGTTTCATTAGTGGGATACTGATTGTTGGGATAGTGCTCTGAAGGAGAGGAAACAGAGTGGAGGACTCAGCGCCTAAAAAGAATGTGTAATGTGTAAAAGGTAACATGGTTATCTAAATGTGTTGTGTGTGTTACGTGTGAGCAGTTAAAGCACAACTAAGTTTAGCGGTAGCGCTCCCCCTGCAGGTCATCTGTGAGTATGCATAGTCGTAAATACCCCTTCCCCACCGCTCAGTTCTCATTTGTTTCCACAAAACTGGTGTACACTCTACGAAACAAAATATCTCAGGTGGGTTATTTTTTACTTTATCTTATACTTAAGCCTCTTGTATTGTATACTTGCTCTGTGAGGCAGACTGTAGATGCGCTTTGGGTTTGCCAACGTTTGTAACTAAAACCACAACACAAAGTTGTTGAAAGTAAATCCAGCCATAGGCTGACTTTACATCGGCTAAAGTTGCTCGTTGCTACGTTTACAGACTGACTGACAATGCTGATTGCCAACACATACAGAACACATGTAGCTACTAACACATATAACATTAGTGCATACAGATGAAACATGAGTGTCCATTACAGAAGTAACCCCCCCCGTTTGATGCTGGGCATGAAGTTAGCCATAGTCAGATGCACATCAGGGATCAATCATATTGTATATTGTTCTTGTTTATGCACTGACAACAAGTTTTTTTTTCTTTCAGAAGAAGTTTTCAGAAGAAGTTTTATTGCCATTGTCCGTGAGCAGAGCTCACAGACTAGGAACTTACTTCGGTGATAAAGTGTGACATACAACAACACACACGCAAAAAAACCCCACACTAAATAAATACAAATAAGGGCATGCAGGAGGTAGAAATATATACAATAGTAGAAATATATACAATAGTGGCATCAAAAACAACAACAACAGTGCAACATGGGTTATTAAAGTGACCAGTGTTATGAAATGTCCAGTTTAGTGCAGATATTATAAAGTGTTCATGAGGGAAACAGCAGAGGGGAAGAAACTGTTCTTATGACGGGAGGCTCTGGTCCTGATGGACCGTAGCCTCCTGCCAGAGGGAAGTGGCTGAAATAGTCCATGTCCAGGGTGAGAAGTGTCAGCTGCTATACGACCTGCTCGCCCCCGAGTCCTGGAGGCGTACAGGCGTACAGGTCCTGGAGAGATGGAAGGCTGCAGCCAATCACCTTCTCAGCAGAGCGCACAATGCGCAAGTGATACTAGCTGCTCATGTCCTGCAGCAGATGTAACTGTAGTAAAGCAAACAATTATTCCAGTTACATAAATAGAACAATGACACAACGAGTAATACATATAAAACTTAGGTGATCAATAACAACATGGGCAGATCTGCGTCGCTCTCCATTCAAACGCCCAAACGCCTTCCTCAGATTGAGACAGGGCCAGAGCTCACACACGAGTCAGTCATGTTTTCTTTTCCTTGCATGCAAAGGTTTCCTCTGTGTTTTAACTGGTTGTGCCATGGCTGACACCTCACAGATGAACACTGGACATTTATTCTTGTAATGAACTGTGGATAGTGCCGGTAAAAGGTGTGCCGCTATCTCTGTTACCTGTGTGGATTTTGAGGTATCTATTGCAAGAACAAGAACATACTCCCGAGAGTTGACCGTGGTTCAGTGTGGACCATAGCCATGTCCCAATTCACCAAAAATTCACCAAAGTGCCCTTAAATGCGCCGTTCGAATGGCGCATTTAAGTCGGGCAAGTACTTCGAACGGTGCATCGAACGGTGCATCGAACGGTGCATGTGACGAATTGGGAAACGGCCCAAGTTGCATTGCATTCTGGTTTTTCCACTCAGAGACAGCAGGGGGACACAGTGGACCCTTCAAATATCCCTACAATCACCTTTATAACCATCAGAGGAACTTAGAAAGACAATTAGTTTAAACTGTTACTTAGCTCTGCTTCAATATCCCATATAAATAAAATACCCTATTTTTTAAAAATATGTAATCATTGGACAGTAGCACTATAGACAATTCTTTTAGAATAGATGAATTAGCATCAGTTCTCTCCAGTGCCAGTCAATACAGTATTACTAGTAAGCCAAAAATAAGACGTGCGTTCTGCAGGGTAATGCTTTACTGCGGAATATTCCAGACAAAGCAATAAACTCTTCATGAAGAGAAGCAGGTGGCAAATTCCCAGAAAATGTTCCATAGTGCAGCTTTAAATAGCAATGCAATGCTAATTCTATTTCATTTTGTTTCTTTCAGAGCCAGAATCTACTCCTGATGCATCTTTGGAACTCTCTCCCAGTTCACGCGGAAGACAGCGCAAGAAAAATCCCAAATACTTAGACTACCAAGTGAGTGAAGTATATGACGGACAAACTCCAGCCAGGAAACAATTCCGAAGGTCCACTACAAAAGTCCAGTCACATGGAATTACAGAAGGAGAAGGGGAGGGAGAGGAAGAGGGAGAGAAGGAGGAAGAGGTGCCCAAGAAAACACCCAAAAAGAGAGGGAGGAAACCAGGGTGGAAAAAGACCTCAGCAAGATCCAGAGGAGCAGGTCAGGGGCAAAATGGAGAAGGAGTGAGCGAAAATGAGATGCCAAAGCCCAAAAGGAAGTACACAAAGAGGAAGAGAGAAGAGGAGGAGAGGGAACAGGAGGAGGAGACAGGAGGCGCAGAGGAGGAGGAGGAGACGACAGGAGCACGGCCCAAAAGAGGAGCAGCACGAGCGTAAGTACAGCTGTAGTCAGTTAATTTCCCTATTGATATTGTACTGATCTGATATTTTGTTTAGTTCAGAGCTGACACCTTTTGTTGTTAATGTAAGTGCTTTTGTATGTGACTCTTGGTTGCTATGCCAACAAGTTGATGTGAATGTTCTGTTCATCAGTTACTGGTCTGTTTGGGAGACCGGCTCTAGTGAGTTGAGACTGCTGCTTTTTTGCTCTTGTTTTGATGTGTGTTACAGTCTACAGTAGCCCTTGTGTTCAGAAAATAAGCAACCAGAAGAAATTTGGTGTGTTTCCACATGCCAGAATGCTATATTGGTGTCTGTAGTGACGAGCCAAACTTCCTCTGTAAAGTTTCAATTAAACTAACCTCGAGTCTGCTGAGCCATTAAAACCCAGAGGTGTGACAGAAAGGCTGATTGGGACACGTTTTATGTAGAGTTTGAACTGTTCGTCCAGGATGCAAGATGGTCCATGGAAGAGAAAGCCCTTAGATTAGCCATGTGTCTCACTGGGAACACTGTTTAGTCTGCTCCTCCTGAGTCCTAAAGACAGATGTGACTACAGAGGTTTAGTCGGACTTTACAGAGAAGGTTCAGCTCCATCTCCAATGTAGAGCTACATAGCTATGTAGCTGGTCTGGCCCCCTAATTAAAATGTTGCTACTCCATGTTTCCTTACACCAGAACGTTATAATACTGATGTCTCTGTAATCCCTCAGTCATCCAAGTCTGATCTATAGTAAAAGCCAAAGTAAAATCTGTCAACTGAACAAAAAGTTATGTGTCACAAAGTGATGTAGTCTACTTCATTCAGTGTAGTGAAGAGTGCAATGAGCGTAAGAGGATGTACCAACACCGTTGAGAGAGTTCCTCTGGATCTCAGTCTTGGAACTACAACTGGTCTCTCACACAAAAATACAGTCACAAGCTTGCTAGCATTAGCCAACAGTTTTTCAGTGAGTCACTGTTTTGTTGAAAATCAAACTCCTAAACAGGACCATTAATGCTCAGATTGATCACAGGCTCCTGAAAATGTGTTGTGTAAATATTGTCAAAAACAGACACCTTCCCCCACCCACTCCTTTTGGTCTGCTTCCATCAGGCTCTGAGCGAGTGACATGTGAATTTAATCAAAGAGTAAACGGGCAATTGCTTTAGTTTCCTCTTAAAGACTGTATAAAAGATACTAAGAAAGCACGAGAAACCTGAAATTGTGATCTGGCTCTAAGAAAATTGTGATATGATTTATTTTGGCATATCGCCCACCCCTGTGTTTGAGGCTAATCCAATTTCCTCATTTGAAATCACATTATGTACTTTTGCTTCCTGAGGCTAACATTCTACCATCTAGAAAATATTTATTCACAAACTTTTAAAGTGTCTATTTCTCTCTAATGATCATTGTGTTTTTGTCCCAGGGCTCTGAAGTATCTCCAGAGACTTGCCAAAGACCTCCAACCCAACAATGAGCTGCCAAATGAGGCCAATGGAGACTGTGAGGCCCCCCTAAGACAACCAGCCCAAAGAGCTGGAACTCCCAGAGGTCAGGACTGTTTGTCAGATGCTGCCCCTGTGTGTCAGATGCCCTCCCACTGTCCTATATCTCTGTGTATCAGATGCCCTCCCACCCTCCTATATCCCTGTGTGTCAGATGCCCTCCCATCCTCCTGTATCCCTGTGTGTCAGATGCCCTCCCATCCTCCTGTATCCCTGTGTGTCAGATGCTCTCCCATCCTCCTATATCCCTGTGTGTCAGATGCTCTCCTATCCTCCTGTATCCCTGTGTGTCAGATGCCCTCCCGTCCTCCTGTATCCCTGTGTGTTAGATGCTCTCCCATCCTCCTGTATCCCTGTGTGTCAGATGCCCTCCCATCCTCCTGTATCCCTGTGTGTCAGATGCCCTTCCATCCTCCTGTATCCCTGTGTGTCAGATGCCCTCCCGTCCTCCTGTATCCCTGTGTGTCAGATGCCCTCCCGTCCTCCTGTATCCCTGTGTGTCAGATGCCCTCCCATCCTCCTGTATCCCTGTGTGTCAGATGCTCTCCTATCCTCCTGTATCCCTGTGTGTCAGATGCTCTCCCATCCTCCTGTATCCCTGTGTGTCAGATGCCCTCCCATCCTCCTGTATCCCTGTGTGTCAGTTGTCCTCCCATCCTCCTGTATCCCTGTGTGTCAGATGCTCTCCCATCCTCCTATATCCCGGTATGTCAGATGCCCTCCCACCCTCTTATCTTCCTGTAGTGTTATGGTGTGCTCACACTAGGCATTTTGAATCGTGCTGTGCTCAAGCATGACTGTGGAGCGTTCTATGGCCACACTCACATCTGCACAACCGAACTGAGCTACGGCCCAGTGACGTCATTGCACGGCTTGCATTGTTTCTTTATATGTGGAACAGCAGAGCTACTGTTCTTGTGGAGAAAATAAAACCCGTGGCATTTGATCTATTACATAATATAAGAACATCAGTTGTGGTGTAAGCATCAATGAGGACCACTCAAATATGAAGGCAAGGTGAACCAGGCAGTTTATTTGTATAGCACAATTCATACACAAAGTAATTCATTTATATGTGGAACAGCAGAGCTACATGTTCTTTATAGGAAAATAAAAGCTACTGTTCTTGTGGAGAAAATAAAACCCGTGGCATGAAATATCTATTACATAATATAAGAACATCAGTTTCTGGTGTAAGCATCAAAGAGGACCAAGAGTCTGAAATATGAAGGCAAGGTGAGGCCAGGCAAGTTTATTTGTATAGCACAATTCATACACAAAGTAATTCAAGTGATTTGCAGAATAAGAAAGACATTAAAATCATACAAATCAAAACGTAAATAATCACAAATAATCATCATAAAATTAACATTAAAACAGAAGAGTGCATGAATGAAGTCAGAAGGGTTTTAATGAGTTCCTCACAGGTAAAGTGAACAATGAAGCAACGGACTCTACGGAAAGGATAGGAAGAGAGCCTTGAGATGTGCATGTTGAGTTTTTATAGTGTCTCCCAAGGTATGCGTGTGTGTGTATGTTTGTGTATGAGGAGGGTCTGCTTCTGTTCTGCATGGCATCCTCGTAAGCCCCCACGATGGTCTGCATAGCGTCTCCACGCATTCCATATGTCTGCCCTGCTCTGGTGTGCGCGTGTTATTTACTTTAGCATTAGTAAATCAAGATACCAGGTTGATGTAGTGCTGCACTTCTAGATGTAGATACCTTACAATAGTGAGACAGATCTGAGTTTTGCTGTGGTATTCTTCAGTTTATGGATTAAACAACAGTGTGGAGCAGTGAGGAGAACAAGAGACAAAGCCTCAAAACCTCACTCTATGCGCTCACCTTCAGTCAAGACTGTGACAGTGTTGCCATTTTTCTGTTACTCTCTATCCTCTCTGCACACAAGACAGGACTCATACACATAAATGTTGTGTGTGCACGTACATGAGCTGCTAGCTTTGGCCCACCTCTAACCGGGCCAAGTCACAATCTAACCGTGCATTCAGACTGGACAAATGGATACATTTCAATTGGGCTAGTGTGAGCGCACCCTTAGACTGAGATGGGGGCAGGTCAAATGTCTTTAGTTAATGTGCAGATGTTGTGGTGCAGCATGTTGTGGTGTGGTTGGATAAATACAGTGAGAGAATGGACCTTGTTGCTGATATCATCAGGGAAAACATTTATGGATTTGACTTTTGGAGATTTCTGATGAAAAGGATCCTGCCTCAGCTCTGTCACTGTTTGACTTTTGACCTGTGTTTTCAGGTCCTGGCCGTAAGAGAAAATGTGTATTCAACAGTGACGCAGAGGAAGATGAGGATTTTGTGCCAAACACTGAAGATGCAGAGGAGGAAGATGCAGAGGAAGCTCAGATGGAGGAGGAGGAGGAGGAGGAGATGCCCAAGGAGAGGGAGAGGTCCACCACAACACGAAACGGGGCATGTTCTTCCATCCTCTAAGTTCTAATCTAATATTTTAATTGTAATCACGTGACATCAGCACATTCAGAATCCTTCTAGTTTAACTTGAGCTGAGACAGATCTGAACTCTCAGGTGGAGTTCTATGTGTAACTGTCAGATACAGATGTGTTGACCTGGTTTATGGTTAATATCTCTGTAATTACCTGGCCTATCCACAGGAAACAGAAATTGGCACAAAGTAGTCATCCTCTGTCAGGATAAATAAACAAAAGTGAAATGATTTTTTTTCACAATAGCTTCAGCAAATGGAGCCATTATTCAAACCTGAAGACGTGATTGTTGTCAGTTGCAGACCTCTAGACTTTAAAGCAGACCTTTTCAGAGTTTTCAACCATGTTCTAGTTGTTTCTTCTCATTGATCCTCTGAAGTTGTATTTGGAGTGATTCATGCATGTCTGAGTATTTTTTTATTTTTCTGTATTTAAGACATCCTTGCTCCAATCTACCCGTTTTCATTGCCACCGGTAGACACCCACCACTCTCTACTTACTTTGTTCTCCAATTTTATTTTCTAAATCAATGACACAGGTAGGATTTGGCAACACTGCATAGTCATTGTTGCAAAAAAAGAAACAAAAAATTCGCTACTTGCTAGTGTAATGTGCAGCTACCCACCGGATGGGCTGACAGCACAGAACTATAAAGCAGAAGCAAGCACAATATGTCTTCTTTAAGATTAATATAGCACGTTTGTGGTGCCAATCCCTAACAAATAGTAAGGTTCCACATATGTGATTGTAAGTCTGGAGATTATTATTATATAAATTATTATTTATTTCAAAAACACTGAGTCTCCCATAGAGTTATGTAAGTCCAGCCTTTCATCTGAAATTAGAAGATGAACGCAGCCTATTCTCTCACTCACTTCTATTTACATATTCAGTGAACTATGTATCCTCCTACATTGAACTTTCATACTGTATTTCATATTTTAAGAAGCAGTCTAATGTTCGTTGTGTTTGTTTCAGTTCGGAGGCCAAAGAGTGAACGGACTTCCCCAAGTGACTCTCAGCTCCATCACTGTCTCAACTCAGACAACCAAAAAGTTGTATGTTTTTCCATGCATGTTTGAGTATTTTAGCTGTCTCGCCTGATTTGAACCCTGCTTACTGTTAGCTGTAAGATTCTGTGCAATGCTCCGCCCACAAGCCTCTGTCACCCATGCTCCCACAAAAGTCACAACTTGACAAACTTGATGCGGCAGCAAAGGGAGGGGAGACTCATGCAGCGTTCAGACCGGGGCGTCACAAAGGCGTTGGACGCCTCTTGTTGGACGCCTCTTGTTGGACGCCTCTTGTTGGACGCCTCTTGTTGGACGCCTCTTGTTGGACGCCTCTTGTTGGACGCCTCTTGTTGGACGCCTCTTGTTGGACGCCTCTTGTTGGACACCTTTGCATGTGAAGACAAACTCCTCCGACACATGTCATGGACGGCGTGGACACACATCGGAGAAAAATACTTGACGACGGCGTCTGTTGCAGTCTGCGAGTGCCTTTGGATGTTTTGTTTTCCCGGTGTCTTTGTGAACGATGCAGAGCAGGTTGAGAGAGTGGGTTTAGTGGATTTATTACATAAAATCCATCAATGGAGGCGATTGGCTCAACGGCAGGGTATCTGGGTCCATGACTAGCCTAAGCTAGCCGGTGCGCCTAGCATAATTGAGTTGCAGCTAGTTTGTAGCTGATGTGTTTCTACTTTTTCTGAATAATGGAGCGTAGTCTCTGATTGGTTGATGCTGTGCATCAAAGGCCAGAAGTTCAACTTTTGTCTGATGCTGTCTGATGCTTTGCAAACAGAGCTTCCAACGCGTGAACAGAGCGCCCAACGCGTGAACACTCAAGACACACCGCATCGGTTGGCGGCACTCTGATGCTTGGAAATTAGTTGCAGAAATGCAGGGCGGCCGAGACGCACATCCACCATAGACTGTGCATGTAAACTCGCACCATAAGAGAAATGATAGAAGTAAAATACTCCTTATTTCTCGTAATATGAGGTATAGTCCAGATATAGTCCAGAAATATCAGGTTTATTTCTGGACAATTTTTTTGTGGTAAATGGCAATGATTAAAGTCTGTACCTAGTTTTTCTGTCTTAAAAACATGAAAAACAGACCTAGTTCATTTTAAACAGTTTGCAGTGGTTACTCCTCATTTACCTTATTCATTCAGAGCATCCTAATTATTCACTGCAATGGGTTTATAAGCACTTTTCACAAGTTTTAGAGACCAGAGCGTAGTTTTCAACATGTAATTCCTAATTATTGGAAAATAAAACTCTTTATAATTAGATGGAGACAGCACACAGTGGACGTCAAGACTCTTGGGGCAAGATGCATTTTGCGCAAATACATGGAAGTACAAGCTTCTTAAGTCTTAAAGAGATTTGTATTTTTATTTATTTATTTATTCTTTTCCTTTAGTCGTCAAGAATGCCATAGTTCCTGGGTGTTTCCGGACTGGATTCCCTCCTCCACAGACTGGCAGCTCCTTCCCCTGAGGTACTCCTTTAATACAAAATTAAAACTAACATATTATCAATAATTTGGTTATGATTGAAACTGAATAATTACATTAAATGTGTCTTCAGTGAGGTGGAGCATTACCTGCCTGAGGAGCAGCAGTCTGTTCTGTTCTCTGTGTCCAGAGAGGGGCTGATGAAAGAGGAGCCACAGAGACTGCACAGGTGAGGCTTGGCTTTAAAGGGACAGTACGCAGTCTGTGCTTTTACATGTACTACAATCACAGCTGAACCCAAGTTGCACGTGCCTTACTCTGCAGATAGAGGAAATTCACAAGTTTTTGTTTCATTGTCATATGGACAGGCCTCTTGTGAAAGCTCAGAACCTCCAGATTCACACACTGAGCTGCAGAGGCTGCACTAGCGCTCATTCTTGATTGTCTGCAGGTGCTGGGGTTTAGGCAGTGACCATTCAGATCAGAGAGAGGCATTTTAGGTTTAAAACAACTGGTTTGCAGCTTTGAAACTGGCAACCCAAATGAGACACTCGTGTAGCTCATTCTGCTTTCTGATTGGATAATCGTTTTGACCCAAAACACCAAATTATAACTGTAAGGTACTGTATGCGTCTGGCATGCACTGATTTCTGAACATCTTCAACAGAGTTGTCCTGGGCCAGAAGGAACAGGCAAACTCCACTTGGATGGTTCAGGGAGAAGGGAGCAGGTGACATCAAGCGACTAACTGGTAGTTTGTGGTGGTGTATAGGTGTGTGTGAGTGGGTATATGTGTGTGTGTGGCTATATCATAAGAACGCACACAGTATTCATACACACGAAACTGGGCAGGATGACCTGAGAAAACAACACGAGGCTCCGCTCCAAACACCACAATGACTCTGTACTGAACTCACGGGCCACGGGCCTTCCGGCATACAATAACGACAGGTGCACCATGGGTAATGAAGTCCAGTGGACTTTTAACAATAACATAAATGGGATCTCATGTCCAAGGCCAAAAGTAAAATCTGTCAACTGGAACAAAGACAGATTTTACTATGGATCAGACCTGGACGACTGAGGGATTACATAGACATCTTCTTAAGAATAAATCGGTACTACAGTTGTTACCGGTACAGGCTATATTTGATTTGAACATGTTTACCTGATATCTGGGGACACAGACAGGTCATGTTAGGTCAGATATATTGTAAAAACGGCCCTTAGGATCAAAATTAAATTTCTGTGTGCTTTACAAATCTAATTATAAAGCATTTTTATCTACCACAAACCAGTAAGTAAGGGTGATGTGCAGCCAGTTTGCTACTTGTTGTTAGCATTACCATATCGGAAAAACTTTGCTCTGGTCTCTGAAAGTTGTGAAGAAATTTATTTGTCGAACACCAACACCACATTCATACTAGGCAATGCATTTGAAGTGTCTTGCCTAATGGCACAAAACAGAACTTGGTTCAAGTGGGAATCGATCCTCCAACCTTCAGGTTAGGGACCACTGCTCTAACTGCTGAACCAATGCCGCACTGAACCTGTATTTGCTGTAGATCCCTACTCTTATTCGTCCTCCTCAGGTTTTCGTCACTGCCCTCTCACTTCAAACGCTGGGACTCGGTGTTCTTCTGTGGAGGTCCAGTCTGGTCCCTGGAATGGTGTCCAACTCCAGAGCACTCCACAGCAGATCAGTATCTGGCTCTGTCCTCTCACAGGACCATGGACGAGCAGCACCAGGTCAGCCAGGTCTACAGCGGCCCAGGGCTCGTCCAGATCTGGGGCCTAGGGAGTCTCAAGTACGACCAAAGGTAATAATAATAATAATTACCAAAAGTACAAAGAACTGTGGTTCAAGTGCCAATGACAGGTTAGCAAAACACAGTTAAGATTATTATATGTAGGATTTTACAAAACATTTAAAAAAAAAAAATTTCCCATTATGGCCATTTTTCAGGTTTCAAATTTTACTTCCTGGTTGGAAATCATGACATCACACTAGAGATTTCCACAACTGTTACCTAGCAACCATATTGAATGTACTCTGGGCCAAATCTCCTCTACTGTAGACAAAAATTATCATCTGCCAAATAAAAATATAAGAAAAAAACTTTAAATGTTTAAAGCATGTGATAAACAGCCTGAATAATTCAACCTTTAGGGTGAATTTGTAGTGTTCTAGCCTCCCCGATGGTCTCCTCCTCTCCTCAGACCGGAGTCCCTTCCTGCACTGGTCTACAGTTTGGCCCAGGACCGAGGTTTTGTCTGGGGGCTCAAGTGGTGTCCGGCTGGAGCCTGGGAGCCGCCACACACTGACAGAGAGGTGAAGAATTGGTTACAAATACAGTGTACACTAGTAATATTACTACTACATGTACTACCATTAGACATTTTACCACTACTACATTAATTCATTTACTGGTGCTACTATTACTACTACTGCTACTAGTCTGTGTAATCCCTCAGTCGTCCAGGCATGATCATTGTAAAAGAAAATATAAAATCTGTCCACAACAGATTTAATATTTCCTTTTACCATATTACTTCTTTTTACTATATTACTTCTACTTAGTTAAGTTGCTACAGTTACTACCATAACTGCTGCTACTGCTATACTGCTACCACTACTGCTACTATTAGACCTACTTCAACTGGAACTACCGTTAAATAATCACATCTTTATATTGTGCTTTTCCAACTTATAGCAGTAAAAGTACTTTGATTGATTTGACTGACTGCTGCTTAACTATTAGGTTTTTAAGACTGTAAAACTCAGGTACAGCTCCTTTAACCTCTTGACTTGTACTACCTACTACTACTTCAATCACTACTATAATTACTACCTACCTATGTTAAACCCGTGACCCTCTGGTTTCATGGCAACTACCTCTAAACTACTAAAAGTGAAAAAAGTGAAATGTGCAGTTACTCTCCACTTGTGTACTTGTACCAATCTATCGTCCCTGTCCTTCAGGCTCCACTGGTGCCCAGACTGGGACTACTGGCTGTGGCCTCTTCTCTGGGGTTAGTGACGGTCTACAGCCTGCCTCATCCACAGGCTCTGATCAGCTCGCATCAGACAGGTAAGGATTTTACACTCTATAAAGTATCAATAAATGTTAATTATTATTTGGATTTTGCACACTGTACCACATGTGACACAGGTTGGGGGTGTGACTGATCAATGCATTGTCAAGTGCTCATATAGTTTTGAAAAAGTAAAATGTTTTTTTCAGTGTCAGTGTTTGGACAGGCCTCATGTGAAAGCTCAGAATCTCCAGGATTCACTCACTGAGCTGCAGAGGCTGCACTAGCACTCATTCATGACTAGCTGCTGGTGCTGGGTTTTAGGAAGTGAAAATTCAGATCAGAGAAAGGCATTTTAGGTTTAAAACAACTGGATTTGAGCATGGCTGGCAACCCAAATGACGAGATGATGAGACTCATGTGTGGCTCATTCTGCTTTCTCATTGGATAATCGCCTTGAACCAAAACACCAAATTATAACATAAACAACTTGTCCATCATGAATCAGCATTAGAACTGTTATCAGTAAAAGCTATATTTGATTTGAACAACTGCTATCTGGGGACACAAGACAGGTCAAGTTGTCTTTTATTTTAGAATTTATACATGCGTGTATCCAGCCTTATTGAATATGCGTAGCACTGTGGGTGAGTCTGTCCATTTATAAATGCACTATATGAATACATTTGAATATAATTATCTATGTATCAGTTTGTAGTGATGTATTTTACAGTGTCGTCATTGGACAAACACAAGTGAAATTGTACTGATCCACATTTCTGCATCTTCCATACATTACCTCTTGATGTAAACCTCGCAGTGCACCACTAGATGGCTCTGTTCTCTTATGGCTCTGAAGTGTCTCCGCAGTGCAGAGACCGGAGCACTGGACCGTGGGTCGATGGATACACAGTCAATGGGATTTTATAATTTACCGCATTCACAACAAAAGGAGGCTAAAGACTAGAATAGAGTAAAGCTTCAGACCTGCTTCAGACTTGGTTTAGGTCAGTCTGGGACTCATTTAGACCCAAGTTAGTTCTCAACCCAACTATAACTAAACCAGGTCCAAGAGTAGGTCCCTCTTTAGTCCTGGTTTAGTTCTGGTATAGTTCAATTTATTTATTCTTTCTGGTTATTGTTCAAGTTTAATTTGTAATTTAGTGTGTGGTTTAGTCCTGGTTTAGTCATGGTTTAATCCTGGTTTAATCCTGGTTTAGTCCCGGTTTATACCTTGTTCAGTTCTCGTTAATTCCTGGTTTAGTCTTGGTTTAGTCTTGGTTTGGTCCTAGTTTTGTTCTGCTTTAGTCCTTATTGAAACCTGTTTTAACTCTCTAACCCTTGTTTAGTCCTGGTTTAGTCCTGGTTTAGTCCTGGTTTAGTCCTGATTTAGTCTTGGTTTAGTTCTGATTTAGTCTTAGTTGAGTCCCGGTTTAGTCCTGGTTTAGTCCTGGTTCAGTCCTGGTTTATACCCCATTTAATTCTGGTTTAGTCCCTGGTTTAGACCCTGGTTTAGACCCTGGTTTAGACCCTGGTTTAGTCCCTGGTTTAGTGCCTGGTTTAGTCCCTGGTTTAGTCCCTGGTTTTGGTCCTGGTTTTGGTCCTGGTTTAGGCCTGGTTTAGGCTTGGCTTAGTCCTGGTTTAGTTCTGGTTTGTGACTGTGAAGTGTATTAATGTTAGTTTACTCTGGACATCCATCACACTCAGAGCGCTGGCTGCATTTGTCTCAGGGTCGTTCCATTTAAACACACAGACACTCACACGCACAGACATACACACGAGCGCATGCGCACACACACAGACAGACGCACGTACGTACGCACACACACACACACACACACACACACACACACAGGGACAAGATACATGCGATCTGCTGCTGTCTGGGTTTGGAAGGAGGATTCAGTTTCCCTCAAAGCCTCATAAAAAAGAATACATTACATCATTGGTTGGGCTCAAAGTCTGATTGTTCTCAGTTTACTGGAGTTATAAGACCATTCAAATAATATGTAAAAGTCAAATCATTTCTTGTCCCTCCGATTCCTTACATCAGATTTACCATTTGCATATGATCAAATATTCTTAAAGGTCCAGGAATTCGATTATAATCAAGGGACTTGGATAGCTCTTTAGTTTGTGAGTTCGCCTCATTTAGAGTTTATTTTATCCATGTTTCTGTCCTCCTTTGGATCATTTCTTCTTTAGAACTACAGGGACAATGAGTCCACATTTAGACCTGGTTTCACCCCTGAATAGACCTGGAATAATCCTGTTATAGACCTGGTTTAGATCTGGTAGAACTTGGTGTACATGGTGTGGAAAGTTGCATTAGATTTATAACTAGCTATGTTTGAAAAGTTGGCTTATGATGCATATTTGATTGTGGTGTGCCCTTGTCCTACACATGTGAAAATGCAATAATTTTGATGCAATTAATCATTTCTACTGGATAAAAATATATAAACAGAATAAATTTGGAGGGGGTATTTTATTTCTATGGGGTATTAAAGAGGGGGCATTTTACTTCCTGCTGTAATAACTGCTCAGACATAACATTTAGATCACCATGTTTCCATTATTGTTTTGAAAATGCTATAATCGCTTAAAAGGACATATAGGCTTCTGGGCGGAGCATTAGACAGAATTTTACAGCTAACCGTAAAGAGGGTTTGTATAGGGCCAGGGAGAGATTGCTAGATTACTCAAACATGCATGGATGACATCTAAAAACTCTTTAGCTGTGTTTTTGATTAGGGAACAGCGTTAGAACATGGTAGAAAGCTCTAAAATGGATTTTGTATAATACCCTCTCTTTAACTGCAGCTATGTTTTATGTATTGCATCTTACCTGTTCAATTTTCATTTTAGCAATTACTTTATACATATAAGGAATATTTAAAATAAACAATTTTGTATAGTAGTATTCATTCACATAAAACCAATCACAGAAAAACGTGAACAAAAAAAAACAAAAACATTTTCCTAATTAGAGTACTCTGAAGTCCAAAAAAACACTAGAACATTTAATCTTGAATGGTGTTAAACAGCAGCCACAGATGCCCTGTGGCAGACTGACAGTGGCTGCCAGTCTGCGCCAGTGGCCTCTCCATTCACCAATCACTCCTTTATACATTTAACAGCGATTCTCTCCAGTCCTGTCAAATGTATTTCTTTAACCAAACCCACATTTATTGCATATTTTTCAGTCACTCGAACCCAACGAAGCCGAAACCAATGTGATGTGATTCTTATTATGTGAGCGTCACACATCAGAAACATGCTCTAGCCTCATCATGAAACATCTACATGTCAAACAGGGCTGATGGAGCTGGCTGCAGGCACATTGGCTGTTCATTTGAATCAGTTCAGTGGGTTCAGTTCCACAGTACATGAAAGCTACAGTATTTGACCATAAATTTGACCATATATGTCACAGATATTTGATGTATATTTCACATATATTTGCCATATATTTCACATATATTGTCACTTTATTGTCATTCATAAAACGCTCTCTTCAGTGGTTTTAATGACCTCGTTACCCACCTGCTCAGGATACACTCCAGTATATTTACTGCTAATGAGACACTATATTATTATTACTACTACTGCTACTATTTCTGCCAATGCTACTGATTATGATTATTTTGGTCACAATAATATAATCATGAGTCTAAATTTTTAAATATCGTCCCATCCCTACAAGAGACTTGTCTGGGGTCCAGAATTCACACTTCAAGATGAGAGTCTGGTGACCGGTGAATAAGGTGACAGTGACTCACTGAAAAACTGTTGGCTAATGCTAGCTAGCTTGTGGCTGTAATTTTATTTAAGAGGCACTTGTTTAACAGCACAAATCGGCTCACCTGTTGTAGTTCAGCAAAGTCAATTCTTTATGGTGAGATTGTGTTAAAATAAAGCTCAGATTAGACAGAGCAGTGCTTCTAGTTACCATCACACCACCAGGGAATCACATCAGCTGCAAAGTATTAATATGATGGATGACCAGTGAGCTCCTTCGCTTCACATGTGTCACTGAAATAAACAAAAATCTGACATGACAATCACATTTGGTTCTGCCTCAAGGCGGGACCAAACTGTCCCCTATGATAACCCTCTGTATTTTCTTATACAGAGGGAGTAGGGACCCGACTGTCCCCTCTGATATCCCACTGTATTTTCTTATACAGAGGGAGTAGGGACCCGACTGTCCCCTCTGATATCCCACTGTATTTTCTCATACAGAGGGAGTATTGACCAGACTGTCCCATCTGATATCCCTCTGCATTTTCTTATACAGAGGGAGTAGGGACCAGACTGCTATCCTTCTGTATTTTCATATACAGAGGGATATCAGTCTGGACTCACACAGCAATAAAGAACAGAAAGTTTGTTTCTTGTCAATCAGACCTATTAAGCAAAATGGACTGTTCAGAGCGTTTAACCATGTTATTTATTTATTTATTTATTTATTTGAAAAGGGACAATGCACATTAATAAACACCAGTAAAAACTACATTTGTAAATGTGCAGAAGTTAGCTGCACAGCTAATTTACATTCTCATTATACTTCTCTTATAGCTGTTTCTTTCTCTTTACCCTCTAAAGTGATTCATGGGGCGACAGTGGCTCAGTGGTTAGAGCTTTGGTCCCCCAACCTGAAGGGCAGATGATCGAGTCTGGTGGTGGTCGGAGGGGCTGGCGCAAACTGGCAGCCTCGCTTCCATCAATCTGCACCAGGGCAGCTTTGGCTACAGCAGTAGCTTACCATCACCAAGTGTGGAGTGAATGAATAATGACAATAGTGTAGCGCTTTGAGAGGCTTTGACAAGCCTGTAAAGAGCATTACAAGTTGAAGGCATTATTATTATTATTATTATGTTTGAGCAACCTTTAATTGACTATTTTCAAGATGCCATTTTGCCGATTATACACATTTACACGGTGACATACGCACTGTGTGCTAGTGTGATGTGCATCTATCCATAGGGAGCGCCGTCAGTATGCGGCTCTCAGCTCCCAAAAGTCAGCAGATTCGTTTCTTTTATTAAATCATTTCAGATGAACATTGTGATTTAAAATGTGTAAATTATAACATAATTATCCACAGAGTCAGAGATGAGAACTGTAGAGACACAAGCACAATATGTCTGCTTTAACCATGGGCTTTGTAGATTCAGTACCTGACTATAACTCTCCTCTCTCTCATCCTCCTCTGATTCACCCTCCTCTCTCTTACCCTCCTCTTTCCTACCCTCCTTTTTCTCACCCTCCTCTCTTGCCCTCCTCTCCTTCACTCCCCTCTCTCTCACCCTCCTCTCTCTCACCCTACTCTCTCTTACGCTCCTTTCTCTCACCCTCCTCTGATTCACCCTCCTCTCTTACCCTCCTCTCCTTCACTCCCCTCTCTCTCACCCTCCTCTTTTACCCTCCTCTGACTCACCCTCCTTTGATTCACCCTCTCTCTCTTACCCTCCTCTCCTTCACTCCTCTCTCTCACCCTCCTCTCTTTCATTCCCCTCTATCTTACGCTCCTCTTTTTTAACTCTCCTCTTATCCCTCACTTCTGCACTCAGAAAGGTTTATAATTGAATCTGTTTTTCCATCTTCTCTCTTTTGTCGGGTCGTTGGTTCGTTCCATCTCCTCCTCTCGCTCTCGGCTGTGATTATTAAAAGAACATTTAAACATAAAGGCCAGTATAATTCTCACAGGACAGAGGGGGGGAGAGGGACAGAGGGAGGAGGAGAGAGAGAGAAAGAGAGAAGGGGGAGAGAGAAGGCGGGGGTAGGGGGTCGGAGAGAGAGAAGGAGCAGGGAGGAGTGCAAGAAAGGGAGAGTAGACAGAAGAAGTGGGAGGAAGGGGAGGAAAGTGAGCAAGAGAGGAAGGCACATTAAGGGAGGAAAGGGGAGGAAAGAATGAGGAAAAAGAGAGGGAGGAGGGACAGGGAGAGAGAGCAAAGGTTAGGAAGAGAGGGAAAAAAGAGAAGGAAGGAAAGTTGGGAGACAGATAGCGAGAGAAAGAAAGAAAGAAGGAGGGAGGATGAGAGGGAGAGATAGAGGAGGGGAGAGAGTGGTTAAGGGAGGGAGGGGTAGAGAAAGGGCAAAGGGAGAGGGGAGAAGGAAGGAAAAGGGGAAGGGAGAGGAGGGCGGAAAGGGAGTGAGAGGGTAAAGAAGCATGGAGAGAGCGGGAGAGAGGGAGAGTGAGAGTATGTTACCGGGCGGGTGCAGTGGTGTGGAGGTTATGATGCTATTACAGAGAGAACTGTGGATTGTGCATATTACAGAAGCAGTGGCATTTCCCATTTATTTCTATGAGACACGAGGCCTCTGTTTATGGCTTTATTTATTCTCTGAGAGCATTTCATTTTCCAAAAGAACAATGTGGCCAGAGTTGTGATGTTGTACTGGGTTTAGTCCATGGTTTAGTCCATGGTTTAGTCCATGGTTTAGTCCATGGTTTAGTCCATGGTTTAGTCCATGGTTTAGTCCATGGTTTAGTCCATGGTTTAGTCCATGGTTTAGTCCATGGTTTAGTCTTGGTTTAGTCTTGGTTTAGTCTTGGTTTAGTCTTGGTTTAGTCCTGGTTTAGTCCTGGTTTAGTCCATGGTCTCTTCAGTCTCTCTTTTGTGTCTCAAGCTAAGCGCCCTGTGGCAGTTCATATAGCGTGGTGTTCGCATCGGACACAGATCTATAATTGAAATGACAAAAAGATCCATGACGCCGCATCAGAGCCAAATGTAGGCTCCAACAGGGTGTCTGAGTTGTCAATCACAGGAGGGGGCAGAATTAAACCAGGACTGGACCCAGAGTGAACCTGGACTAAACCTGGACTAAACCTGGACTAAACCTGGACTGAACCTGGACTGAACCTGGACTGAACCTGGACTGAACCTGGACTGAACCTGGACTGAACCTGGACTGAACCTGGACTGAACCTGGACATGCATGGATGACACCTAAAACCTCTTCAGGCATGTTTTCGATGAGGGAACAACAAAAATTGGATTTTACATAATGCTTTAATCCAAAAAGATGACAGAGGAGCAGCGGGACTCATATCTGCCTGAGTATCAGCCAAACCTCATTGTTAAAGCCTGATCTTGTCTGCTCTCAGAAGCTAACCAGGGCTGGGCCTGATTAATGCTTGGACGGGTGACCGCTGTGAATACCAGGAGCCACAGTGGGGCAGCAGTGGCTCAAGTGCAAACTTTTGTTGTGTCCTTAGGCAAATCACTTCACTATCACACCATACATTGCCTATATGAATGTGGTGTGTGTGAAGATACTGCAGATTGGTAACCTCACCTCCATCAGGCTGTCCCAGGGCATCTGTGGCTACACCATCAGAGTATAAATGAATAATGCAGTGTAAAGCGCCTTGGGTGTCTTGAAAGGCACTGTATAAATCCAATGCATTTTTATGATTATTATGAGACACATTTCCTGCTGCTAGGCTTATTGTTAAGTAATCGTTGATTAATTTACTTGTCTGTTTGTGTTTCATTGTTGATTTTCTAACTTTCTGTTGGTTAATGCAATTCTCATGCTCAGCCCCAAGAGGAAACTGCTGTTCTGATTTGGTGCTTTACAAAAATAAAAAAATCGGGGTAAACAGACTTTTTCATGAATAAGTAGTTCTAAATAATGATTAAACCAAAAGAGGTCAAAACATCCATAACTGTGCTTCTAAACAAATACACAAACTGCACAGCGCCTCGAGTTCCACCAGAATCAGCCCACGTTTCTCACTTTGAAAACACTGCTTTAGACTTTCTTTTTGTTCTGTTTTTTTCTTGTAAGTCCAATTCTCAAAACATGGATTATTATTGATCAAACTTTTCTTTTGCAGACGGCGGTGATGCTCTAGCTCCGGTTTTTAAGGTACAGTCATTTTAAACCTCTTCTTCACAGCTCTAGTCTGTTGTTTGAGGAGGAGGACAGAAAGAAGGAGGAGAGAAAAGAAAGAGAAAAGAGGGAAGAGTTGAGGAGAGAATGATGGTGAGCGAGGAGGAGGAGGATGAGAGGGAGGGGGAGAGAAGAACAGGAGAGAGAGATGATTGTGAGAAAGATTGGTGAGAGAGAGGAAGATGAGGAGGAGGAGGAGGATGGTGGTGAAGGCCGAGTGCATTTTACAAGCGTGTCCTCAGTAAAACTCATCCTGCGTTTTCTCCACTGTCGCATCATTAATTTGGACAAAACCCCATCAAACCTGAGCCAGAGCCAGGCTCAAAAATATAATTTAGAGCACAATGACTTTACATCAGGTAAAAAGGTAACTTTTAGACACTTTGGTAACTGGATCAGTTTAATTTGACCAACCTCACACAGCAAGATTAATTCTCATGATATTTTTGAGTTCACACACTCACGAAAATCCATCGCTCACTGGTGCGACGGGGCTCGGCCGCCAGTTGACCGGAGACTCGACCAATCACAGAACAGCATTGTGGTTTGGGTGGAGCCAAAGGTGAAGCACCCAAACAAGCCAAAACAAACATGGTGATGACAGATGTACTTCAGCCTATTCAGCCTTTTTACAGAAATGCAGACTATTTAGTTATGGTTAGGATTAGGGTTAGGGCAGGTGTCGGCAACCTGCGGCTCTCTCACCCTTAGACTGTGGTTCCGCGTGGCTTGGGAAAATAAATTATAGGTATTTAATTGAACTTTATTTTATTTGTGTCAGTTCTTTTTTTATTGTAGTTTAAATTGGAAAATGACTGTGATCTTGAAATATTAAAATAAAACACAGCTCACAGTCCTGCATAAAGACACAGCCCCAATTTTCAGAAGCTGTGCGCAGAGGTTCAGGAGCAGGAGCATCTTCTTTGACGTAACACTTGCCGTCCCTCATGACACGCTAATAAGCTTGTCCGTAGATATATAATAAAAATCCTGATAGGAAATCGCCACAGAAATCCATGTGATATAATGGCGAGTATATTATATCTGTGCTAGATATACTCTTGTCCTCCGCGATGATGTATCACGTATAACGCATCAGACATGTTGCCCAAAAGTAGACTCTTAAGATACTGAACATGAGCCAAAAACAAAAGTCTTTGGAGAGCTTTTTGGCAAAGGGATCTCAGGGCTCCCACTGATTCAGCGGTGTAGTGAGTTGTATTTTTTATGCACTTAACCTATTTTTACCATATACATTTGCCGGTCTTTTAAAAGAAAACCTACAGTATTCCGATCCATAGTTCAAAAAAAGTTTGGGACCTCTGTCATAGGACACTATAGTTGTTTACACAAAGCGTAAAGGTGAAAAAAAAACAAAAACAATATATACAGTGCTATCTTCATTTTAGATGTCCAAAAATATTTGCGGCCAATGTTTTTTGTTTTTTTTTCCCATGGAAACCGGGTCCAAATGGCTCTTTGGGTGTTAAAGGTTGCCGACTCCTTGGTTAGAGTGACAAACAGAGGAAACTGCTTTGCATTTGTGGAGGGAAAGATCTCTGTGCTGTTCTCTCAATATTTATCGGCTTGTTCCGCTGTTGTGAGCCTTTGACCAGTCAGATTAGAGTATTTGTTTGAATGTCTCGATGGGTCCTGATCTGTAAATGTTTAGAATTCAATTCAGAATAACACAGATATCAGTCTGGTGGGAGCAAGGTTAAGATTTGGTCCTGATTCAGTCCTGGTTCAGTCCTGGTCTAGTCCTGGTTCAGTACTGGTTTAGTCCTGGTCTAGTCCTCCTGGTACAGCCCTGATTTAATCTTGACGTAGTCCTGGTTTAGCCCTGGTTTAATCTTGATTTAGTCCTGGTTCAGCCCTGGTTCAGCCCTGGTTTAGCCCTGGTTTAGCCCTGGTTCAGTCCTGATTTAACTCTAATTTAGCCCTGGTTCAGTCCTGGTTCAGCCGTGGTTCCGTCCTGGTTTAGTCCTTCGTCTCTTTCAGGCTAAACCTTTGGTGACCTTGAGGCTGGGCTCGTTCAAAGCTCCTCGTCTCTCGGACAGTGGACAGGTCCTGAGTCTGGACTGGCTCCAACACAAACCCCACAACCTCATCACCATTGGCTTCTATGACGGTACGGGAGGGCATCTGACACACAGGGAAGGCCTCTGGCATATGAGGAGGGCATATGACACACAAGGAGGGAGTGCATCTGACACATGGGGAGCAAGGGCATCTGACACACGGGGAGGGAGGGCAAGTGATACAGACTGGTACATGTTTATGCTAGGGCATCTGACTGACTTTTCCAGGTCCCATGGGGGTGTGGTAGAGCCTCATAGATGTTTCTGGTAGGGCATCTGTCTCTTTCCCCCTTCAGGTCACGTGAGGATGTGGGGGGCCTCTGACACAGGGATACAGTGTGATGGTAGGGCATCTGACTGTTTTCCAGGTCATGTGGGGGTGTGGGATCTGCTTACTCGCTCGTCCCTGCTCCGGGTGAGAGAGGCTGATGGCTCTATGACACTTTTACCCTTCGAATGTTTCCTCGCTCATGACCACCCAGTACGACACGTATCCTTCTACCCCGCCTCCAGGTAAGACACGCCCCTAACCACAGCCATAGCCCTGCCTCCTAACCCCACCTCCATGGTATATATGCCTCTACACCCGCCTCCAGGTAAGCCACAGTTCTGACCAACCAGAACGATAGCTGCTAGAGCAAAGCTAACTTATAGTTGCTTTGAAGAGTTAAAAAAAAAATGTCAGTTCATGTTGTGAAAATACAGAAGAATCTCTACAGCTGTGGACTTCCTGTCTGCTGAACACGGGCAATTTGAATACCCAAAAAAATCCATTTTGCTCGGTGGGAGAATTCTGGGCCCAAGCTCCTGGGAGCAGCAGTACCTGGAGCGGCCCCTAGTCGATCTCAATTCAATTTCTTTTATTGTCAAATGTGCATATACATACAAGATGAATAGCGCAGATGAAATTTCTGTTCTCTCCCACCTCAGTGCAAACATAAATGTGCCAAAAAGATTGAATAAAAAGAATAAATTAAAAAATTTGCAAACAAGAAAAAGAAGAAATGTGCAAACCACAAAAGAGAAATGTGCAAACCACAAAAAAAGAAATGTGCAACCCTTCAAGTAGCATTAAGACAAGCAAAACAGAAAACATTCAAGAGAGACATACAAGTGTAAACAGCCGGAGATTGCGGGTAAAGTGAGGTATCTCGCACTGGGGGAAGTTCTTACTATACATTCATGCTTCCCGCCCGCACCGTTGGTTTGACAGGGGGAGGCTGCTTAGGAAGAAGGCGCGATAGATGTCACTCAAACTGTTGCTAATGATGTAGGGACAATATAGTGGAACCATCATTTAATCCTTAATCCGTGATACACTTAAAATTCAGCTGTGTGTCAGTCGTGCAGACCATAGACACATAATTAGCAGACACGGCATTTAATGCTAATGCTATCGTAAACTTAGCAACTCGGTCCATATGGGAAGATTTCGGAACACTGGAACCAGTCCCTTGTGGTTCCACCGGAGGAGCTGGAGAACGAGTCTGAGGTGAGGGAAGTCTGTGAGTCCCTGCTTAGACTGCTGCCCTCGTGACCCGGTTCCGGATAAGCAGAAGATGGATGGAACCAGTCCCCTGTATTTTTTCCTATAGCCATTAGCATTTGCCCTCAGAAATCGCTTCATGAATAATCCAGATGGTGGGGAGGATTTACGTGAGGTCAGAGCCTGAGTAAACCTTTTGGTGTTTTATTTTAGATTATAATTCGCAAAAGTGGCATGTGAGCTAACTGCTAACTATCTTTCAGCTGAGATTTTTAACTTGTGTGGTTATGGTAAACCTCCTCTTTTACATGTGACTGGTGAGGAGACCAGATGAATAATATCATGAATTAAACATGTTCTATACTGAAACACATGGTTTGGTTTCACCATTCATTTGTATGTGAAGGAACATGTGGTATGACGTAACGGCAAGTAGCATCGGTGCCAAGTGATCGAGTTGTATCACTGGGCAGAGAGTTTTATCTATGATTATCTATGGGTCAACATGCTCCTCCTCACTGCACATTTAATGGACTGTGACAGGTTCAACCTGTGCAGTTAGCCTCTGTGCTAGCCCCTGTCAGTCACCTGTCTAACCCTGTGTTAGCATTAGCTTTTGTGCTCAGGTATTTGCTCTGTGATAAAATTCCCATCCCTCAGACACGCTGTGTTACCCTGGAGACGTACGACCCCCTGGACTCTCGAGCAGCAATCACATCCTCTGACGTGGCCATTTCAACTTCTTTTCTTAAAATCAGATAAATCGGAGACAAAGACACGAGTGAATCTGCATTTTACAGGCGAACTGACGGGAAAAGTGACAAAAATGATTCATGAGAATATCGATCCAAGAGGTTAAAGGTGTACTGTGTCATTTTTCATTTTTCTGGTGAGGGGTTCACTACCTGCTCATTTCCATGAAAACTGCGTAGACTGGAAAGTTCCACAGTGTGCCTTAAAACATATCATAAAACAACTATCTTGTGTTTAGGGCAACTAATTTATTATTATTTATTTATCATTACTGATAGATTTATCCCTGATTATGCTTTCGATTAATTGTTTTTTTTGATGGATACTACAACCAGGATTCTTTATACAAGAAAAGATCTGTTGGTGTTGGTGATCTGGTTCCAGTGGACATAGAGGAAGTACAGACGCTGCAGATAATAATAATAATAATAATGAATTTTATTTGTATTGCACTTTACATTTCAAGGAAATCTCAGAGTGCTACATATACAAAACACCATATAAACAGAGAAAGTAAAAACATATAAAATACATTACAATTGAATATACATTCTAGATCTTAAAATAATTAATAGCAGTAAAAACAAGTTAAAAAGTCATAAAGAGCATGCAGAGCTGGGAAACAAAGGAGGAACAGGAGATGGAGGTATAAACCTTTTGTCCCAAGCATTTTAATGGAAAATGTCCTGGTTAAACA
The DNA here is from genome assembly GCA_019594935.1 of Periophthalmus modestus. Taxonomy (NCBI): domain Eukaryota; kingdom Metazoa; phylum Chordata; class Actinopteri; order Gobiiformes; family Gobiidae; genus Periophthalmus; species Periophthalmus modestus. Next base: position 22,226,234 of record JAIEZT010001328.1, on the reverse strand, counting down.
ATAAAATTCTGAACTCATCTGTGGACTTAAATGGATTCACACTGATCAAAGCACATAGAGGTGCCTCAAGTGTGAGGAGTAAAGGAGGAACAACAAATGGTGCTGTCCAGTGCATGTAACGGTAAAGAAGATCTGCTGTCAAGATGCTAAACTTACTCTGGGGCTGAGACCATACTATGAGAGTTCTCATATGTCATCATGGTTACTAGTTACTGTTTATATTCAACAAAGAGCTGTACCAGACACTCTCTGTGACATCATCAGTGGAACTGTTTCCAGATTACAAACCCAGCATCCTGATGCCCACTTTATCATATCAGATGATTTCAACCATGTCACTCTAAGCTCACATGTTAAGTGTCCCACAAGAGAGAATAGAACACCGGATCTCTTGTCTACTAACGTCAAAAAGTCCTACTGCAATATAGCCCTGCCTCCAGTCGGAAGACCTGACCACAAACTGGTTCTCCTTCAGCCACGTTACAAGCCAAGTGTCCCAACACAGCCAGTTGTCAGAAAGACTTATCGCAAATGGACAACAGAGGCTTGTGACAGTCTAAGGGACTGTTTTGAGAGGACAGACTGTCCAGAAACTGCTTAAAAGGTGCTTAAAACAAGGAAAGGACTACAAAAACAAAGTGGAGAGGCAGCTGCTAGACAACAACATCAGAGAGGTGTGGAAGTGTGGTGGGGGTGGTGGGGGGTCTTACAGGATGGATGGTATACTGAACAGTATGAACCATCCCCTGAATTCAGCTTTTGAACCACAGAGAGCAGACAGTTTGAGTCTGAAATCAGTGAGCTGCAGGACAGAATGTCACAAGAACTCCTTCATCCCGACCGCCATAAGACTGTACAATAAGGAGGTTTATGACAGATGGAGATTTGAAGACACCTACATTCTGAATTTCCCCCTGGGGATAAATAAAGTCTTTTTGATTTAATTTGATTAAAAACATGCATTCTTGCTATGAGACCTCTCTACAGGTCTGACTTGGCCTGGAGGTGGTACTTGCCTCCTTAGAGATACACCACACTTAAGAACATTTCAGGGAAAATGCAATTATCACATCTCCATGGAGGCAAACAGGTGGTGGACCCACTACTAGAAAAGTTACATACTGCACCTTAAATGTCCCAAAAGTGTTGAGTATTTGAAAGTGAAACCAAAGTCGTGTTGTTTTTGCTTGTGACTAGATAATAAATGTGGTGATTAACTGAACTGAAGATGCTCAATGTTTGTAATTAACACTCAAATGTCCCTTATTTATCATCTCAGACCAGCTAACTATCCACTTTCCCTCCTCTGTACGACTGTCCCTCCTCTGTACCACAGTCCTTCCTCTGTACCATCTAACCACTGTCCCGCCTCTGTAACACTCTCCCTCCTCTGTAACATTCTCCCTCCTCTGTAACACTCTCCCTCCTCTGTACCATTAATCCACTGTTCCTCCTCTGTATCACTGTCCTTCCTCTGCAACACTGTCACTCCTCTGTACCACCATCCCTCCTCTGTACCATATATTCACTGTCCCTCCAGTAAACCCAGGCTCTCTATTTATTTTTATTTTTATTTATTTATTTATTGATTTATTTGAAGGACAACGTGCAGATACATTAAAAAGATGGCTGCACCAGATTTAGCAAAATGCTACTTTCCATCTGTAGTCCTTTGCACCACAAATAAACCAGGACCAAACTAAGGACTAGACCTGGATTACACCAGGACTCAATGAGGACAATTTCAAATCTAAACTAGGACTAAAGGGGGAGTAAATCTGGACTAAACCAGAAATAAACCAGAGACTAAACCAAAGACTAAATCAGAGACTAAAACCAGACGCTGAAACCAGGGACGCAAACTGGTACTGAAGACTAAATTAGCGCTAAACCAGGACTAAACTGAGACTAAACCAGGTCTAATCCAGGTCCACCCATTGTTCACTGATTATTGAATTTCCCAAAGCATTTTTCTAACAGTTTATAAACAGATATGTCCTCGCCTTTCTCCAAACTGCAGCATGTATCGGACGCCTGTCGAAATGGTTCAGGCACGCTTTGTTCTCCATCTGTTTTGTGCTAAATTACTTTTGTGAAGATAAAATAATGAATCCGGTCGTTTTCTCAGGGAAAATCTGCCTCATTTTTTCTGCTGCGATCAAAATGTGTCTGGGCCTGAAAAATGAAGATCCAAAAATCAATACAACTGTGGATTTATGAATGAACAGACAAGAGAGAAGAGATGTACAGACAAGAGGGTCTAAAACGGGGCTAGACCAGCGTTGGACCAGGGCTTGACCAGGGCTGAATCAGGGCTAGACTAGAGCTAGTTTCTCAACCTGAACTACTAACTTATGATCAAATCAGGCCTAATTTAAGTCTACAGCAGGATTAAACAAAGTGTAAACTAGGTCTAACAAAGAACTAAACCATGTTTCTCTAAGGATTAAACCACATTTCAATTTCTAAACAGGAGTAAACTAGGATTGAACTAGTTCTATATAAAACCCAAACTTGCACTGTAAGGATTTCAGTCTTGGGTTAGAAGTCATTTCTGAATCGTTAAACTGTAGAATTCTAAATGTTGGGAGAAGAGATTTGAGCTCAAAAGCCGAAACACTGAAGCAGAACAAGACATTTTAAGAAGAAATATATAATTAAAAGTCACTGGTCTGTGGCTCAAGTGTTCAGACTAACGTCAGCACAAAACTTCTGAGCTTTTAAATGTAAGGCATTAACAGCCTAAGGTCAGGCACTGTTCTGATACAATCTGTACAATTGATACTTTGCACATCACACTGAGGGTGTTCTACAAGTATCTCTATGGTGAAATGTTCAGCAGTTACCATGGTGACACAATGCATACATGCAAGCACAGCCTGAAAACTCAATAGAAAGCACAAAATGGATTTGAAGAGCACATTTTCAGTAGCCTGTGGTCAATCCAAGCATTCATGGTCCTGTTTAGGTGTTTGATTTTCAACAAAAAGGTGTGTGAGAGACTTGTTTAACAGCACATAGTAGCTCACCTGTTGTTCCAGCTAAGTCAATTCTTTTTGATTAGACTGTGTTAAAGTGAAGCCCAGATTGAAGTCTAACAGAGCTTCAGACACAACAGTCCCTACAGTTAGCTTCACATCCCCAGGGAATGTTGATGACATCAGCTGCAAAGTATCGATGACTTTTCAGATGATGATGATGTGATACTTTCAGTCAGGGGCCTGTTTCAGAGCCTGTTTTCACCATTGATTACTGTGTATTCACTTGAAGAATAGAAGAGTTAAATCGACCATTTGTATTTGTTACAACTCATAATGACTAATTAGTACAAAACATTTCCATGGGCCCGAGATGCCCGAGCCTCCTGGACGCCTCCCTCGGGAGGTGTTCCGGGCATGTCCCACCGGGAGGAGGCCCCGGGGAAGACCCAGGACACGCTGGAGAGACTATGTCTCTCGGCTGGCCTGGGGGTCCCACTGGAGGAGCTGGAGGATGTGTCTGGGGTGAGGGAAGTCTGGGAGTCCCTGCTTAGACTGCTGCCCCCGCGACCCGGCATCGGATAAGCGGAAGAAAATGGATGGATGGCATTTCCATGGGTTTCAACCTCCCATTATAGGTGGCATTTTGAGGACGTTCTTACTATTTAAAAGCTAGAGTATGAATAGTTCATTACTATGGTAACCATGCTATTAAAAAAAATAAATAAATAAATAAATTCATTCACTCATGGATAGGCCGTTAAAATTGGATTAGGGGTTATTCAAGCATGTGAATAAAACAAAACAACTCGGAGTATGTTTCTGATGAGCTAACAACATTCTAACATGACTTAAAGCTCACAGGAGTCAAATTTGTGCAATATAGGACCTTTAACTGGAGGATTATTGTACATGATTTAGCCAGTTGGTGATATGGGCTTCTCCTCTTCCTTCCAGATCCCTGTTGGTGACTGCTGGAGAGGATCGCTTCATTAAGACCTGGGACTTGTCGCGTCTGTTTGAGCCGGTGACTCAGCAGAAGAGGAACTTAAACACAGAGATCTGCTGGCCTCTGTTTGCACCGGGGCTGTTGGTGAGCGAGGAGGTGGCCTATGCAGCGTAAGGATTCTACACATTCACCAGATTTTGACTTAAAAATGTGGAAAAACATTGCTAGTTCATTCTTCAATGACTCGCAGTGGTCCAAAGTTATTGCTCAGCATTGAACCTCATTATTGGTGTGTGATTTAAAGCATTTTTTTCCTGTGGTTTTTTCATATTTCATCTTTTTTTTTCTTTTTTCACAGATACACAACACACGGAGTGCATTTCTACGACCATCACATGACGGCACTGTTCCCTATCCCTCGCTCTGGGACCATGTGGGTGAGTGGGTGATTCTTTGTATGAGGAGGTCAGAGAGCTTGGATGCGATCGCTGCTGTGGGTTTGTTTAGAGCTAGAATTATATATTTGTTGGTTGATATTTCACGCCGATGTTAGCACTTTTTAGCACATGGGCTATTGGCCTTAAATCTACAGAAGAGATTTCTTTCGGCTGACCTGCTGCCTAAAGAGTTCACATAAAGCTTTATTTTAACACTTCAGTCTGAAGAGATAACTGCACAAAACCTGACTACACAGCTTTCTTAAAGGTTTGTGCTAAAGGTTGTGGGTGAGTTTGTAGTCAATTTTAATACATAATTTGGGGAAGATCTAAATTGGCCAAAAAATATTGGCCATGAAAAATCTCTACTTACCTCTACTTTTTTAAGAAGCAACAGTTTTATTTCTCATAAAAACACTGAGGTTGTTCAGTTTAAATCCAGCCAAAAAATGAACCTAATATTAACAAAATCAAGATAATAACAACAGTAATTGAAAAATTACTGATCAAAACACGATAAACTTGGGGCCAAACCGTGTGCAAAGCTAAAGAGTACCAAATGTATCTTTTATTTATTTAAATCAATATAATATCATGACAAATGATGAAAGACGCAGTGCAGGAAAGATTTGTGAGTCCTATGAGTTGGTCAGTTGCAATGAAGTCAGCTTTTACAACTTGCTGCAAGAATAGTAATTTAACATGCCACCAATATATGCAGATTCTGCAGATTATTTTTTAATAATTGAACAATATAAATATGTATAAATTTATAGCTATGTCAAATTGTAGCCCAAAGTTACATTTAGGTAGTTTATCTCTACTTATGTCTAACCTGTGCCACTTCCTATTTGTTGTGGTCACTTCCTGCTTTTCGTGGTCACTTCTTGCTTCAGTCCATGGCGTACTCTGATTGGCTGAACTTCGTGGCATCCGGAGACACTGTGGGGGAGATGGTTCTGTGCACGTTGCCTCTGCTCACGCTACAGTCACCAAACTGCAAACGCACCATCGAGAGGAGATTTGTAAGACACTTGTACACACTTAAATATCAGTGTTGAGTTTGTAGACTAAAATATTTCATACGCATTTTAAATTAAAACATCCAAACCAAACAGAAATCACTGTAAACGAACGAATCGAGATTACATCCAAGTTCCACTTTTAGTCAGGTCTGTGGAGAAGCAAGCCTGCTCACCATAAGGATGCAAGTTTTTTAGACGTTAATTTTAGTCTATTGTTTAGCTGAAACGTTACACAGTGGAGCTTTAACTTCGAAACTGTTTGTAGATGATCTTAAAATAATGGAAAATGGAAAACAAATCAAAACCCTTATGCAATTTCTAGACAAAAATTGAGCTCCAGTTAGATTTCATAGTACAGATTATTCCAGTTAACTTATTTATGTAATTTCTGTGACTCCTCTGTCTCTCTCTGTCTCTCTCTGTCTCTCTGTCTCTCTCTGTCTCTCTCTGTCTCTCTCTCTCTCTCTCTCCCTCTCTCTTTCTCACTTTTCTCTCTCGTTTCTCTTTTTCTTTCTATCCCTCCTTTTTTGCTTGCAGCCAATACAGTTTTCTTCGCTGGTGCCGCTAACAAAGAGTGAAGAAGAACCCTCGCTGGAAGTGCCTCAGACGGAGACCGCAGAAGGGGGCGGGACAGGAAGTGGATGTGTAGAGAACATGGACCACAGTGCTCCCAAGCCATTCAGGCTGGACACGTACCGAGACGCAGCTCAGAAATACAGTCTGCTACTGACAGACTTCAACCTGGTACTAAATGCACTTTATACTATTAGGTTCTCCATTGTTAGTAAGCATTAAAGAACGTCGAGCCGTGCATTCTGCAGCTGTAACACACGATAAAGAGTCTAAGACGCCACAACGGCACTGAGTGTGTTAAAACTGCAGAACACACACCTCCTTGATGTTTAATGTGCCACAAACTGACATGTCACTGTCTGTAAATGTCTCATTATTAGTTATTGATACTGCAGTGCAGTGACATCACACTTAGGGTGTACTGCATGTATGTCTATGGCAGAATGTTCAACAGTTACCATGGTGACATAATGCACACATTATCAAACTGCCAAAAAAATTGCTGAAAACTCAAAATGGAAACAACACATTTTCAGGAGCCTGTGATCAAATACGAGTGTTCATGGTCTTGAAAAACTGTTGGCGAGTTGTAATTCCAACAAAGTCAGTTCTTTATGGTCAGATTGTGTTAAAACAAAGCTGAGATTAAAGTCTAATTTGACAGAGCAGTGTCCACAGTTATCAACATTCCCTGGGGTGTGATGCTGACATCTGCTGCTAATTATCAGTTTGTGTGTTTTACATTAAGCTAGTCCCTGCACTTTAGAGTCAAAACAGTTGAGTACTGTGATGGCAGCAGAGCAGTGATATAGATTATGATTTAACTATTGCCAGACCACTGGTGTGTTATGCAGAATAACACAGTGTGGTATAGAGGTTATGCAGATAATGTCATAGCCTTTGGAACTGTATTAGTGCGTTGAAACATTATGAGTTAATGACATTTTCTGCTATAAAAGCTCCAAACACTAAATCTAAAAGGTGACAGAGCTGCTACTGTTTAATAACACATATAAAAGTGAAACATTTTGTTTGTACCTGACTCTAAAACAATCACGCCAACAGTAGGAGACCAGTGAAGAGTGAACCACATGGACCCTGCACACATAAATATTTATCACTGATACAGACTCAGGATCAGACACAGATGAAACCAATGAAACATATTTTGTCTGTTAAGTTGTCCAGAGTCCAGCCTCAGTGCCATCATATTTATAGTTGGAAGGTCACAGTATCAGATTACAGTGTTAGGATTATTGTGAGAAGAAACTGCATGACTTTATTCATGCTTTCTGAGCTCAGGACCAAACTGTGAAATCCTTCTTTCACATTCAAGAGCCTCATGGATCACACTCCTCTGCCTGAGCAGTTTTATCCAAACAAACTTTTGTGAGTGAGCAAGTCCAGTAAATGTTGTGTAAACAGACTAAAACACTTATATTAGGGACTTAAGTAGATTGTTGTAGCAGTAGCAGTTGCAATAGTAGTAGCACAACTTGTAGTGATAGTAGCAGTTGTGTTACCTTTAAGGCAGTTTGTTTCTATACTATATAAGTTGATCTGTTTTAAAATCTATTGAAAAGCTAAATGATTATTTGTGGTTTGGGTTAAAAAATACTGCGGAATAATTCTACTTCCGATTTACCGCGCTACTTCTGGTTTCTGGTTTTCATGGTAAACAAGACGCATGTAAGGTCTGACACGGTACTGTCACCATCTCTCACCATCCACCTTGAGGCTCATACAAGGCCGTAAATTTGTGAATATAATAATGTCTAGATTGTATAGCTGAAATGTGAACACACCTTATTTTTGTGTTACATTCAGCTCTGTTTTCTTAGAGAATTTTATTGTACTCTTACAGTTTTCACCATCTGGAGAGGGAAATAAAAGCAGCAAAACATCCTCTGTGGTCCTGGTTCCTCTCTGATGGTTTAGCTCGGTGTTATATTGATGACACTACAGCAGTAGTAGTAGTAATAGTAGCAGTAGTATTGGTATAAAGTGTGTTGTATTTCCTCAGTGTTCGGTGTTGGACTTTGAGCGCCGCCCCTTGTGGAAGAAGATGAGATCTGTGGAGTCTAAAGGCTCTCTGAGACTGGACGAGTTTCCCCTCTCTGCTCTGCACAAGGTCTGTGTACCCTCGCAGCTATCACCCAATCCCTTTTCCACCCAATCTCTTTTCCACCCAATCACTGTTCCACCCAGTCCCTGTTCCACCCAATCCCTGTTCCACCCAATCCCTGTTCCACCCAATCCTTGTGCCACTCAGCCCCTTGAGCTCCTCCTGTGTGTCATAACCCAAAGCCCATGATCATAGTAAGAACAGGGGAGGACTAGGCCACTGTTATAACATGAATAATAGTTTTTATATTTTATATATGTCCTCTATAAAGGTCCTATATTACACAAAATGGGCTTGTGAGCTTTAAGACATATTATAATGCTTTTACCTCATCAGAAACATACGTGGAGTTGTGTTTTGTTTCATTTGCATGTTTGAGTAACACTTTTCACTATTATTAGTCTGTCTCATCTCCAAAGCTCAAAATGCTCTGTCCCAATGTGTAACTTTCATGTTAACAGCTTGTTTTAAAATTAGTTCAGTAGAGATTGACAATTCCAGAGCTGAAATGATCCAAATGATTCTAGTGAAGGTGTATGGAGTTTAAAAACACAGTGGAGCACTTCCTGTATTACAGCTTGACGACATCACAAGGTGGAACAGAGTGTTTTCAGTTTGAGAGAAAAACTCGCTAAATATGCAGGGTTTGTGTGTTAAACATGTGTGAATGAAACAAAACCCGTCTCCAGGTCTGTTTGTGAGAAAGCATTAGAACAGATCAGACAATAGTGTAATATGGGCTCTTTAAATAGTTAATCTAAGAAACTACTCTTAAACTAAACTTTATAATAAGCGTTTGTGAGTGGAGTTGTAGTTTTCCGTCTCAAACTTAAACACAGGAGCAGAGCAGGTACGTGTCAGATCTGTGAGCGCGGCAGTTCAAACACAAAGATTAAACCTGAGTCAGTGACAGCACAAAGGCGAAGCTAATGACCCGGAAAATGAGAAAATGTCTCCTCCAGCCAGACGCCATTTTGGATCACTGCTGTTTAAGAGACCGTAAGTCTCAGGGCACAAAGATGGACAGATGAGAGAGGGAGGGAGAGGCCATTTTGGATCACTGCAGTTAAAGAGGAGATTTCAGGGCACAATGATGGACAGAGAGGAGATAGAGGAGAAGGGGGGGGGGGGGGGGGGGGGGGGGGGGGGGGGGATGATGGCGAGGACATTTTGGATCACAGCTGTTAAAGAGGAGACTGTAAGCTTCAGGGCACACTGATGGGTGGAGAGAGGGGAGGAGAAGGAGGGACAGGGGAGAGAGAGAGGGGGCGAGACCATTTTGGGTACAATGATGGACAGATGGACAGAGGAGAAAAAGAGAGCAAGAGATATTATAGGGAGGGAGAGTAATTTTGGATCACTCCAGTTACAATAATAGGGTGAGTTTGGATCACTGCAGTTTAAGAGAGTCTCAGGTGAATGTGATGGACAGACTAAAAATAGAGGAGGGGTTGGATCACTTCAGTTAAAGAGAAAACTCCAGCCTTCAGGGCACGATGATGGACAGATGGGGAAAGAGTGAAAAGTGAGAAGAGGAGAGGGAGCGGGGAAGGGAAGCAGTTTTGTATAATTTCTGGCCAAAGTGATTAACAGACTCGAAGACAGGGGAAGGAAGAGGGAGAAGGAGAGAAAGATAGAGAGGAGTAGAAAGGGAGCAGTAGGGATGGGAGAAAGAGAGGAGGAAAGGGGGACAAAGATGGAGGCATGGGGAGAGAGAGCAGGAGAAAGCCCTATAGGGAGGAGGGAGAGGGAGAAAGATGGAAGCATGGGAGGGAGGGGGAGAGTAGGAGAAAGATGGAAGCATGTGGAGAGAGAGAAGGAGGAGAAATCAAGAAGGAGAGATGAAGCGAGAGAGAGGTGAAGAGTTTAAAAGATTTATTGCTACCGCTGGAGCAGGAGGCAGCTATTGACCTTAAAGCCCGCTGAGTCAAGATCCACACAAAATAAACCAAAACCAACCAAACAGGAGCGAGTTTAGGCTTTAGTGAAGACTTCAACCAGATAAAAGCAGAGGACTGTCACTGCATTGGGTCCATCACTCTTCTTACAGAGTCACACAGGCCCCCTGCCTCGATCTTTGTTCATTAAAGGCCCTGCACCTGCTAAATGCGTCTTGTTCCGGAACAGATACATTGTATGAGCAGCTCTTGAGGTCATAATAAGTTCGCTGTATTTTGTCTTCTTTTACTTGTAAGGCGTTTTATTGTCCGATAACCAGGAAGTCCGCATTAGCATACAGGTTGCTGGCTTTACAGTCATGACAAAACTCCGCTGTGAGAGTTGTGAAAACTGTGTATAAACTCATCACGGTGAATAATCCTCAGAATGCATATGGTGAGGAATAACTTAAGACCACTGCAAATTGTTTAAAATGAACTAGTTCTGTTTTGCATGCTTTTAAGACAGTAAAAATCAGGTACAGCGCATTTGAAGTTGATGTTTTCCTCCAGGTGCGGTTCAGCCCAAACTTCTCGTCGTACACATGGTTGGCCTCCGGGGGGCAGAGCGGTCTTGTGCGGCTGTTCTGCATACAGTGTGCAAATTTCAAACCCAGGTCTGATCCAGAGGAGGCTGTCCCAGAAATGAGCTGCAAGCCTGGGCACGGCGACTAGACACCTCCCCTATAGCCTTGGAGCATTAAAGGGCTTATTTATTAATAGTGTTTTCAAATCAGTTTGGAGAACCAGACAGGAGCAGGGACTAAACTGGGACTGAAGTGTGACTAAACCAGGACTAAACCAAGTCTAAACAGGATTAAGCCAGGACTAAGACAATACCAAAGCAGGACTAAAACAAAATTTAACCAAGACTAAATCAGGCTGGAAAAGGACCCAACCAAGACCCAACCAAGACCCAGCCAAGACCCAACCAAGACCCAACCAAGACCCAACCAAGACCCAACCAAGACCCAACCAAGACCCAACCAAGACCCAACCAAGACCCAACCAAGACACAACCAAGACACAACCAAGACACAACCAAGACACAACCAAGACACAACTAAAACAGAGCTACAAAGTTTACTGTATCAGGACTAAACTAGGAATCAGGACTAAATCGAGACTGAATCAAGATTGAACCATGACTAAACCAGGAGTAAATGTGGACGAAACTAGGATTTAACCAGGTCTAAACCAAGGCCAAAGGAGGACTAAAGCAGGACTAAACCATGTCTAAATACCAGGACAAAACAACTTGAAAACCATTATTACCAGTGAACTTCTCATTAATGTTGTAATTTGTTAATTGTGTTTAAGGCATATTTTTTCAAAAGAAGATACTCCTTTGGCTCTGCTCCTCTGGCACTGCTCCTGTCTGCTCTCTCATGTTTTAGTTTTCCTTTAGCCCACATGTCCCTTTCTGTTCATAAACCCCAAACTCGGGCAGATACTTGAAGACAATTTAAGTGTAACTTTGGTGTATGAATATGACGGTATTTGAAATAGATTTGTTTTGTTCATATTTTCTGCTACTTGAATGTATTGATTATTGAGAAATAAAGAGGGGGTATTACAAAAAAATATATTTTTAGTTTTCTCCTGTATTCTAACATTGTTTCCTAATCAAAAACATGCCTGAAGAGGATTTGGAATTCATACATACATGTTTGAGTATTTTAGCAATATCTTTTGGGCCTTTTTGAACCCTCCTTATCTGTTTGCTGTAAGATTCTGTACAAGGCTCCGCCCACAAGCCTACATCACTAATGCTCTACACGACAATTCTCCTTAAATATACAAAAACATGATACAAAACTGTACTCTACAGCTTCACAAATCTAATGTGCTGTACAGTAGTTTCATTAGTGGGATGCAGCTGATTGTGTTGTGATTGTGCTGTGAAGGGGGAGTGATTTAGCCTGGAGAGCAAACAAATGGGGGTCAAAAACAAAATGTAAAATGACAAAGCATGTTAATACGTTGTTTGCGGTAAATATAGAATTTTCAAAACTATAAAGGGTAACATGTAAATCTAAATATGTTATGTATTACAGTTAATACCACATAGAGGTAAAATACCCCCTCTTTAAGGAAAGATTGTAATATTTTTGCTTGTTTTTGTAAATACAATTGTAAGATATTTTAATTTCTACTCTAGCAAATCTGTTGAGCTCTAATAAATATTTTGTATTAAACATGTTTAAAGTGATGTCATGTCACAGGAGGGTGTGCAGTTTTTGTTTATTTCGACTTTACAAAACTTCACATAAAAATACGACACAGAACACAGAGACAGACTTTAAATGCCATATTTACAGAAATTATTCACATTAAAGCTCCACTATGTAACTTTTTTTATCTGGGTCCGCCACTTACTCGTGTCCATGGAGATGTTATTACTGCTTTGCCTGGAATGTTCCGCAGTCTAGCATTAAACCTGTCTGATGCATTTATTCAAGGTTCTTCTAATTACTTAGAAAAACCCTGATTATTCAAGGTCCTTCTAATTACTTCGAAAAACCCTGATTAAAAACATGCATGCTTATTGTTGCAGGCCTGCCTCTCCACAGATCTGACCTGTAACTTGGCCCGATGATGTCACCAGTTTGTCTCCATGGATATTGATAACTTTAAAGGCCCTGTACCTATTTTTTTCATACGCATTTTGTACAATACAGTGCAGATATATTGTATCAGCAGCTCCTGAGGTCAAAATCAGTCTGCTGTGAACATCTAATTATAAAGTGTTATAATAGTAACCAGGAAGTGTGCTTTAGCATTAGGATACTCTGATGCATAAGGAAAGTCAAGAATAACTTTGTGCCACTGCAAACCATTTAAAAATCAGCTACAGCGCCTTTAATGCCACATTGTGGAAAATTCCAGGCAAAGCAGTGACATCACAGTAAAGACAAGCAGGTGGTGGACTGTTTACAGGGAGAGTTCCGTAGTGCTGCTTTAAAATAACATGTAAATTGACATACAGGACATATTTAGAACATATTTTCAGACTGAGACAGCATTCTACACATCGACTCCATTTAAACGACAAAAACAAATGGCCGCTACATTCACTGCTCCTCCATAAATGATCTTTAAATCTTTGATAGAAGTGACTTTATGAAAATATATTTTTTCTCTGATGACTCTGGCAGTTTTTGTACAACAGCGAACACTCATGCATTTGGATCGGAATACTTTGTGACATCATCAGGTGAGGGATGTGTCCACTGGATCTTTTAAACTCAGGCTGGATCAGATGCCAGAACACACACACTGACAAAACTTTACCAACACTAGTGGGTCTGGAGCTGTATCCTGTGCCATCTCAGGTGAGCGCGATTGACAGACAGATTAAAGTGCATACAACAGCTCAAAGGACTCACTCCTCAAAACATACTTAAAGTCATTATATTCAACATGTGACTAAAAATGTTGCTGAGTCTTTGTTATTTTGGTGAAGGTTATCATTTTACTTCCTGGACCTGGGCACATGCGTGGGCAGCAGATGTGACATACGTAGAGGTATGTTACCTAGCAACCATAATGTTAAAGCAGACATTATGCTCTGTAGTTATAATCTGACACCTGTGGATCATCTGTGTAATTTTGACATTGTCATCATAAGAAAGTCCGCATGCTGTCGGCGCCCCGTATGGACAGCTGCATATCACATTAACGAGTAGTTTGTTTCTCTTTTGATTTTGTACCAAAATGACAACGCAACGCTGCCGAATCTTACAATTATCACCGAACAAGAAAATAAAACTGGAGAACGAAGTGCGTACGTCACAGTGGTGTACGTCACATTGATGTAAGTCACAGTGCTGTACGTCACAGTGATGTAAGTCACAGTGCTGTAAGTCACAGTGGTGTATGTCACAGTGGTGTACGTCACAGTGGTGTACGTCACAGTGGTGTATGTCACAGTGGTGTATGTCACAGTGATGTACGTCACAGTGCTGTATGTCACAGTGGCGTACGTCACAGTGGTGTATGTCAGTGGTGTATGTCACAGTGATGTATGTCACAGTGGTGTAAGTCACAGTGGTGTATGTCAGTGGTGTATGTCACAGTGGTGTATGTCAGTGGTGTATGTCACAGTGGTGTAAGTCACAGTGCTGTATGTCACAGTGGTGTACGTCACAGTGATGTACGTCACAGTGGGCTCGTACGTCGCAGTGGGCTCATATGTCACAGTGGGCATGTGCTGGTGGAGGTGAAAATGGGTAGATCGTCAAAATGACGTCTTGAAAATACATTCCATGTTTGAACAAATAAATTGTTCATACCTGAAATGATGGCCTGAAAAGTCCATTTTGCACAATAGGTCTGATTTAACAAGGGCCAAAATGTGTGTAAATGACACAATAGTTTTGACAAATACAAATAAATTAATACACCTTTATTTGCTATATGCCACTTAACTGATGTAAAACTATGATAAATATTTAGCACAGTATTATTGTACCCAACCAATCAGCATTACAAAAATATGTGAATCTGTCAAATGCACTTTAACCAATCAGAGAGACACATGGTCTATTTGGGTCAAAACAAACAAGGTGGCCAGTTCAGACCCATAGGCTGTGTCTCATTTCTCTTTCCTTGCATCCTTTTTGATTCCTCCCTAAATTCTGGAGGAAATGGGTGAGGAAATCCTGGCCACAGATGAGACACAGCAAGGAGAGAGGAGCGGAGGAGGTCGGCAGGATGAGGCATGAGCCTGAGGGTGAATGGGACAGCCTTTCCTCAGGCGTTGGTTCTGACCAAAATTACCCTGTAGTGGGGATTATACTTATGCTTATTTGATTATTTCTGGACTTTTAAATTAGTCAGAGTGACGTCTTTGTGTTCAGATAAATGCGTTTTAAGATTATCTGTTTTTATGTGAATATCCAAATGATGCAACATGTCAAACATCCTTGGCTCCCTGTACTTGTGCTATGGCACCAATACAAACTCCTCACTATGTGTCTAATACACTTTTATTACTGTATCTGTCTCATAAACCCTCACTCATGTCTCCTCTGTGGTTTCCTTCCCCTGTTCATGTCTCGTTTCCTTCTGTTGTCTCCTCTGGGACACCACTTAATATTGCACATAGCTCAAAAATGGAGGATCAAGGAGAAGGAGGAAAGAAAAGAGAAAGGACATGCGGCCATAGACTGTATAAAGAATGATATTATATTTATATATACAGTCTATGTTCAGACCCTTCTGGACTAGCAGTATGAAGAAAGAACTGGCCGCTCAGAGCCACAGAGGCGGGTCATTGGGTCAAACGTTTAGTTTCTTTTAGGCTGCATTCAGAATGTGTGCTCACTTTTTAATATTTAGTTTCATATTTTGGGCTACAGCTCTGCTTGTGTGTGTGGACAGGGTGCTTCTGGAGCTGCTTTGGGAGAGGAGCAGATATACTGAGTGGATATGTTTAGAGTTTTATTACAGTGACAGTGTGAAATAAACCAGAGTAAAGCTCAACACATTGATCATTTTAAACCAGCCTCTGTTTCTCAGAGCACAGATCAGTCTCACACAGCAGAGACAAATGAAGCAAAGACACAGGAAATATGGATCCACCTCTGAAGAGATGTTCATTTATCAACAACCCCCCCCCCCCCCCCCTCCATCCTCCAGCTCAGTCTCCCACTCTCTGGTCCCTCTCTCCATCACCCATCTCTCTCCCCTCCTTGTCTCTCCTCCTTCTCTCTTCTTATGTTTGGTGTGTCTCTCTCTCCCTCTTCTGTTCCCTCTCTCCATACCCCTGTGTGTGTGTCCCCCCTACCCCCCTCCTCCAGTGGTATGTCTGTCGGGAAGGGCATCTGGCTTAATTATCTACTTGGTGATTCGGTGTGTAAATGACCTTT
Source organism: Periophthalmus modestus (assembly GCA_019594935.1). Lineage (NCBI taxonomy): Eukaryota > Metazoa > Chordata > Actinopteri > Gobiiformes > Gobiidae > Periophthalmus > Periophthalmus modestus. The sequence continues at coordinate 22,210,337 of JAIEZT010001328.1, read as the reverse complement.
TTAGTGTGTGGCAGTTTTGATGTTGGTCTGAGACTGGGCAGTGGACAGACTTCGCATTTTCTCTCTGAGCTAAGCTTCAGCACTATTTTGGTTTTAAAGGAAATGTTTATGCACCAAATCCAGATTATTGGTCCAAATTATGAGTCTGGTTTGAGTCACGTTAAGTCCGCTTCTAGTCAGAGTCTAGTCCTGGTGTAGGCCTGGTCCAGGCCTTGTTCAGTCCTGGTCTAGTCTTGGTTTACTCCTGGTTTAGTTCTAGTCTAGGCCTGGTCCAGTCCTGGTCTAGTCCTGGTTTAGTCCTGGTTTAGTCCTGGTTTAGTCCTGGTTTAGTCCTGGTCCAGTCCTGGTCCAGTCCTGGTTTAGTCCTGGTTTAGTCCTGGTCCAGTCCTGGTCTAGTCCTGGTTTAGTCCTGGTTTAGTTCTGGTCCAGGCCAGCTCCAGTCTAGCCTGACACAGCTGGACTCCTTTCTGTATCAGAGGACACATCATGCATCAATGGGGAAGGTTTTCCAATGCCAAGCGACAGCCATCTTGATGATGTAACTGACCTTGGCCAATCAGCTTGTCCGCTTCAGTCACACATTTGGGCCTCGCCTCAGATAAATACATTAAAGCGAACACTGCGGTACAGAATCCTCTGTAGAATTATAGAGACCGTTCAGCTCAGTCAGGCTAGAACCGGATCTGGGTCTCTCTGCGTTAGGCCCTGGTCCAATTTTAGTCCTGGTCTGGTCCTGATTTAGTCCTGGTTCAGTCCTCCTTCTGTCCTGGTCATTGTTCAGTCCTGGTTTAGTCCTGGTTGAATCCAGGTTACGTCCTGGTTTAGTTCTAGTTTAGTTATGGTTTAGTCCTGGTTTAGTCCTGGTTTCAGTCCTGTGGGTCCTGACAGTCTTTGCAGTGGTCCATGTCTTGGTTGTAGGTCTCTACTTGGACAGTGGAGCTGCTGAAGCCAAACTTGTGGTGGAGCAAATCTGTGGCTTCGTTCAAGACGGACTGAGGGTCTCCACCTTCATCTGAGGAGAGAGAATCCAGGTCAGAACCAGGACTAAACCAGGTCTAAACCAGGACTGAACCAGGACTAAACCAGGACTAAACCAGGACTAAACCAGGACTTAACCAGGACTTAACCAGGACTAAACCAGGACTAAACCAGGACTAAACCAGGACTGAACCAGGACTATACCAGGACTAAACCAGGACTAAAACAGGACTAAAACAGGACTAAACCAGGTCTAAAAATAAGATAAAACCAGGACTAAACCAGGACCAGGACTAAACCAGGACTAAACCAGGACTAAAAGCAGACTAAAACTATGACTAAACCAGGACTAAACCAGGGCTGAACCAGGTTTTACCTATAGCGAGATGCACAGATATCAGACTGTGACCCACGCTCAGGGCCCACAGGTGCAGACAGTGCACAGATTTCACTGATGACACCGACAGGAGAACTTCCTTCACCGACTTAAACTGGATATCCTTTGGACAACCTGAGGAACATAAGAAAAACCACATTTGAAGAACCCAAAGAACATGAGGAGAACCTGAGGAACATGAGAAGAATCTGAGGAATGTGAGAGGAACCTGAGGAGCATGACAAGAATCTGAGGAACATGAGAAGAACCAGGCATTACTCTAAGAGCATGTCTGGATAGTCAAGATGCTGAGACTAGCTTGGAAAAATAATCAATACCCAAAATCTGGATCTGAAACAAGATACTTAAAAACAGACCTTTTCTGATTAGTCTTAGTGAAGGAAAATGTCTCGCTCTTTACCAGAACTTGTATGAGCCACATAATATTATTGAACCTTATTGTTAAAAACTACTTTCCATTCCATAAAACATGTGTTTTAATCACCAATGTGGTATTAAAATATGTATCAAAATTGGTATCAAATATCGAGGGCCTTGTTGATGGGGTTCACTTGAAGTCTCTGCCTTGTGGATGGGGTTCACCTGAAGCCTCCACCTTGTTGATGGGGTTCAGGTGAAGTCTCCGCCCTGTTCATGGGGTTCACCTGAAGTCGCCACCTTGTTGATGGGGTTCAGGTGAAGTCTCCGCCTTGTTCATGGGGTTCACCTGAAGTCTCCTCGCTGTTCATGGGGTTCACCTGAAGTCTCCGCCCTGTTCATGGGGTTCACCTGAAGACTCCACCTTGTTGATGGGGTTCAGGTGAAGTCTTCGCCCTGTTCATGGGGTTCACCTGAAGTCTCCTCGCTGTTAATGGGGTTCAGGTGAAGTCTCCGCCCTGTTCATGGGGTTCACCTGAAGTCCCCACCCTGTTCATGGGGTTCAGATGAAGTTTTTGCCCTGTTTATGGGGTTCAGATTTTTGGAGGATTTTTGCCCATTCCAAAGATACAGCTGTACAGATATATGGGAAATGTTTGGAATTGTTGGGAACTTGTCATGTAACAGTCGAAATTGAGAACTGTTTTCTTCTAATAAAACAAATAATGTAAAAAAAAGCTGAGTTGCTTATTTCCCTGACTTATTTGGGTGGTACTTCAGGAAGCACGGACCACCAACAGAGACAAGGGGGCGTTTACCTCAGCTCACACTCCAGAGACCACTTCTCCAGAGACAGAAGTCCACCCAAACATGTCAGGTAAATAAACAACTTGAGCAACTGCGTTTTTACATTTTTCATTTTATGGGAACAAAACACAAAGTTCATTCATGAATAAGGCCCAGTGTGCATGTATTAGATTAATAAGTAAACCTCAGGAAAATAACCCTGACACAGGAAGATCATGCAAACTCTGCACACAATGGCCCCACCCCGAGAATCAAACCAAATCAGAGTCAAGATGGATTAATCACACTTTGAGCCTTCTTTGCTCCTCAGTGTTAGACAGAGGACAGAGCCTCCATGTGTGTGACCTTTGACCTCTCATGCCTCAGTGCTCCGCCCCCAGGTCTGTCAGCTGTTCTCCCCTAAACCCTTTTACTATGTGTCCCATCCTCCGATACCCCTGTGTGTCAGATGCCCTCCCTCCCATCCTCCTATACCCCTGTGTGTCAGATGCCCTCCCTCCCATCCTCCTGTATCCCTGTGTGTCAGATGCCCTCCCTCCCAACCTCCGTTACCCCTGTGTGTCAGATGCCCTCCCTCCCATCCTCCTATACTCCTGTGTGTCAGATGCTGTCCATCCCAACCTCCTATACCCCTGTGTGGCAGATGCCCTCCCTCCCATTGTCCTATACCCCTGTGTGTCAGATGCCCTGCCTCCCATCCTCCTGTATTCCTGTGTGTCAGATGCCCTTCCTCCCATCCTCCGATACCCCTGTATGTCAGAAGCCCTCCCTCCTATCTTCCTGTATCTGTGTGTCAGATGCCCTCCCATCCATCCTCCGATACCCCTGTGTGTCAGATGCCCTTTCATCCTTAATACCTTCCATGAGGATCCTGAACACGTCTCGGAGGATGGTGACGGTGGTGCACAGGACGAAGGCAGAGAACAGAAATGTGCAGATGGGATCCGCTACTTTATACTCCGGCTGAAATACACAAAGTACAAAGGAAATACTTCAAATACTCAAATACTTCAAATCTCCTCTCTACACTAATACACTATTCTCTGGCATATGATTAAGGACCCCCAAAAGTAAATACTTTTACACAGACTCATTCATAGTATGAGTACTTTTACAAAGAGTACTTCCTAATGTCAGTACTTTTACAAGTTTTACTGACACAGTACCAGGAGGGGGCTCAGGTGTGGAGAGGTTTGGGCCCAGGGCAAAAACACAGAAGCAGTCTGTTCATTTGCATTAGCATGAGATTCAAGCCTTTAAAGTGCAGTAACAGTAGTAGTAGTGGTAATAGTGGAGGTAGTAGTTCTATGTGAAGCACACGATCTTTTTACATTTAAAGCAGACCTATTGTCTGCTGTATAATTATAATTATAATTGTGTCATAATTTGGACATGTTAAATCACAATATTCATCTAAAACGACTTAATAAAAGAACCCTCCTATGGACACCTCCACATCACACCAAAGCGACTACACAACGCTGCCGAATGACAAAAGTATCACAGATTAAGAAAATAAAATTGGTGTGATCGATTAAATGGTGTCTTGAAAATAAGTGACTACAGATTGCTCAAACATGCACCAATCACTCCATATACAACTTTGGGTACTTTGGGTTTGAGTAAATGGTGAAAGGAGAGAACTATGCCATGATTAAAGCTCTGAAAAGTCAATTTTGCAGAGTAGGTCTGCTTTAATAGAGCTCAACAGTTTTCTACTTCTATGGGGTATTAAAGAGGGGATATTTGACTTCTGTGGAGTATTAAGGAAGGGGTATTTTACTTCTATGGAGTATTAAAGAGAGGGTATTTTACTTCTATGGAATATTAAAGACGGGGTATTTACTTCTGTGGAGTATTAAAGAGGGGGTATTTTACTTCTATGGAGTATTAAAGAGGGCTATTTTACTTCTATGGAGTATTAATTGCTGACACTATTTAGATTACTACCTCTGTGATTACTTGACTAAAGTCAGTTTTGCATAATACATCCCCCTTTAAACAGTTCTTGGTGGTATAACAGATGTATGGTTTATGCAGATAAGGACTGCTGCACTGTCACGCACTCTTAAGTACTCAGTTTTGAGTAGTTTGCACCAGTAGTATTATAATAGAGTATAGTGTTGCCATGATACTAAAATTTCAAACTTGATTTCGATACTAAGGAATAGACTCGATACTCAATAATGATTCCGATACCACAATGATAATAAAAACACTCTTTAGACAGTAGAATGTGATTTTCCACATTAAATGGTGCTATTTTCTTTTCTGTTCCCATGTGTGTTTTATGTGTGTAATCCCTCAGTGTGCAGTAGGTTCATAGTGGTCCATGGGTGTATACTAGTCTATGTGTCTTATACTTGTGACACATACAGAAACACATCATTATAGACAGATTCAGGGAAGGTTCATTTCTGTCCTGTCAATGGGTTTTAGAAATGATACCTGCTCAAATGAGTAACCAATTTCAGTACTTGTTTTAGTATCGATTAGTATCAGATGTTTGGTACTTTTGACACCCCTAATAGAGTAGAATAATATAATCCATGGTCTACAGAGATATCTGCTGAACCTGGTTTAATCCTGCTTTAGTCTTGGTTTAGTACTGGATTAGACCTGGATTAGTTCTTCTTTAGTCCTGTTTTAGTCCTAGTTTTCATACTATTTTTAGTATCAATTAGAACCTGATTTGGTACTTTGACAGCCCTAATAGAGTAGTATTATGGATCTGTGGTTCTCGGACCCTGAAGTAGATGATGATGGCGGCCACCATGACGCCGATGCTCTGCAGCAGATCTCCTAACACATGAATGAAGGCGGCGCGGACACTTGTGTTACTGTGACCACTTAGCAGAGAGGGGGCGTGTCCTCCCAGCAGCGAGGGGGCGTGCCCTGTGTGTGCGGGGGCAGGGCTCTGGCCGTTCTCATCGATCTGGTGATACCCGGAGCCATGCGCATGGAAGGAAGTGGAGTGGTGCAGGATGTACGCCATACTGCAGACAGACCAGACAGCATGGCCAAAACACAAAAGGCCTGGTTTAGTCCTGATTTAGTCCTGGTTTAGTTTAGTCCTGGTTTAGTCCTGGTTTAGTCCTGGTTTAGTCCTGGTTTAGTCCTGGTTTAGTCCTGGTAAAGTTCCGGTATAGTCCTCTTTTAAAGACTGGTGCTGTCACAGGAAAGCTATGCACTCACATGATGTTAACGATGACAGCGCAGCCGGAGGTCACCAGCATCACGTGTCCGTTTATGTCGTAGTCGTTTCTCACGATTCTCTCGATGGCCAAGTACACCAGAGCTCCAGTCACCACCCAGATCGACACCACCGATATAAAGGCCCCCAGGATCTCTGCAGCCAGGAGAGGGCACAGTAGAGAGGAAAGGTTAAACACAAACACAAAATTATCAAGGACCGTGACGTCACCTGGCATGGTACAACCGGGCCCCCACCCTGGAGCCAGGCCTGGCATTGGGGCTCGAATGCAAGCGCCTGGTGGCCGGGCCTTTGCCCATGGGCCCAGCTGGGCTCAGCCCGAAAAGGATGACATGGGCCCCGTCCAGGAGGCTGAGAGGTACCAGCTAGATATAGTCAGGGTCACCTCCATCCGCAGCTTAGGCTCATGAGAGGGGCTGGACTCTCCATTTCTCTGGCATTGCACGTGGGGAGAGGCAGCAAGCAGGTGTGGACTTGCTTATTGCCCCACAGCTCAGCCGGCACATGTTAGAGTTCACCCCGGTGAAGGCTTGCGTCCCCGCACCTTCGGGTCAGGGACAGGTCTCTCGCTATTCTCGCTGGTTTAGCATGGAGCGGGCCTTTTGCAATGTTGTCAATCAAGCCTGTTGTTAGTAACCTCAGCAAAGTAGGGCAGCTCATTAGTCTGTTATTAATGTTCATATCTTGATTTAGGAAGAAAATAAAAAAAAACAGAATCCTATGAAGCCAGTTAATATGAATATTTTAAAAACAAAATTACTAGTCTGACAGCAGCAGTTACAGAGAGAGGGGCCACAGTTTCTCAATAGAAAGTGAATTGGAGCCAGAGTCGATGGAGCCAAAGTGTACCCATGCTCACTTCTTATATGGATGAGCTATGTCTGTTTATATAGACAGTCTATGATAAGAACACACACCAGAGCTCCAGTCACCACACAAATTAACACCACCGAGATGAACACTCCTAAACTTTGTGTAACCAGGAAAGGGAGCAAGAACAGTCAGAACACATGCCTATGTCAGGTTTTCTTGCTTTTTGGGGATATTCCATTGAATTCCATTAATTTCCAGGAGACCTAACCATAGTCACTACTTGGCTAACTTTAACAATTCAACACTAACCATGTTGTTCATCTACTAAAGGATTTACATCATGGGGACCTGACTTTTGTCCCCATAAGAGACTTTTTAAATTACACTTTGGTTCATCTTGCAGTTCTCTTTAAGTCTCCAAACAGGTAAAATGCCCAAGGATAGTCTTTCTTAAACCGAGATGTCTGTATAATCCCTCAGTCGTCCAGGTCTGATCCGTAGCAAAAGACGAAATTTAAATCTGTCAGCTGGACAAATCGCTGTAAGAGTGAAGACGTTTGGCTGCTCATCCATTCTTTTGTTGCTCACTATATTCAAAAGAGTGGTTAGTGGCTTTGAGATAGAGATGTACAGCAAACTGGGGTCCTGAGGAGCTCTCTCGACGGTTTTGGTACATCCTCTCACGGAGTAGCTGTTTCTCCAATGTCCATTCAGTGTAGTGAAGAGTGCAGTGAGAGTTACATTGTCTGACCCAAAACATAGAGACCCAAAGCATAGAGAACAATAGCAGGGTTGTTAAAGGTTGAATAGGGTAGCTTCAACTGAAATTGAAGACAACAGATGTTTACTGTTTCAGGGTAGTTAGCCCCTCCCTTCAGATAGATATGAGGCGGTGTCCACCAGCTAATCTGACCAGACCTGAAGATGAGCAGTAAAATGTCTTCACTCCTACAACTTTTTACCCAACTGACAGATTTAAACTTTGTCTTTTGCTATTTCTCAAATCAAGGTCTAAAATGAGACAAAATCATGGGTAGTAAGGAAAGTTCTCAATAATTCTTAACCCAAAGACAAACATGAAAAGAAGAAGAGGAACATGTACCACAGTTTCAGAAATGCTGGTCTGAAATCCACACCACTCATGTACAGTGGGGCAAAAGTATTTAGTCAGCCACCCATTGTGCAAGATCTCCCACTTAAAAAGATATAAGCTCTGAAAGCTGTAATTTTCATCATAGGTAAACCTCAACTCTGAGAGACAGAATGAGAAAAGTTAAATCCAGAAAATCACATTGTCTGATTTTTAGATAATTTATTTGCAAATCATGGTGGAAAATAACTATTTTGTCAATAACAAAAGTTCATCTCAATACTTTGTTACAGAGGTCAAACATTTTCTGCAAGTCTCCACAAGGTTTTCACACACTGTTGCTGGTAGTTTGCCCCATTCCTCCATGCAGATCTCCTCTAGAGCAGTGATGTTTTGTGGCTGTCGCTGGCCAACACGGACTTTCAACTCCCTCCAAAGATTTTCTATGGAGTTGAGATCTGGAGACTGGCTAGGCCACTCCAGCACCTTGAAATGCTTCTTACGAAGCCACTCCTTTGCAAGGAGGGCTGGCTTAAGCAGGGGGACACTGCAGAATTTGAGTCCCTGGCAGCGTAGTGTGTTACTGATGGTAGCCTTTGTTACTTTGGTCCCAGCTCTCTAAAGGTCATTCAGTACACCCCCCCATGTGGTTCTGGGATTTTTGCTCATCGTTCTTGTTGTTCATTTTGACCCCACGGGGTAACATCTTGCGTGGAGCCCCAGATCGAGGGAGATTATCTGTGGTCTTTATATGACTTCCATTTTCTAATAATTGCTCCCACAGTTGATTTCTTCACACCAAGTTGTTTACCTATTGCAGATTCAGTCTTCCCAGCCTGATGCAGGTCTGCAGTTTTGTTTCTGGTGTCCTTTGACAGCTCTTTGGTCTTGGCCATAGTGGAGTTTGGGGTCTGATTGTTTGAGGTTGTGGACAGGTGTCTTTAACATTGATAACAAGTTCAAACAGGTGCTATTAATACAGGTAACGAGTGGAGGACAGAGAAGCCTTTTAAAGAAGAAGTTACAGGTCTGTGAGAGCTAAAATCTTGCTTGTTTGTAGGTGACCAAACACTTAATTTACAGAATAATTTACCAATTAATTCATTAAAAAACCCTGCAATGTGCATTCCTGAATTATTTCTGCTAATTTTCTCTCTCATACTTTAAGTGTACCTATGATGAAAATTATAGGCCTCTCTCATCTTTTTAAGTGGGAGAACTTGCACAATTGGTGGCTGACTAAATACTTTTTTGCCCCACTGTATTGTGTTGTATAGTATCTGTATCTGCAGATGGGCGCTGACCTGAGCGGTGCCACCCGTAGGTGACCGTCTTGGTGGGTGGTCTGGACGAGATCCACAGGGAGAACAGAGACACCATCATACTGCCGAAGTCTGTAAGCAGGTGAGCTGCATCTGTCATGATGGCCAAGCTGTGCGCCAGGTATCCCCCTGTACAGAGAGAGAGAGACATGTTGTACTGTTGATGGACAATATTCCTGTTCATTTGTGTATTCAAATGATAGATCATAATAATTATAATTTTCTACAATGGTCAATCACAATTCCAGTGGCTAACTGCCTTGCTTTAATCTGCATAAAACACAAGTAGTCCGGTAACAGTTACATCACATTCTATATCACTGCTCTGTAGCCATGCATCACCTGCCTGACTCCAGGTTTCCAGATGTTACTGCTATGCCTGGAATGTTCTACAGTATGGCATTAAACTTATCTATCTCTATGGAGACACGCAGACACCATACACTACCAGGCTAAGGTACAAGTAGGATACAAGATTGTTACAGGTAAGATACAAGATTGTTTAAAGGTTGCTAGTCACCACATTCCAAATAGGAAGTGAGCATGAATGCGACATAGTTCCTTCAAGCTCTGGTTGCAATTCACTTTCTGTTGAAAAAAACATCGGAGGGAAGGGGCGTTACCTTCAACAGCCTTGCTCCTGATTGTCTCTTTGGTTTTTTCGCTTGGATTTCCAAATATGGTCTCTGGTTGCAGATTAGCCGCTATAACTGCTAACCTTGATGAGCTTCATTTGTTTGCAACCGAACTCTCTGGGTGATATTACACTTCTATTAAACAGTCTATATGCCATACTGTCTAACATCTCCATGCAGACCCTCCACTAGAAAAGTTACATATGGTACCTTTAAGTTAAACATGGTGAAGTGTTAATGCAAAGTTGAAGACTACAGAATAGACCCTCTAACTGTCTGTATCATCTAAGATGTAGTGCAGTGAGAGTACCTATGACCTCCCCAATCATGAAGACCAGGCACACCCCTGAGGCGATCACCAGTTTGTTTTTGGCCTGGAGTTTGTCCGAGGCGTCGTCTGTGCGCGTGACAGGTGACGGTGACAGTGACTATGCACCTGCTGCACCTGCCGCTTCAGCTCCATGGCCCCATTTGACAGTGAGAAGTCCCCAAACTCTGCCTTAGTGTCCGTAAAGGAGCTGAGGAGAGACACATGTGAGACAGGAACAGACAGGAGCAGACAGCAGCAGGCAGAGCAGAGTCAGAGGAGCAGAGCCAGAGGAGCAGATATCAAACATACTGCAACAATGTTTTTTGTTTTTTTTTTACATTTTAGACCTGCCTATTGTGTTACATATATATAATTATACTAATAGGCCTAAATAATATTGGCTGTCTTGTTATATCCATATATATAATACCTTTTTCCCCTAGGTATTGGCTTATATGGCTTTTTTATGCCTGATACAATTGTTTGGAACCCAAAGAAACCGATGTCTGATCAACTTTGCTGACATTTTGGGATTTTGAGTCATGTTTGTGTCTGTTTGCACTGACATGTTCAGATTACTCTATTTTCTTTGTTATAATGATGTTTCCTCATCACAAACATACCTAGAGTTTTGTTTTGTTTCCTTCTCACATGTTTAATATGTGAACCCTGCATATTTGGGCTGAGGTAACAACATTATAACATGTTTTAAACCTCACAAGAGTCCACTCTGCATAATATAGGAAGTTTATGGCCGATAGCCCCTCCCCTTCCCTCTCTCCCTCCCTTGGGGCTAGTGATGATGATGAGGGTAATGACCCATGCTGAGCTCTGATAAACCTTCTCCAGACGCTGAGGTTCAGAGAGACTTTATCACCGACTCACATCCAGAGAGAGGCACCTCCCCTGGGACTGAGACAGGGGAAAACCTGGGATAGACCGGGGTGGAACCTGGATTGAACCAGGACTAAACCAGGACGGAACCAGGGCTGAACCAGGACTAAACCAGGACTAAACCGGGACTGAACCAGGACAAAACCAGGCCTGAAGTAGGTGTGAATGTATATGTGAGTGAGTGTGTGAATGTGTGTGTGTGTGTGTGTGTGTGTGTGTGTGTGTGTGTGAAAGTGTGTGTGTGTGTGTGTGTGTGTGTGTGTGTGTGAGTGTATATGTGTGTATGTAAGATTAGAAAACGCTGAGCCGCCATAAAGTCAATCTGTTCTAACCTCCATTTGATTTCACTATTTTTCACAGAGATAACGTCTCAATCAATGCTATCTGTACAAGTAAATATATGCACATAAAACCAGGACTAAAGTACGACTAAAGCAGGTCTGAACCAGGACTAAAGCAGGACTAAAGCAGGTCTTAACCAGAACTAAACCAGGACTAAAGCAGGACTAAACTAGGACTAAACCAGGGCTAAAGCAGGACTTAAGCAGGACTGAACCAGGACTGAACCAGGACTAAACTAGGACTAAAACAGGACTAAACCAGGACTAAACCAGGTCTAAACCAGAACTAAACCAGGGCTAAAGCAGGACTCAAGCAGGACTGAATCAGGACTAAAAACAAGGACTAAAACAAGGACTAAACCAGGACTAAAGCACGACTGAACCAGGACTAAAGCAGCACTGCAGCAGGACTAAACCAGGGCTAAAGCTTGACTTAAGCAGGTCTGAACCAGGACTGAACCAGAACTAAACCAGGACTAAACCAGGACTAAACTAGGACTAAAGCAGGACTAAAGCAGGACTAAAGCAGGACTAAACCAGGACTAAACCAGGGCTAAAGCAGGACTAAACCAAGACTAAACCAGGACTAAACCAGGTCTAAACCAGGACTGAACCAGACTAAACCAGGACTAAGCACCAGGACTGAACCAGGACTAAACCAGGACTGAACCAGCAAAGCACTCAAGCAACTACTACTAAAGCGACTGAACCAGGACTAAAGCAGGACTAAAGCAGGACTAACATGTGATGAAAGCAGGACTAAAGCAGGACTAAAGCAGGTCTAAAGCAGGACTAACGTATGACTAAAGCAGGACTAAATCCAGGACGAAACTAAAGCAGGACTAAAGCAGGACTAAACCAGACTATAAGGACTAAAGCAGGTCTAAACTAGGACTAATCCAGGACGAAACAAGGGCTAAAGCAGGACTAAACCAGGCATAAAGCAGGTCTGTACCAGGACTAAATGAGGTCTAACCCAGGACTACACCAGTCCTTATCCCAGAGCAGGTCTGGTGTGGTGATGATGATGAACAAGCAGGTGTAATGGCCCGTGTCTGAGGCGAGCGTGTTTTTATAGAGCTGTGATAATGCCTCGAAAGACTGTCCTCCTGTGACCTGAGGGACAAATGCACCCAGAACCAGTCCAAGCCTCAGGGGCCCTAAGCAGAATCTGCACTCATCAGGACCAGGATCAGTATGTTCAGTGATTGTAGAAACTGTAGGGGCAAAGAGCTCAGCTAAGTACAGCACTGATGCCTAACCTTTTTAGTCCTAAGCGTTGTCTCACACTCTGAGTACCCCCTGTTAATGTGTTTTTCTTTATTCAGTATAAATCTGTTTTCTAGTACATTGCCTATTATAACTACAATATTTTCTTGTTTTATAAAAAATGTATGCCAAAATGACCCTACAGAAATATTCTTAAAGATGTAGAAAGAATATTTTACATCAAAATGCCTTTCTTTTAAATTTGAACTCAATCCAAGTCCCTGTACCTCTGGTTAGGAAACACTGGTGTATAGTATAGTGCACTGACATTAACCTCTCCTTATAGTTTTAATGTTACAGCTGGCTGAAGTGCAATGAAACATTTGTCATCATTTACAATGATTGGGGGCCCTCTGGTGGCAGCTGCTTAGAGCGCTAACAGGAGCCAGCCCAGGATGCAGCGGGGCCGTGCTATTAACATGAAATATATGTACATGTAAAAAAAGACAGCAGCAAAACACTCAACTCTATTGATCTTATAATCATCAAATGTTTTAAATCTTTTTAAATCTAAAGCTCTTTAGACATAAAACACCTGCAGCTCAATGAATGGAAGACTCCTTCAATGCCATACTGTGGAACATGGAAAGCAATAACATCTCCATGGAGACAAACTGGCAACACCCTGCACCAGAAAAGCTACACATTGAAGCTTTAATGTGATGTACTGTTGCCCTGTGGGTTAATCACCAGAGAGAGCAGAGAGCGCCTCGTCTCACGACACAAACCATTCACTGGAACTCGAGCGTGAAATCTACAAAGTACAGAACACATGCTCCTATACCCCTCATCCTCTCTCTGCACGAGGAAGAGGAGGAAGAGGAGAAGAGGAGTGGGGAGGGGAGGAGAGAGGGGGAAGGGGAGGAGAGAAAGGGGGCAGGGGAGCAGAGAGAGGAGAGGAGGAGGAAGAGGAGGGAAGGAGAGGAGAGGAGAGGGGGAGAGAGAGGAGAGGAAGGGGAAGAGAGAGGAGGGGGTAGCGAGGAGGAGAGAGGGAGAGGAGAGAGGAGGAAAAGGAGGGGGGAGGAGAGAGGGGACAGAGGAGGAAAGGAGGGAGGAGGGAAAGAGAAGGGAGGAGATGAGAAGGAGGAAGAGAAGGAGGAGAGAGGAGGAGGAGAAAAAGGGAGAGGAGAGAGAAAAAGGAGACCATGTGCTCTCTCTCCAGTCCTTCCAGTCATAGTAATTGGAGCTCGTCTGATGGGTTTTTCCATGGCCAGTACCAATACCGATATATTAGAACAGAGAAGCCAATGGCCGATAACAGAGATCTAGGGCCGTGACTGAATGTTTCATGCATGTTTCAGCATCTTTAATCGCTTATTTTCAAGATGATTGGCCATTTTGCTGATCAACACCCGTTTTCATCTCCACTGGCACTTTATTCTCCAGTTTTATTTTCTTAATCGATGATACTAGGATTCGGCAGCATCCAGAAGTCAATTTTGGTACACCACACTAGAGAGCAGTGGATTTCTTTTTTAAAATCCACTGCTTTTTTAAATCCACTGTTCTCTAGTGTGATGCGTCGACAGCATGCGGCGCTTTGTTGTGATGACATTTATGGCAAGGTCAGCTCCCATTGGGCACCACAGTTTTCTTTTTAAAATGTCCAAATTATAACATAATGATCCACGGGTGTCACAACACCCAACCTGTTTGTCCTCAGGTGGAGCAATGTAATCTCACTGTTTGTTCTCAGATGGTGTAGTCTCAATGTTTGTTCTCAGATGGAGCAGTGTAATCTCACTGTTTGTTCTCAGATGGTGTAGTGTGGTCTCACTGTTTGTTCTCAGATGGTGTAGTCTCACTGTTTGTTCTCAGATGGTGTAGTCTCACTGTTTGTTCTCAGATGGAGCAGTGTAATCTCACTGTCCTTAGATGAAGCAGTGTAGTCTCAATGTTTGTCCTCCCCTAATAAGGCTTTAAACTGCACTCCATGGGCCCAAAAAGAAATATCGGCTGTGCTGGAGATTTAAGGTCAATAGTCCATATGCTAATAAGGGCAAATATGGGCTCCATATATCAGCAGCTGATATATGGGTCTTTCTCTATCAGAGTCTGTAGTTTGAAATTTTAACATTCATTTAAAACGACTTAGGGATTATACACAGATTAATTTGAAACATGAAACTGAAACTGAAAAAGGCCTTAAAGCCCAGATCTATCAACTGGATCTGCTATTATCTATACACAATATTTGTCAGTAATATAAATAAACCAGGTCTAAATTAGGTCTAAATCGGGACTAAACCAGGTCTAAAACAGGTCTAAAGCAGGTCTAAAGCAGGTCTAAACCAGGTCTAAGCCAGGTCTAAACCAGGTGTAAACCAGGTGTAAACCAGGTCTAAACCAGGACTAAAATTGGGTATAAACCAGGACTAAACCAGGACTAAAATTAGGTATAAACCAGGACTAAACCAGGACTAAAATTAGGTATAAACCAGGACTAAACCAGGACTAAACCAGGACAAAACCAGGTCTAAACCAGGTCTAAACCAGGACTAAACAAGTCCATGTCCTGGGGTAGGGGCAGGTCTACCCTCAATGTTTATCTGTTATTATCTACAATATTGATCAGTAATAATAAATATCACCTTCTCTACTCTCCTCACCCCTCACCCTACACACCCTCGTCCCTCTGTCCAGTATTGGTCAGTGTGATAATGAGTGCAGATTTACACAGTTAATGTAGCCTGTAGTTAGTGTAGTGCGTTAGCCTGACTCCTCTGATCAACGTTTTAGTTTTAGTTCAGTGAACCTCGGCCGCGGGACATTTGTCATGAGCTGTCCAAAAGGCGGCCGCGCGAAGAAATGAATTACCCTCTACACTTAAAAACAACCTAGAGAACGAAATGAGGGAGGGAGGAGAGGACAGGGAGAGAGAAGGGCTCTGTATACTTTAAAACAACCAAGAAGAAGAGAGGAGACGGAGCAGAGAGAGGGAGAGAGAGAGAGAGGGCAGAGAAAGGCCCTGTACACTTTACAACAACCAAGAGAAAGAGAGGAGAGGAAGGAGAGAGAGAGGAGATGTAGGAGGAAGAATGAATATTTAAGGTTGTTAAGGTTGGAGGTGAAGGAAACAGGAGGCCTAGAGGAAGAAATAAAATGAAAGAGAACATGAAGTTTGTGTGAGAGCAGAGGATGCAGAGGAGAGGGTCAGAGGAGCAGAGGAGAGGGTCAGAGGAGCAGAGGATGCAGAGGAGAGGGTCAGAGGAGCAGAGAAGAGGGTCAGAGGAGCAGAGGATGCAGAGGAGAGGGTCAGAGGATGCAGAGGATGCAGAGGAGAGGGTCAGAGGAGCAGAGGATGCAGAGGAGAGGGTTAGAGGATGCAGAGGAGAGGGTCAGAGGAGCAGAGGAGAGGGTCAGAGGAGCAGAGGATGCAGAGGATGCAGAGGAGAGGGTCAGAGGATGCAGGGGAGAGGGTCAGAGGAGCAGAGGATGCAGAGGAGAGGGTCATGGGATGCAGAGGAGGCAAACAAGGGGGTCAGATGGAGCAGAGGATGCAGACAAGAGAGTCAGATGGAGCAGAGGATGAAATCTTCACACATGTGTCCACAATTAAAACAACCCTAATGCCTGAGACTGCAGGTCGGTTCATTCAACAAAAATAAAATGCTTTGTATATTTTATGACAATATTTTAATTGGAACTAAAACACAAAATAGAAGCTGAAATGTTCCTGTTGAAATGTAAACCCAAACCCAATGTAAATCCAAACTTTGAACTTTAGGGAATGAAATCTCTACTAACAATAATAATTCAGATATCATTAGATAAATGACAAACATGTCCAAGTTCAAGGAAATGACTTTAAAAAACAAAACAAAAAAACAAACATTCTGATGCACTAGGACCAAGTCTCAGCTTCACAAAATATATGATCCTATTGTTATTATATTATTATTATTATTATTATTATTATTATTATTATTATTATATTATTATATTATTATATTATTATTATTATTATTATTATTATTATATTCTTATTATTATCATTATTATTCTTTGAGAGAGCACATGGTGTCTGTTTAATCTGTGACAGTGTCCTGGTGCACTGGAGCGCGCTCTTTATCTTCTGATATGCGCGGCCCCGGTGAGAGCCCCGGTGCCACGGGCTCATTTTGTTCTGGTTTGTTCTCAATAAAACGATCACATATTTAACCCGTTTTAAACTAAATGTTAAATAAATGTCAAACTGGGCCTGTGCAGAGCCACAGAAGAATCTGATAATGATTCATAAAAATACTTTTTAATGATTAAAGAAAATACTTTTTAATTCAGCCTAAACGTGTTCAATACCTGCACATTATTTATTACTTTTCTTTAATTTTGTTAAACAATTTAGTGAGAAATGTTCAACTTTCAAATGTTGTTTTTAAAATCTGTATTAGTCCTTTTAAAAGTGTAAGTATCTGACCTGTTCAATTTGAGGGAGTACATTTTAGCGCTTTTCTCATGGATCAGATGAGACTTCTCTGTTCCGTTTGTGGACTCCTTCTCCATGGTACAATCCTGCTCGTTTCGACACAAAAATAAAACAAAAACGTGTCTTCTTTAGACTCAGATCAAATGTGTAAAATGGCGGGTTTTGTGGAGTAAAAGTCACAGTGCGCAGGTACAGTCCATCACCGCGGCGCGTCTGTGGACCTGCAGCCGGGGACACGGCTCTGCTCCGGGCGTGAGGAGGCGCACACGGCCCGAACTACTCTGTGCAGGACAGGAGCAGCTCTGCGGCGGACTGGGACAGCAGCACTGTCCAGGAACGAGAGAGGGACATGGAGAGAGAGAGGGAGGGAGAGAGGGAGAAGGAGGGAGAAGGAGAGAGAAAGAGAGGGACATCCACTGCAGCGCCGTCCCGTGCACAACACGCCGTACGTAAAATGTTGGTCACATTTGCCTAAATTGCGTAAATATTTAGTACCTTAATTATTTGATGCAAATGCACGAAAACAGAATGATAATAAACGAGTGTTTCCACTGGATTATTCCCGCATGTCTAAGCTCAGATAATATCCTGGAGAGATGGACTTTACTTTTTTATTTTTTATTTTATTTGCCTGTGTTTTAAAGAGTGAAATATCATGAATTCATCATGTAGTGTTAATGACAAATTCAAGTGCAGCACGTTTTAATGAAAGCGCCTCTGATCGTCTCGTCCTCTCGTGTAAAACATGAAAACACCACATGAAGCTGAAGCAGTGCCTGTTCTCCGTCACCAGTGTTTGGAGACAGTCCTGTATGCCCTCAGATCTGATATTCTAAGCTTATTCTGTACCGTACATGCTTTGTAATAGTCTGATGTGTTGTATATGGTGTGACAGGCCTAAGAGCAGCCTGCAGGTTTGACCAAAACATTTTACCACAACACTCTCTTTTCAGATGTAATGAGCACTGGACCTGTCTGCTGTGGTCACACAGCACTGGACCTGTCTCCTGTGGTCACACAGTACTGTCGGCAGCAGTAGGTGTGATTGTAGGCGCTGCTGTTTTACACGTGTCTAAACGAGAGAAGAAATTAGTCACGTGACACACAGGCCCGAGCTGCGTTCACGGAGCAGCGGCTCCGTCGGTCACCGCGGCACTGCAGCAGAATGAGGACAGACTGAGGAGCGCAGTGTGCGGATGAACTGCAGAAGAAAAGGCCTCAACACAGGACACAGGCTAAAATGTCACTCATGAATCACAACAGACTCTTGTTAAGTAGGGTGAGCAGATTTTCAAAATAAAAAACTGGGACACAGCGACACAGCGGTTTGTGAGGACTAATAATAATAAAACATGCGACAAGAGTGCGAAATTAAAGGTGCACTGCGCAGCTTTTCCGGCGGAGGATCCGCTACAAGCCCACTTGTAGGCTGTTTTTTACCAGGCTTGATATCACAAGTACATCCAAGACAAGGCCCCAACAGAAGACGTACTCAGCGAATGTCTCAGACAGTGGAATGCAGAGGAAGAGGAGCTGGAGGAACCATCATGGAAGGACAAGCCCCTGCATGGGATGTACCACTGGAACATAACTGAAGTGGCTGATATCAAGAAATCCTACCAATGGCTTGAGAAAGCTGGACTGAAGGACAGCACAGAGGCACTCATCCTGGCTGCACAGGAGCAGGCCTTGAGCACAAGAGCGATAGAGGCCCAGATCTACCACACCAGACAAGACCCAAGGTGTAGGCTGTGCAAAGAGGCCCCTGAGACAATCCAGCACATAACTGCAGGGTGTAAGATGCTGGCAGGGAAAGCATACATGGAGCGGCATAACCAAGTGGCGGGCATAGTGTATAGAAAACATCTGTGCAGAGTACGGATTGGAAACTCCCAGCTCAAGGTGGGAAACACCTCCAAAGGTAGTGGAGAATGATCGAGCCAAGATCCTGTGGGACTTCCAGATACTGACTGACCGAATGGTGATAGCAAACTACCCGGACATAGTGGTGGTGGATAAACAACAGAGTAAAGCCGTGGTGGACATCGCAGTACCAAGCGATGGGAACATCAGGAAAAAGGAACATGAGAAACTAGAGAAATACCAGGGGCTCAAAGAAGAGCTGGAGAAGGCCTGGAAGGTGAAGGCCTCAGTGGTGCCCGTGGTCATCGGAGCACGTGGGGAAGTGACCCCCAAACTGGAGGAGTGATCCCAGGAAAAACATCAGACATCTCAGTCCAGAAAGTGCAGTACTAGGAACAGCAAAGATACTGCGCAGAACCCTCAAGCTCCCAGGCCTCTGGTAGAGGTCCCGAGCGTGGAAAAAGAGGGGATAAAAAGACCACCCGCGGAGCGTGAGGAGGAAATTTTTGATTTAAATATTATATATATATATGTATATATATATATATATATATATATATATATATATATATATATATATATATATATATATATATATATATATATATATATATATATATATATATATATATATATATATATATAAACAATATGACGACCTTGTGGAACTGACCCCAAACAAATAATGAGAAGGTTCAACATTTGCAGAGCAGAAGTTTGGAGATTTCTTTCAAAACAGTGAATCTCACAGAGAGACTGAAACTATGACATCATCAAACTGTAGAACATGAACAAAATCACTATTTCATTTAAAGGCCCTGTATTACTCTATTCTCTAATCTGTTCTAATGTTGTTTCCTCATCACAAACAGACCTGGAGTTGTGTTTTGTTTCATTCACACATGTTTAACACACAAACCCTGCAGATTTAAAGTTTTTCTCTCAAACTGAAAACACTCTGTTCCACCTTGTCATATCATCATGCGGTAATACAGAAAGTGCTCCACTGTATTTTTTAAACTCCTGGTATTTCCAGTTTCTGAGACACAAAGGTAAAACGTAGGTATTAACTTGAAAACTACCTAGGTCTGTTTTTGAGGAGGTAACAGCATTATAACACGACTTAAAGCTCACAATAGTCCATTTTATGTAATATATGACCTTTACAGCAACAAACTGTATCTGTATTTGGGTAAAATGCGGAGTCTGCGGTTTTGGACTTGACCTGAAGTGACCTGCATGCGTGTGCTTGTACGTGCAGTGACGTCATAACGCCGGCAGTATTTGGTTTACGCGCGGCGCTGCATGATGGAGGAGCCAAGCCACAGCGAACAAAATCCGGGACAAAACCCTCCAGAGCAGCCCCCAGGAGATGGGCCCGAGGAGGACAGAGCCGTGTCTCGCTCCGACAGGTACGGGCCGGCCCGGAGGGGCAGTGGCACGGGCTCAAACACAGCGGCGGAAAAACGGGCGGAAAGCGAAGCTAACTCCGCTAGCACATCTGTAGTTAGCATGGTGGCTCCGGTGAACAACAGCAGGAAAAATGATTTTACAGGAGAATTATCCGCTTCACTGAGTCTACAGCAAAGTTACATAATTATACACTAAATAAAAAGTGTTAATAAACTCTACAGGAGAAAGAAAATGACCTCAAAAGACCCATAACTTCCATAAATCACCAGCATGAGTCTGTCAAAGGAGGTGGACAGCTTGAAAATGTACTTTTAGTTTCTAATGCAGATAAGTTTAATGTGCCTGCAGTGGAGTTTTATGTTTAACACCAGCGACACTTCACATGTGCCTGCAATGGCGTTTTATGCCACCCTGTAGAAGATTATAGCCTAAAGAACATTTCTATGAAAAGGCCAAATAAGAGTCAAGCGTATTCACAGGACACGTGTCTGTCTCTCAGTGCAAGAAAAACACCTATAAATGAAAAAAGTGCTCATATTTGTATTTTTAATGTTATTTAATTTTGGCAAAAATGTTACTATGGTTTTATGATTACAAATGCCGCATTAATTGGCATTTCACAAGGAAGACTGAAAAAAGCATTACAGAAAGAAAACCATGGCTAAAATCAGGGTGTTTATATAGTCTCAATTTCATGAAATATGTTGCGACAAACTTAGTCTTTTGTGCACCAGAGACACCTCACCTCATCTTGTTGATAAAAAGTTTATCTCAGGATAGCTTTAATATTATTATATATTTAGCAACATAACTAAAGAGTCGAGTTACACAGTCAAAGTGCCCTGTGGGTGCCAAATGATGAAGCCTTACTCATATGATCCAGGCTCCGTTCTGAGCTGGGCTTGTGCCCAGGAGGTAGGTGTGATTCCTGGGGAGGGTCAGTGAGCTCAGCCCCTCTCCCTCATCCACACCCAAAGTGGCTCCAATGTGAGAGACGTCACAGAGGAGGACCTGAGCCGTGGTCATCTCTCTGTCTCCTCTTGGGACATCAGGTTTCTGCAGAGTCCCTGAACACTGTGGTGAACACTGCAGCTGATTGGACGATTCTGTGGAGAACGTTTTCATTAAAATGAAGTTACAAGAAAAGGAACTGGAGATGAGCAAAAGGCATTTCTGATGGCCACATACACAAAGCATTTGTACCATTATTTATTCAGAATATAACATGATATATAGTGCAGATTACAGTGTAAAAGAGTGGCTAGCTAGCGGCTCACTCCTGATGCAGCTATCAATTGTGTGCACCGACAGCATGCGGCGCTTTGTTGTGATGACGTTGACGGCGACATCAGCTCCCATTGGACTCCACAGTTTTCTAAAGTGGAAGTCAGTGGACTTGTTTCTTTTATTAAGTCATTTAGATGAATATTGTGATTTAAAATGTGCAAATTATAACAATGATCCACAGGTATCATAGATTTTAACTATAGAGCAGACACGCACAATAGGTCTACTTTAATGGCAGTCTGACCAAAATCCGCAGGTATCATAGATTTTAACTATAGAGCAGACACGCACAATAGGTCCGCTTTAATGGCAGTCTGACCAAAATCACTATTTGAATGGGTGCAATTAACTCATTTTTGAAGTACCATAATTTACTCCAGAAACAACAAAATGTCTTGTCTTATTTTGCATCATCATGTAGTTTAGATCTGTACAAACATGTTCTGAAATATAATTCTTAGTTATTCGTTTGTCAGTTCAGATTTCAGTCTTTTTGTCGAAAATGTCTAAATTCTATTGTCTAAAGTGTTTTTTTATTGTCATCGTGGTATTGGAATCAATATTGAGTATTTGAGATAGTGTAGTCACGATACTAACACTTCAAACTCTATTACTTTTGGCTTCACATATTATCCACGATTCGCACTGGAGTATGAACAATAATTTTTATTATTTTAAAGTAACAGTGCTCTTGTTAAATACATCTTTGTGTTTGTTTTGCAGCAGCAGCGGAGACGATTCTCTGGACGGCCTCTCCTCGCCCCGCTGCTCTTCAGCCCCTCGCTGCCCTCTGACCCCTGCAACCCCCATGACCTCTCGCCCGTCGCCACGGAAACGCTCCACATCTCAGAGTAAGACGGAGCCTCCGCTGCTGCGCACAAACAAACGGACCATCTACACTGCAGGCCGCCCACCCTGGTACAACGTGACTGGGACCAGCTTCAAGGAGGCCTTTGTCATTGGTCAGTCTAACTAGAATTCTGTGTTTATTTAATCTTTTTTTTCCTCAATTTGATCAACCACAATTTCTTATTTATTATGTCTTTATTAAAGCCACAGTATGAAACTTTTTCCAAAAAAATATACTAAGATAAAAGCATTTAATTTTCTTGAGTTTATTGCACTGACAAACATGCGTCTTTTCTGTGAGCGGCCTTGCAACCTCCCCAAACCTGACTCTTACTTGTCCTGAAGGAGGGCCTCCATCTTGTTTCCATGGATATGTTGTTCTTTAGGTTTTATGCCATAATGCAGAATATCAATCTATCTCCATGGAGAATGTTCTTTGTTTCCATGGAATCAGGCAGGTGATGTACCAGATTCAGAAAGTTACTTGTACTTTTAAAACAAATAAACTGTACTTTTAAAACAAATAAAAATGTCTTGCAGTATTAATTTTTGAACATAAACAAGAGACAGACATTGTTGCCTTTTAACACAATAGTCAACTTGTCAACTGGCAGAGCATTGGCTGTAGATCTCCATCAAAACACCCAAGTTGGTCATTGCAATTTGCACAAGAGAAGATCTTAATTTTTTTAAAACTGTATTAATTGCCCAGCCTTAACTTTAAATATTTGGCTATACCTGCAAACAAAAACAAAACAAAATTATATAAAAGTAACCATAATACAGCTTCTCTATAAATAAATGTAAATTTAAAAAAATCTGGATAAGGAAGGTGCCACCTCATGACATCAGCATATGTTGATTTCCTTCCTTTTTTCCTGTAAAGATGATTTCAGTGTTTTATTTGTGATCATTCCCTTTCTCCACTCAGCGTCCGTGTCTGCTTTCCTCACGACTGAGTGGAGACAGTTTTAGCTGCAGGTTCCGATCCTCCTCCGTCTGCAGAAAAATTCCTAAAAACACATTTATACTCTCCACACGCCTCATGTATGTGACTGAGGGCCACAAAAGACAGGTTCCAGACCAGGCCGAACTGCATATGTAGAGACTTATTTAAGGCGTTTAAGGCCTTTATTGATCTGTGCACTGCAGTAACTGTGCCTTTGGTGTTTGCAGTTTGGAGTGAGCTAAAATCACTGAAGTGAATATTCTCGACATAGAGAAACAAGTAAATGTCTTTTGTTCGTCTCTAAGTATTGCACATGTAAGCTGCTGCAACCTAAAACATGCGGAATAGGTCAAATCCTCCAGCTAAGGCAGTCCTGAGCAAGACTAGCTCAAGATCTGGAGATGGGTCCCACTGCTCCTGACAAGTTTAACTCAGAGACACTGAGTGATGGGTCAAATGCAGAGGACACATTTCAGGGCTGATAAAGCGCAGCTTATTTTTAAAGCTTAAACATGTTCTATTTTGGTCTCCCTCAGGTTTGTGTGGAGGAAGTGCTTCTGGGAAAACCACTGTGGCTAATAAAATCATCGAGGCTCTGGATGTGCCCTGGGTTGTCCTACTGTCCATGGATTCTTTCTACAAGGTACAACTACTACTCCAAGCGCTGCTGTTGCTCCTACTGCTACAATAACTGCTACTAATGACTACTGTTTCTTTGACATTAGGGATGCACTGATGCAGCTTTTTCAGTTCTGGCACAGATTCTGATGCTATAGCTTTATGTATCTAGCAATCCCTGATATCAACTGATACCAGTGCAGAGACTGAAAACAGCATTTATTTCCTTAAAGCAAAAATAGAGAATAAGACAGAACTGATCAGAATGTCTCATATTGCTGTTATTTATTCCTCAAATAACGATAGAACAGATTTGTATAAGTACATATTTTAACATTAGGAGAATTTCTGGACTAAGTGCGACCAGTAAATAGTCTTATTGCACCAATTCATATGTCCAACCGGCTGAACCAATATTTGGAAGCCGATATCCAATCCAGCAAAATTTTCAGTGTTGGCACTGATTTCTAATACCAGTATCCGATTGGGGCGTCCCTATTTAATACGTTGCTACTGTTACTGGACAAACTACTGCTACTATTACTATTAAGACTTATTATCACTTCTGCAATTGTGAATCAAAATGAAATTTAATTCAAATTTTACTTGTCCTATTACTAATACTTAAATATTTAATAATCTTCAATCTAATATTTGGAATCGCTTTAAAGAGATCCTGCTGCTACTACATCTCCCCCTGGTGGTCCTCTCTAAAACTGTTCCATTATAATCCCTTGTTTATTGCAGTGTCTGTAAAGACCATGCATCTGAGCACAGACCATGTTCCTATCGACCCTCTGCCCTTACATCTAAAGTCATTTGTAAATAATTATGCTTCTCCTCATCGTTATCGCTCCAATCAGCATTACCCTGCAGCCACTTACTCAGCCATCGACCAGTCTCCCCACAGACTGTCAATATTTTGCTCCTCTGACCCTCTCCATCCTCAGCTCCTCTGACCCTCTGCTCCTCTGCATCCTCTTCCCTTCTGTCCCTCTCCTCTGCATCCTGTGACCCTCTGCTTCTCTGCTCGTCTGACCCTCTTTTCTGCATTTTCTGCTCCTCTTCTCCTCTCCTCTGCATCCTCTGCTTCAGCTAAACCAGAACCAAACCAGGATTCAACCAGGACCAAATTGGGACTGAACCGGGACTGAACCAGGACTAAATCTACTTTATATCTTCAGGTTTTGAACAAAGAGGAGCAGGAATTGGCAGCTAAAAACGAGTATAACTTTGACCACCCCGATGCATTTGACTTTGAGCTGCTGATCACGGTTCTGAGGAAACTGAAGAAGGGGAAGAGCATAAAAGTTCCAGTTTACGATTTTAACTCCCACTGCAGGCGCAAGGAATGGGTGAGTCCAGCTAACTCATTTTACTCTGCTTAAAATATTAACAAATCACAACCACTGCAGTTCTTCAGGTAATGTGACTTTCTCATAGATAATTCTTAGATAACAAAAACTAGGGAGGGCATCTTTGTCAGATTCAGATTCCAGATTTGCTAACTCTGTAGTTCAGACCTCTACAAACATTCTCTGAAATGCACAGGGTTCTTTGTTTAGTTTAGCGGTGTAAATGTGAACTGAATCTGTTTTTTAAAAGCAGCATTGAAAATATATTCACAATTTAAACTAGGGACTAAATTGGGATTAGACAAGAACTAAACCTGGATTAAACTACAAACTAAAGTAAGAACTAAACTAGGACTAAACCAGAGCACATCCAGGACTGGACCAGGACTAGATCTGGACACAATAAGCCTTGAACCAGATCTGGACTAGCACTAAACAAGGACTCTACCTCAATATACGTTTGGACCAATATTAAACCAGGAAACAGACCAGGGACCGGACTGGACCAGGGACCGGACCAGGGGACCAGGGACCATGCTGGACCGGGACGGGAACGGGACCGGGGACTGGGGACGGGACTGGGGACCAGACCAAGGGCTAGACGAAACCCGGACGAAACCCGGACGAAACCAGGATGCTTCAACTTGTTCAGGCCATTTAGCGTAGCTCTTGAAAATGTGTGAGCACTAATGCATTTAAATACAGAGGCTGTTAGCGTACTAATCACTGTGATTTAGTGCAGCCTAAATTAGCATCGTAGCGCCATAGCTGGGACCAGAATCAATCCCTCTTCTGTTCTGGCCAATTTCATGGCTCAACGGCACCATGGCATTCAGGGAATAGACCCGCCTCACGCCAGTCACTCAAAGCAGCCATGTGTGATTAAACCAGCAACTGTAAAGGTTTTAAGACTAAAAACTAGGAAATATGTTCTTTATGGACTGTAATCAAATAGGGCTAAACCAGGGCTTAATTCAAAACTAAACTGGGGCTAAGCTGGGGTTAAACCAGGGCCTAAAACTAGGGCCTAAACCAGGGCCTAAATCAGGGCTTAAACCAGGACTAAACCAGGGCTTAGACCAGGCCAGGCCTAAAAGAGGACTGAACCAGGGACTGAACCAGGGACTAGTGATCCACCTATGGGTACATGCCTACAGGTCATAGGGGTCGTACAGGTCATACAGGCCTATGGTGCAAAGACAAAGCTGCTGACTGGACAGAGCCTTCAGGTCAGGTAGGCTCCTCGCTCCTGCCTGATCCAGGCTGCTTAAATCCCAGGCTTAACTAAGACCTGACGAGGGACTAAACTTTAAGCTATAGTTCCTGTATTATTTGCCCATTTCCTGTTTTTGCGTCTTTAAATCCTGTTTAAAGCTGAGCAGGTAAAACCTTTGGATCAATATTGGTTAATTTGTTTCTTCATCAGCTTCACAGGTGACCAACCTCACGTCTCTCTCTCTCTCTCCGGCCACCATCTTGTCTCCTCGGATTAATGAACAGATGAATGTCCTGAGACATGTGCTTGAGCGCAGAGCATTGAATAAAAGCTGTTGCATAATCAATTGACAGGGTCTGACATGGGGCTTTTCTACAGGGAAGATGGTGTTAAACATGTGTGAATGAAACAAAACACAACTCCAGGTCTGTTTGTGATGAGGAAACAACATTAGAACAGATCAAAAAACAGTGAAATATGAGCCCTTTAAATTACAGTAAGGCAAATAAGTGTTTGACCACCCTGTGATTTTGCAAGTTCTCTCACTTACAAATCATGGAGGGGTCTGAAATTTTCATCTTAGGTGCATGTTCACTGTGAGAGACATAATCTAAAAAAACATGTGGAAATCACATTGTAGGATTTTTAAATAATTTATTTGTATGTTACTGTAGCAAATTAGTATTTGAACACCCGTCTATCAGCTAGAATTCTGACCCTCAAAGACCTGTTAGTCGGCCTTTAAAAAGTCCACCTCCACTCCACTTATTCTTCTAAATTAGAAGCACCTGTTTGAGGTCGTTAGCTGCATAAAGACACCTGTCCACCCCATACAATCACGCAGGCCGTGTCCCAATTTGCCAAATGCACTGTTCGATGTACTGTTTTTGGGACACGCCCTAAGACTGCAACTACTGACATGGCCAAGACCAAACAACTGTCAAAATGCACAAGAGACAAAATTGTAGACCTCCACAAGCCTGGAAAGGGCTACGGGGCAATTGCCAAGCAGCTTGGTGAGAAACGATCCACTGTTGGAGCAATTATTAGAAAATGGAAGAAGCTAAACATGACCACGCCTCGTGGGGTCTCCATGTATGATCCTACGAAAGGTGAGGAATCAACCCATCCTACTACACGGGAGGAGCTGGTCAATGACTGACAAAGGGTAATGACCTGAAAAGGACAAGTTTTACTATTAGTAATACAATCAGACGTCCATCCATCCATCCATCCATCCATTTTCTTCCGCTTATCCGGGGCTGGATCGCGGGGGGCAGCAGTCTAAGCAGGGACTCCCAGACTTCCCTCACCCCAGACACGTCCTCCAGCTCCTCCGGTGGGACCCCAAGGCGTTCCTAGGCCAGCCGAGAGACATAGTCCCTCCAGCGTGTCCTGGGTCTTCCCCGGTGCCTCCTCCCGGTGGGACATGCCCAGAACACCTCCCTAGGGAGGCGTCCAGGAGGCATCCTGAGCAGATGCCCGAGCCACCTCAGCTGGTTCCTCTCGACGTGAAGGAGCAGCGGCTCTACTCCGAGCTCCTCCCGTGTGACTGAGCTCCTCACCCTGTCTCTAAGGGTGTGCCCAGCCACTCTGCGGAGGAAACTCATTTCGGCTGCTTGTATCCGCGATCTTGTCCTTTCGGTCATGACCCAGAGCTCATGACCATAGGTGAGGGTAGGAACATAGATTGACCGGTAAATCGAGAGCTTTGCCTTTCAACTCAGCTCCTTCTTTACCACAACGGACCGATACAGCGACCGTATCACTGCAGACGCTGCACCGATCCGCCTGTCAATCTCACGTTCCATCCTTCCCTCACTCGTGAACAAGACCCTGAGATACTTGAACTCCTCCACTTGAGGCAACAAGGAACAAGTCTGACTTACTGCCAGCAATGCGAACACAGCTCCTGCTCCGGTCATACAGGGACAGGACACCCCTTAGCAAAGGTCCCCGGACCCCATACTCCCAGAGCACCCCCCAAAGGACACCACGAGGGACACGGTCGAATGCCTTCTCCAGATGCACAAAACACATGTGGACCGGTTGGGCAAACTCCCATGAACCCTCGAGCACCCGATGGAGAGTATAGAGCTGGTCCAGTGTTCCACGACCAGGACGAAAACCACACTGCTCCTCCTGGATCCGAGGTTCAACTATCGGTTGGACTCTCCTCTCCAGTACCCTGGAATAGACCTTACCAGAAGGCTGAGGAGTGTGATTCCCCTGTAATTGGGACACACCCTCCGGTCCCCCTTTTTATACAGAGGGACCACCAACCCGGTCTGCCAGTCCAGAGGTATTGTCCCCGACCGCCACGCGATGTTGTAGAGACGTGTCAGCCAAGACAGCCCCGCAACATCCAGAGACTTAAGGTACTCGGGACGGATCTCATCAACGCCCGGAGCCTTGCCACCGAGGAGCTTGCCAACCACCTCAGTGACTTTGGCCAGGGTGATGGATGAGTCCGCCTCCGGGTCCCCAGTCTCGGCTTCCTCCTCGGAAGACGTGACTCAGGAGGGGGAAGCAGTGCTTCACCAACACTGTTTACAGTGCGGGTGGAGAGCTGCTGACCTCAACTGGGGATGTTGTCGGACGGTGGAAGGAGTACTTTGAGGATCTCCTCAATCCCACCGTCACAATCAGACGTGATGGTTTAAAATCATGCATGGCACGGAAGGTTCCCCTGCTTTAAACCAGCGCATGTACAGGCCCGTCTTAAGTTTGCCAATGACCATTTGGATGATCCAGAGGATTTGTGGGAGAAGGTCATGTGGTCAGATGAGACCAAAATACAACTTTTTGGTCTTAATTCCACTTGCCGTATTTGGAGGAAGAAGAATGATGAGGACCATCCAAAGAACATCATCCCTACTGTGAAGCATGGGGGGGTGTTTTTCTGCACATGGGACAGGACGACTGTCGTGGCTGTGTCTTCCAACATGACGATGACCCGAAGCACACAGCCAGGATAACCAAGGAGTGGCTCCGTAAGAAGCATAACAAGGTTCTGGAGTGGCCTAGCCAGTCTCCAGACCTAAACCCAACAGAAAATCTTTGGAGGGAGCTCAAACTCAGTGTTTCTCAGCGACAGCCCAGAAACCTAGATCTAGAGAAGATCTGTGTGGAGGAGTGGGCCAAAATCCCTCCTGCAGTGTGTGCAAACCTGGTGAAAAAACATTTGACCTCTGTAATTGCAAGCAAAGGCTGTTGTACCAAATATTAACATTGATTTTCTCCGGTGTTCAAATACTTATTTGAAGCAGTAACATACAAATAATTAAATATTTTTTTTAAAAAAAAAAAATCATACAATGTGATTTCCAGATTTATTTTTTTTAGATTACCGGTATGTCTCTCACAGTGGACATGCACCTAAGATGAAAATTTCAGACCCCTCTATGATTTCTAAGTGGGAGAACTTGCAAAATCACAAGGTGTTCAAGTACTTATTTGCCTCACTATATGTTTTGCAATTAATTGATAATTCAAATAATTGATATTCTATTTTAGTAAGTCCTCTGTTCCTCTTGTTCATGCCCCCCCCCCAAAAAACAAACAAAACATTATACTATTATATAAATGTATACTTTGTGAAATGACATGGACATGAAAAAGTTGAAAATCTAGAGGAGCACTTCTGGATTACAGCCTGGTGATGTCATCAGGTGGAACTGCATCTTTTGAGTCTAGTTTTTTTTTCTATCCAGAAAACGGTGTACGGGGCCAATGTGGTGATCTTTGAGGGAATCCTGGCATTTGCAAATAAAGAACTACTGAAGGTGAGAAATTCCTCCTCTGTACCATATGTAACTGTCCCTCCTCTGTCCCTCCTCTATACCATATGTAAATGGCCCTCCTCTGTACCATATAGCCACAGTCCCTCTGTACCATATGTAACTGGCCCTTCTCTGTACCATAGAGCAACAGTCCCTCCTCTGTACCTCAGAGCGACAGTTCCTCCTCTGTACCACATAGTCACAGTCCCTCCTCTGTACCGTACAGCCACAGTCCCCCCCTCTGTACCGTACAGCCACGGTCCCTCCTCTGTACCGTACAGCCGCAGTCCCTCCTCTGTACCACAGAGCCACAGTCCCTCCTCTGTACCACAGAGCCACAGTCCCTCCTCTGTACCACAGAGCCACAGTCCCTCCTCTGTACCACATAGTCACAGTCCCTCCTCTACCATACAGCCAAAGTCCCCCCCCCCTCTGTACCATACAGCCACAGTCCCCCTCTGTATTTATTTATTTATTTATTTATTTGACAGGGACAATGCAATCAGACATAGTTACAAAATGAACATTGCAGCTGATGTGATGCATACAGAGTTTATAGCAAGAGCTAATTTTCAACTCCCGTCCCTGGTTGAGCTTTTTTACAATTAACTATACCATGTACCATACAGCCACAGTCCCTCCTCTGTACCACATACAGCCACAGTCCCTCCTCTGTACCACATAGCCACAGTCCCTCCTCTGTACCACATAGCCACAGTCACTCCTCTGGACCATAGAGCCACAGGTCCTCCTCTGTACCACATAGCAACAGTCCATCCTCTGTACCATACAGCCACAGACCCCCCCTCTGTACCACAGAGCCACAGTCCCTCCTCTGTACCACATAGTTACAGTCCATCCTCTGTACCACATACTCACAGTCCCTCCTCTGTACCACATACTCGCAGTCCCTTCTCTGTACCATACAGCCACAGTCCCCCCTCTGTACCATACAGCCACAGTCCCCCCTCTGTACCATACAGCCACAGTCCCTCCTCTGTACCTTATAGCCACAGTCCCTCCTCTGTACCTTATAGCCACTATCGCTCCTCAAAAGCTGACACCACAATAGTCGAATTGGTATTTCATTATTTGATGGTAAAAATAAATCAACAACAGGAAACAAAGACTAAAAACAGAATGGACGTGTGCTATCACTGTCATTTAAAGAAGAAACGACCGTAAACTCAGCAGAAACCAAGAGAGATCGATTCACAAAGCGAGAGGAGTGAGGAGCGAGGATACGGGACTTACAGTAAACGGTCGTGATTTAAACCAATGGAAATGTGTAATTCAGAGACACAACAAGGTGCAGGTTGTATATCTGAGAGAGGAGGGGAAAATGCAGCGTCGACAAAACCCACCGGAGCGAGCCTAGAGGTCACAGGAGCTCAGACATGGAGACTTAACCATATATCGGCTTGATAGTAGCCATTTTTTTCGCATATTGGCTATCTTAAATCTCCAGCAGAAGCTGTACGGAAATTTGTCCTTTGCATTTGACCCATCCTTTAGTTTGCCCAGGTTAAAGATTAATTTGACTCATCCTTCAATGTCTCTAATTTAAGGAGCAGTGGGACTCTTTAGCTGAAGGATTTGACCTATTGTCCATGTTTTGGGTTGATGAGGGAAACCCACACAGATAGTAGAACCCACAACCTTCTCGCTGTGAGGCAAGAGTGCTAGCCACTGCCGTTATTTGAACTGATAAGCTGCCTTAAGAATATAAGTGTAAAGCTTTATTTAAAGATGGGGTATGGTACTTTTGTATTACTTCAGAAAACTAGCACAACACAATCAGGGCGCACCTGCGCGAGACACTGAAGGATGGGTCAAATGTGGAGGACAAACCTATGGCTTGTGCTGGAGATTAAAGGCAGAAACTACTGCACAGCACATCAGCTTTGTCAAGTTGCTGTGTACAGTTTTGTATCATGTTTTTGTATATTTATGGAGAATTGTTGTGTTGGAGCTTGGCTGTAGGCTTGTGGGCGGAGCCTTGTACAGAATCTTACAGCTAACCCTACAGAGGGTTCAAATAGGCCCAGGAGAGATTGCATGGAAGTATGCATGAATAACATCTAAAACCTCTTCAGGCATGTTTTTGATGAGGGAATGTTATAACATGGTTGAAAGCTTTAAAAAAAATCACAATTTTTGCTTAATACCCTCTCTTTAAGGTGTTTAGGTCAAATGTTTTAACAAGTTTGCAAACTGCCTAACTTAAAGAAACCCAGAGGGAAACCCACCCAGACACAAGCAGAACATGAAAATCCCATACACAAGCAGGAATTGAACCCCAGACATCCTCGCTATGGCCTCTCACCTCCATATGAACGTAAACAGTATTTTATGTGTGAAAGGCTCTGCTCTCTGTCATAAATCATATGAACATAAACACAGTATTTTAGGTGTGAAAGGCTCTGCTCTCAGTCATAAATCAGCTTTTGTCCTCGATTCAGTCCAATCAATTTTAATTAAGATTCTCCATAGATCTGCTCCGTACAAAGGTTTGACAAATGTGCCGCTCAGGATCACAGCATTATTCTGTTATTTACTCTGCATCCTCCTTAACTTGACCTCCGTCTCTCTCTCCCTCCTCCCTTTCCTCATCTTGCTCCTTTCTTCTCTCTTCTCCCTTTCTCTCTTCCCCACTCCCCTCTCTCCTCCTCTTCTCTCTCCTCTCTATCTTCCTCTCTTTTTCACCCCACCTCTCCCTCTATTCTCTTTTTTCCTTTCATTTGCACTCTCTTTCTCCATAGATCTGCTCCGTACAAAGATTTGACATATATGCGGCTTGAATGTGCGGTATTGTATCATTTACACCGCGTCCTTCTCAACTTGATCTCTGTCTCGCTCTCTCCCCCTCCTCTTTTTCTCCTTCCCTCTTCCTCTCTGACTCTTATCTCTCTCTGCCTCTACTTCTTTCCTTTCCTTTCTCTCCCTCTCTCTCCCTCCCCTCCATCCCTCACTCCCTCTCCCTCAATTCTTCCCTCTCTCTCCCTCTGTCTCCTTCTCTCTGCCCCCCTCTCCTCCCCCCTCTTCCTTCCCTCTCTTCTTGATCCCTCTCTTTTGTCCCATGGGACTCGTTGCTGTGTTTAATGAATCACTGGTGACAGTGTGAATAAAAGCAGGTCTGTGGGGAGAGCTCCTTCTTATCAATGACACACAGCTTTACCATAGAAGACACCCAATTACATCCAGTGTCTGTATGTGAAACAATGGAAGAGCAATATTGACAAAAAATCTATTTCTTCATTTTTTATGGATTCTGTTAGTTTTGCACAAAAAATGAAGTGAAATTTTGAAATGTATTAATACTAATACAACATTTTTTGGTCGTTTTACTTATTTACCATGTACTTGATATTTTAGTATCTTAAAGCTACCATCTGCAAGTTAGTTGTTTATTATTATTATTTTTTTCCAGTAGATTGCAGATGTGAAACCTGTTCTGTTTTATCTCTAGAAAAGGTATGCATTCTGTCGGTGAGGGGTGGATATGGGACAAGACTGTGCACATGTGAGGAAAATGACCTCATGAGATTTTTGACATGTTTTACATTTGGCTTTGACAAAAAAGATGGTTAAAGTGCATATGACAGGTTGTAATGATTGTAATTTCTGCTTTATTTTGTGGGATAATACCTGTTGTAAATATGGCATGGTGGACTGAGTTGCTAGCACTGAACAACAAGGTTCAGGGTTGACCCCAGGTACTTCGTGTGGAGGTTTTGGTTGCTCTTTGGTTGCTATGATACTCGCAATCGGAATTCCAAAGATAGAACTCTATGGTCCAGTCCTCCAGCTGAGGTCGTCTTGAACAAGACTAGCTCAAGATCTGGAGATGGGTCCCTGAGCGCTGCACTGTGGTGGTCACTGCTCCTGATCATATCACATCGGGGAGAATTCTATCCTAAAGTTCAGCACAATTTACAAAAACACATTTTTCTGATACTTCAAACAATGATTGAATGATTTGAAAAACATAAAGATGTTTTCTTATATTTTTATTTGTCAAATAATCATTTCTATATACAGTAGAAGAGTTTTGGCCTATTGTACAGCGTGTTTGCTAGATAACAGTTATGTAATTCCCTACTGCAATGTCATAATTTTCAGCTATTTTTTATAAAATCTTAGTTTAGTTTAGTCTTTATTTGAAGGGACAATGTACAGAGACATTATGCTCATAAAACAGAGATGATCTGCACCAGATTATAGCTAAACAGCTAGTTTCCATTTGCAGTCCCTGACAAACAATAAAAATTACACAGTGGAAATTACATAGTCAATAATATAAAACAATTTAAAACAATTTCTCATTGATTCGTGAGTGCATGCATTTCATAGTAAAAAAAATCTTAAATATAATGACCTTAACTGTGTTTTTGTGAAAATGAGTAGTCTAATCTGTCATAGGCACTTTAACACTGGTCAAAGCCAAAATTATGGACTGAATAAAGCACTATCTTCATTATAAATCATGTCAAAATCTCGTGGAAATTGTGTCCCACCCCTAGAGAGGACAATATGAGTTTAAGATTGGGCCATATTGTATTGCTGGTGATCTATTGAGATCTATATGGGGACTATATGTAACCTGTAATATAATTTTGCTATCAGTTGTGAGGGAAGGCAGATGGACGCCGTGACCTCGAGTGATTTAAACACTGACTCTGATAATGAAAGAAGACGTGAGAAGTGGAAACACAATTTAAACCCTTAACTTCAATTATTCCAAATTTCATTTCATATTGTGATAAAAAAAACAAAAAAATAATAATAAAAATAAACATAATTCCATACTGTGGA
Source organism: Periophthalmus modestus (assembly GCA_019594935.1). Classification (NCBI taxonomy): domain Eukaryota; kingdom Metazoa; phylum Chordata; class Actinopteri; order Gobiiformes; family Gobiidae; genus Periophthalmus; species Periophthalmus modestus. The sequence goes on along the minus strand of JAIEZT010001328.1, from coordinate 22,175,337 downwards.
ACAAGAGAACAAAAAAGTTTTACTGTGCACCTTTTTAATTGCAAAGTTTAAGTTGCCCCTGGTTGTCTCTGCAGCTGCTGGACATGAAGGTGTTTGTGGACACGGACTCAGACATCCGGCTGGTACGGAGGCTGAAAAGGGACATTTCTCACCGCGGCAGAAACATCAGTGGAATCATTAAACAATACAACACGTTTGTGAAACCTGCGTTTGAGCAGTACATCGAGCCCACCGTACAGCTGGCAGACATTGTGGTGCCCAGAGGTGAGTGACATTCTTGTGGCTTTGGAGCTCCCTCTGCTGTCAGCAACGGGAATGAACAAAGATAATATAAACAAATGAAGTCTTTAACCCAGTGTATGCTATGCTAATACAGCCATACGTTTGTGTGAAAAAATGCTATCGCAGCATGAGTCCCTGTTGTGTTAAATGTAGATCAGAAAATGCCTTCATTGTGCATAAACTGTCTCTGCATTTTGCCTGGAGTTTTCCTGTCACAGTCACAAGCTAGCTAGCATTAGCCAACAGTCTTTCAGTGAGTCACTCTCACCTTTTTGTTGAAAATAAAACTCACTAAACAGGACAACACTTATATTGATCAAAGACACCTGAAAATGTGCTGTTTAAATCCATTTTGTATTTTTTCTTAAGTTTTCGGACCATCTTAAATTTTTTACAGTGTTTGCTAATGTGTGCATTCTGGTAACTGCAGAATATTCAGTTGTGTTCAACTCAAAGCTGCTTCTTGTACTTTGGCAGTTTGTGTAAAAAGTTGTACACTTCACTGATGTATAACTATAATAAATATTTACCACTAGTACTATCCCACCAAACCAAGGCATTTTTAAAAAATATATCTGAGTCACTCAAATGCACTTTAACAACCTCCATTAACTGTTGTCTTATTTGTTGCCTGCATTTCTTGTTTGTCCCTAAGTACTGTGAGGTTTTCAGGTGGAGAGAACTTTGTTGCGTTGGATCTGATCGTGCAGCACATCCACAGTCAACTTGAAAAGGTGAACTTTTAACATCTGCTGTGACTCTTATGCATTTAATAACAAAAATAATGGATGTTTTTCACTAGAGAACCGCAAAATCACATTATCAAAAATTTGTCACAATACAGTATACTAACTCACAGCTCCACTGTCTAAAATAAATGCAGTGTCTTTTGCAATATTTGTTGCAGCAGCTAAAAAGCAACTACATTGGCCATAATCCTTTGCTACGTTTGCAGAATCATGAATATATTATTAAATACTTATGACAGTGATGGTACACCACTAAGGAATAGACTGATACTCAATACAGATTCTGATATTACAATGATTAAAAAAAACAAAACACTTTCTTTAGAATATGATTTTCAACGTAAAATGTTGGTACTTTGTTTTCTATTCCCATGTGCCCTTATATCTGTGTAATCCCTCAGTGGTCCATGGGCGTATACTCGTCTCTGTGTCTTATACTTATTCTCAATATTCATTGTAAAGATATTCAGGAAAGGTTCATTTCTGTCCTGTTAATGGGACATTTTCCTATCGATACCTGCTTAAATAAGTATCTAGTTTCAATAATAGTTTTAATATTGATTCATTTCTGATTTACTTTTGACAGTCCTAATACTTGCACAATCATCGTGGAATCACTGTTGGCTGAATAAATCCATATCTGATCGTCCCTTAATCATAACATCCTGTTTTTGAGCTTGTTTTTGGTCTTCTGTCATTCATGTACATCCTTAGTGCTGCTTATGTTTATTTTGTGATGATTTGATTGGCTGATTCTGACATGCTTGTCGCTGTTGTCCTGCTCTGATTGGCTGATGGTTGTGACTCCGCCCTCCTCCTGTTTGCCTGTTTGTCTCAGCGGGAGATCACTGTCAGGTATTTTAATTTTAATTTTCCCCCCATGCTTTTACAGTGTCTTTATTTTCTACCTCTGCACATTAATCCTCAACTAGGCCCTCCTGACCATGATCTAGGCTCAAATCTGTCCACTACTCTTGAGGTTTAACCCATATACACTGAAGGTGTCAGTACCCTTATTCAGTTAATACAATACCTTACCTTCTGTTCAGAATGATTTGTGTCTCATAACCTGAAACCTCAAAACCTGAAGTTGGGTTTATAATTTCTCTACCTATTATTTAATTTTGACAGTATAAAATAATCATGATTTACATTTTAAGCCAAATTTGTGATTCAATCTAGCAGACTTAAACTAAAGGATAGCTCAGGTTCAGATCCATAGACTGTTTATATAAATGAACACAGCTAACCTGCTGCATTACAAACAGGAAGTGATCATGTGCACACTTCCAGCTCCATCAACTCTGGCTCCAATTCATTTTCTTTTGAAAAAGTGTGGCCCCTCTCTCTTTAACTGCTGCTGTCAGGCTCGTCATTTTGGTCATAAAATGTTTGTATTAATCGTCTCATGATCCTGGGGCTTTTATTTTGCTATTGTGTCTGTAAATCAAGATGTAAACATTAATAACAGACAAATCAGGTCACTCCCGCTAGAGTTAGTAACAAGTTTGATTGACAGGTTGCTAAGCACCCGCTCTATGTTAAACCAGCGTTGCAGGGGGAAGGGGCGTTACCGTCAACAGTCTCACTCCTGATTGACTCTTTGGTTGCTATGATACTCGTAGTCAGACTTCCAAATATGGAACTCTGCTCCACATTGTCCCTATAATTGCTCTATCCTCAATGAGCTTCATTTGACTGAACGCTGTATGTGTCGTCTCACTCACTTAGTCCACTTCTTTATACAGACTATGATTAGAACACACTACAATAACTATAGTGGCTGTAGCGACCAATGAGCTCCTCTGTTTCACATGTGTCACTGAAATAACCAGATCTGATTGGACAATCGTGTTTGGCGGGGCTTGAAATGAAGCAGAGGGCCTGGAGAGCACACTGATAGAACTAAACCGAGAGATGTCAGACTGGATTTACCAGGCAAGGGTCCAGTAAAATTCTGTGACGCGCTGAATGCAAGTCTCTGGATCCAGGATGTGTCTGTTATTTAATGAATGGGCAATGGACATGCAGCCATCACAATAACAAACAAGCATGGACACAGCAGGAATATTGCAGGGCAGAATGTAGTATTGATAAAGTAAAACCAGAAACAAAAGCAATAGAGATCAATAAAAAATTAGAGCTACCCGACCAACCTCCTCCTCCTCCTCCCTGTACCAGGTGAGTGTGCACACGCTCCCAAGCCCACATGACCCTCCCGCGCCTCTCCTTAGGGGCGCAGCCGCACACATAGATGGGTCTCCTATAATAACCTTAACTTTATTTTAAGATTATTTTAAGATTTGATAGTCTTAAAATAAACTTTTTTTCCCCAAATGCACAGCTCGATTTTACATTGGCTCATTGTTGATTGACCCTGTCATTGTCCAATTTGGCACCTTTGTTTATTTAACTTTTTTAAAGGTTCTACATTACACCATATGTATGCTTGTGAGATTTAAGCTGTGTTAAACTGTTGTTTCCTCATCTAAAACATGCCTGAAGTGGTGTTTTTGTTTCATTCGTACGGTAACCCTTTATTATTAGTCTGTCTACATCGCCAAAGCTCAAAATGCTCTATTCCACCTTGTAATGTCATGAAGCAATAGTTTTCTGTTTGAAAGAAGAACTCTAAATATGCAGGGCTTGTGTGTTGAACATGTGTGAATGAAACACGGCTCTATTTATGTTTGTGATGAGAAAACAACATTCTAACATAGATGATGGCATAATACGGGCCCTTTAAACAAGTGTATTGTGTGTTCTGTTGCTGTATTCACACGTACTGCTCAGCTTAAATGTGTTCATGTCAAAGTTCAACCATTTTACACAGATTATTCTTGGACAAAAACAATTGTATTTGAGTAGAATCATCAAAATTCTTTTTTTTTACTAAAGCCAGACTTTACTCGGCTCTGCTCTGTTTTCTAAGGTTTATTAACAGTTTAAATACAGAGTTTTCAGTATTTATCAGTGAAACAGTTCCAAGAGTCAATTTGAGATTTACAGTTACTATAGCAAGTTCAGCACTTGTGCCAAAGTATCTGCTGCAGCTCTGATGACCTCTGTCTAAATCTCTAATTTTTCTTTCTCCTCTCTAACTTCCTGTGTGCTCAGATGAAGCAGCGCTGGGACATGTGAGACTCTTAAATCACTAATGCACTTTAAATCAGGTTTTTAGTGTTAGCTTTGTTTGAGCCATGGTTCTGTAAAGGTTGTAGATTCTCATTTTAGCTATGGCACTGTAAAAAAAAACACTACAGTTTTAACATATTCGCCAGCAACTAGTGACCTTGTTTTAATTAAGGATGCACCTATCCAGCTGTTTCTGTTTCGAGACTGATGTCGATACTTTAGCTTTAAGAATCTGCCAATACGGGATATCAACTGATACCAGGACAGAGAGACTGAAAATATAATTTATTTACTTTAAACACAAACGGTAAGGTAAAAAATTGGCCAAATGTGTTTCGTAACAGCTTTGTAAAAATACAAGTTACAGTAAATTGCCTTATTATATCAATTTATATCTCAAAATGGGATATTGGTTGAACCGATATCTTAGAATCTAATTCGCCAAAAAAAAAGTCGATATGCAATATATCGGTGCATCCCTAGATTTCATCCATGAACATGATTTTAAACTATACAACATAAAATGGTAAGCAGTCAGACAGTAGTGCAGAAGACAGGACCTTTGAGTCCAGCTGGTTGGCAGTGACTGTTACGTGTAATCTAGAGACGGGCCATATTTGGATCAGATGTTAGTAAAGGCTGCAGCTGTAAGAGAAATGAAAACTCAATGTACATAGTTTAGATTGTATATTTTTTGTTCTATGAATAACCCCCCCTTTTTTCTTTCATCTTTCTCTCCTCTCTGACTCTCATTTCATCCCCTCTCTTATCTCTTTTCCCTAACTCCCCCCTCCCCTCTTCCCTCCCCCCTCTCTGCCTCTACTTCTATCTTCCCCCTTTCTTTCCCTCTCCCTCCCTCTCTCCTCTCTCTCCCCCAATCTTTCACCCTCTCTCTTGCTCGCTCTCCATCTCTCTCTCTCTCTCTCTCTCTCTCTCTCTCTCTCTCTCTCTCTCTCTCTCTCTCTCTCTCTCTCTCTCTCTCTCTCTCTCTCTCTCTCTCTCTCTCTCTTTCTCTCTCTCTCTCTCTTCTTCTCTCTTCCTCAGATCTGCATTGGCTTCAGCTCACCAGGGGCAGCCGTTGCCTTTGACCCTCAGTGTTCTGAATAGCACTCCCCAAGTCCTGGGAATGCACACTATTATCAGGTCAGAGCCTGGCCGGGGCCGGGGCCGGGGCCGGGGCCGGGACTGGGGGGACAGGACCATGAGGACTGGACCCAGAACTGAACCAGGACTAGATTAGGATAGGACTAAACCATTACTGGACCAGGAACTCAATGAGGACTAGACTGAGACTAAACCAGGATGAATGTTTTTTTGTTTTTGTTTTTTTTGAGTATTCACTGTTTATTTACTCTTAAGTTGATAAAAAGATGCATTTTGTGCAGGTAGTGGTTTCAAAAATAAATCTGCTTTTGCTTCTTTAAAAACACTGATCTATTTTCTCTGTTCATTTTTTTTTTAACCTAAGCTAGTGTTTTGTGTTTTTTTTTGTTTCAGAAACCGAGAAACGAGTCGTGATGAGTTCATTTTCTACTCCAAAAGACTCATGAGACTCCTGATAGAACATGCACTGTCCTTCCTCCCACTCAAGGTTTGGACCAGGACTGAACATGGACGAGACTGGGACGAGACTGGGACGAGACTGGGACGAGACTGGGACGAGACTGGGACGAGACTGGGACGAGACTCAACAAGAACTAAACCAGAAGGACAGAATCGGGGACTGAACCAGGGACTACACATGCTCCCTCCTTTTTTCCTCTGAAGGTCAGGTCTAAAACCGGGCTCTGGTTAAATGAAAATGACACTATAATCTTGAATCTTGAATGAGTGTGAGGTCCTATAGGAGGAAGGGCCCCGCAGGTCCTGCACAGTCTTAAACATCACTTTAAAGGCCCCGATGTTGTTTTCTTTGTCACAAATGTTGACCTTGAATTGTGTGTTTTGTTTCATTCACATGTAACACACAAACCCTGCATATTTAGGCTGAGTTCTTCTCTCAAACAGAAAACACTCTGTTCCACCTTGTGATGTTATCATTTGGTAATACAGGAAGTGCTCCACTGTGCTTTTAAACTCCATACACCTTCGCTAGAATCATTTGGATCATTTCAGCCCCGGAATTGCCGTTAACTGAAAACTACCACTTCATGACATCACAAGGTGGAACAGAGCATTTTGAGCTTTGGAGATGAAGACAGACTAATCATAAAGTGTTACTCAAACATGTGAATGAAACAAAACACAGCTCCAGGTCTGTTTTTGAGGCGGGAACAGCATTAGGCTATAGCTTGGCTAAAAGCTCACAAGAGTCAGTTCTGTGTAATATAGGACCTTTAACCTCGAAGTTTGTCAATTTTAAATTTTGACAAACAAAATTTTGTTTTTCTTTTCTTCACAGTCAGTTTCTGTGGAGACGCCGCAGGGAGGAGTCTACGAAGGAAAGAGACTCGGAGGGAAGAGGGTCAGTCAAACTAACATTAAGGGCTTAAAGGGAGTAATCTTGGGGATTATCATGAGTAGAAGAGAAGACTGATTGAACTGAAAAACTCACTTTAAATGGACGTCGATCACAAACACTGTATAAAGCTCTCTGCAAATATATTTTTGAAAGCTGCCTTGTAGCTTAGTTTACACCTCTGCAGACGTGTTCTGAAATGCAAAGGACTCTTCAAATTTCAGTCTCCTCTCAAATGTGAACGGATGAATTGTTTTAATGGAAGATTTTAAAATATTCAAATCATATATATTTTTTTCCTGATAACAACTATAATGCGAATTTACTCTTGATCACAAATCAGACATGATATCTTTTTACTTCTGTTATAATTTGGTGCTTTGGTGCAAGACAATTATCCAACCACAAAGCAGAATGAGCCTCACATGAGTCTCTTATTCAAAGCTGAAATCCAGTTATTTAATCCTAAATGTCTCTCAGATGTGAATGGTCACTACATAAACTGCAGTACCTGGAAACAATCATGACTCAGTGCTAGTGCAGTTTCTGCAGCTCAGTGAGTGAATCTGGAGGGTTTTTTACATGAGGCCTATCCAGAAACTCACAATGAGACACTTGTATGTGTCTCTGCAGGTTAAGGCTCTGGACACAGGCTTAGTTGTGATTGTATTACATTTTTAAACATTAAAAGACCAGGGTACACACAGGTCCTTTGCATATAACATTTCAAATCTAAATGTGTGAAGTTTAATCTTTGCCTGATTTCCTCTGTCTCTGTTGTTTTTACGATTGTACTGTTTCAGATCACAGGTGTGTCCATCCTGAGGGCAGGTGAGACCATGGAGCAGGCTCTGAGAGCAGTGTGCAAAGACATTAGACTGGGCAAGATCCTGATCCAGACCAACCATGACACAGGGGAGCCAGAGGTGGGACCAGGAGTCGGGGAACAGGGGCCGGGGATAAATGACAAACTGATGAAACTATCTGTTTGTCTCTGTTACAGCTGCATTACCTGCGCCTGCCCCGGGACATCTCTGAAGACTATGTGATCCTGATGGACAGCACTGTGTCCACTGGAGCCGCTGCACTTATGGCCATACGGGTCCTACTGGTACTACCACTTTACTACTTTATACACTTTATATATGGAGTTCAACAGTGATTGCCTGCTCTGGTACTGAAAGTAAATTTTCCATTAATTTTTCCCAAAGACTTTACAAAAATTGCAAATATCAAGAGTTCAAATGTATTGTGCAGACTAACTAGCTACTTACTAACCACCTACTTTTTAACTAATATCCTTAAGACAGGTGTTTGAAGTCCAAAAAGTACATTTAAAACGCAAGATTCAGCAAAATGTTTTAATAACTTGGATGTTTATTAAGTTTCAGAGACAAATTTTTATTAATTGGTCATTAGTTAGCATGTGGTTGATTAGCCCTGAGCCCTGGAGAGGGCAGTCACTGTTGAGTCCCAAACACCATACAAGTCCTGCTGGAAGCAGCTGGCCACAGCATAGATAAACTGTAATGTAATTTTAATACTCTCCCATTGTTTGCCCAGGACCATGACGTGCCTGAGGAGCAGATCTTCCTCCTCTCCCTCCTCATGGCTGAGATGGGCGTTCACTCTGTGGCCTACGCGTTCCCCCGAGTGCGCATCATTAGTACGGCTGTGGACAAAGAAGTGAACGAGAGCTTCCACATCGTCCCCGGCATTGGTCAGAATCTTGGGAGTTATCTCTGCAGTTAATGACACAAAGTTTGGGATATTTTAAAGACATATTGTGGAACTTTCCAAGTTATTATTTTACATCATAAGAGCAACTCAACAATTATGAAACACTGATACACGCTATACAAAACATGCTCCTAAAAAAGCTCCTACATCTAATTTTCATAAGACTCTACATCTAATTACACATAGCTAGGCTTATTTCCACAGTAGGGCATTAAATTGACCTATATCTCCATGGAGTCAAGTCATAGGTCAGATCTGTGGAGAGGCGACCCGGTCATGGTATTAATACATGATTTTCAAGTGATTTTTAAACAATAGAAAACACCTGTAATTGAATAATATAACAAAGATAATTCCTTACTCTGTAACATTCCAGGCAAAGCAATAATATCTTCATGGAGACAAAAGATGTCAAACCCACTCAGAAAAGTTACATAGTGGACCTTTAACCTAATGTTGAGGCCTCCTGTTTAGTACTTGGTTGAACTTATTTGTTTCTCTTCAGGTAATTTTGGCGACCGATACTTTGGCACAGACGCGCCTTCAGATTTCTGTGAGCGACGAAGGCATGGACTTCTGAATCTGATCAAAAAGAACGGACTCCATTTTAAGCATGTCCACAGAGCCGAGGGAGGATTGACTCTTTTGCCTTTAAAACTTGAACGTTATTCACTGCTTTGAAAAGACAAGCTACTGAAAACAACACTGACTGACCCTCAAAGTGTATCTGACACGACAGACTTCTCATGTCTCAAAGTGCATATGACAGGACCGACTTTTACCTAGTACAGATAATGGTAACACTGGCCTGTCTAAATGACAATAGTTATGATTAGACAAATAAAAATAAATTACACCTTAATTTAGTTAAATCAACGTTTAAACTGAAACATGCTTCCTTGTTCGTAAACTGATGCTGGATTTTGGATGGAGTTTTCAGTGTTAATGACAGGCAGAGGGATTCTGTTTTAGCAACTCAGCACTTCTTCCTGTATTTTTGTACTTTTTTCTCAACTTTTTCTCACAAACTGACACTTACCTGATGTAAAACTTGAAATACTGACCAGAGGTACTATCCCACCAAACCATGTCAGAATTCGATTTGATTAGTCGTATCGTAGTCGCACTTTGAAGATATCACATCAGTAGTTAGACAGTACAGTACAGTACAGTACAGTAGTCACCACACAAGCTGCATTTATGTTTTTGAAATGTGTAGAACACAGCTGGGGTGCCTGATTTTCAAACCATGAAAAGAGGAAGTTGGTATTTAAAGGAGCTGTACCAGATTTTTTAAAGTATTAAATTTAAATTGATCTTGGGTCAAAATGAGACAAGTGTCTGCTGTCAGCATCTAATTGTAAAGCATTTCTATCAGCTGCAAACCAGGAAGTAAGGCTGCTGCACTGTTAGCGTGTTAGTAGTTGTTGACTTTACAGTGATGGCAAAACTCCGCTGTTGTCACTTTAAACTCTTTTAAACTCTAAAATACTTATTAGTAACAGTGGGCTGATTTAGTTACGAAGTGCTGCTGTTACAATATTATACTATCAAGTACCCTAGCTTTAAGATAGACTTTATACCCTCTGTATGACAATATGACCTCTGCATTTGACCCATCCTTCAGTGTCTCTGGGTTAAATCTGCATTTGACCCATCCTTCAGGGTCTCTGGGTTAAACCTGTCAGGTGCAATCTCTTGTGCATGTTTAGTCAATGTGATCTGGGATTTTAACCCACAGCCTTTATACTGTTAAAATGCAACTACAGAGACAACCATGTTGTTACAAAACTCTGTTACAAAATCAAGTATTATGTAACAAGATGCACATAAGCATAGGAGGGTAGAGGGTAGAGTAGTCAAAATGTACTTCAGTATTGTATCACTCAAGGATGAGAAAGTAAAAAAGTTTTGTGGGAAACTACTACTCGAGTAAGAGTAACTGAAAGAGTAACTGTCAGGACATCCCATCCAATTTATAATTTGAAGTGAATGTGACAAATCATGAAAAAATGCACAAAATCTGGTATTTTGAAAGGATAGACACAAAAATGAGCCAAACTGAATCATATCTGAAGGAGCTGCAAGAAACAAATGTTCAGATCATTTCATATTGTTACATAAAGCTCAAGTCACTTTAGACTCACTCACAGAGGAAGGAGGAACACAACTTTTACTCAAGTAAGAGTACTCTTACACTGTACAGTATATTACTCGAGTAAGAGTACTGTTACTCTGTACAGTATATTACTCGAGTAAGAGTACTATTACACTGTACAGTATATTACTCAAGAGTACTGTCACAGTGTACTATATATTACTCGACTGAGAGTACTGTTACACTGTACTAACTCGAGTAGGAGTAAAAATCTGTGGGATCTGAAAACTACTCAAAACTAGAATTTTATTTAGTAACTGAGGGCGTACCTCCTGTGAAAACTAAAATGCCTAAACTGAAACTAAAATGCCTTCCATTTGGTTAAGCTTGTTCTGACCTAAACTTTATTTTATTGTTGTAAATCATATCTCAGGCTCTTAATTTGAAAGGGACAAAAAAAAAACCTCTTTATACTTGAATATAAAAACATGTCATTTTATTTTTGCTTTTTTAGACATAGAAGTTAATTTGATTTTTCAATGCAAATCATTTCTAGCACTTAGATCGGCCACATGGTTTTATTTACATTTGATTTAATGATTTTGAGAGGGATGTGGCTGCAGACCACGACCCAGAGGACCCAACCTGTAAACCTCTACCAACAAACAGCAGCCATGTTAAAACAATGCCCAAGTCCACCGTCTCCTGGATGCTGTTTTCAACTTAAAATGTCCATATTATGCTATTTCCTGATCTATGTTCTAATGTTTCCTCATCAAAAAACAGACCTGGAGTTGTGTTTTGTTTCATTCACACATGAATAAAACAAAACACATGTCTAATAATGCAGGTTTACTCAGTAGTTTCTAAAGTAAACTCGTTAAAAATAGTGAGGGGCATGTGCGTGGAGGTGCGTTCGGGTGTGGGGCTGCAGCCAGACTCTGTTGAGGTTTTTTATACTTGATTTTTATAAATATGCTGCTTTTATTATAATAATAATAACAATAATGATAATCATCATCATTATCATTATTATTATTATTATCATACTTTATTTTATTTAATATTTTTTAAACATTTTATATTGGACCACATTGATCCCACACATGAGCAGAATGCTATAGATATTAAAATACTTAATATAGTATTATGTTGTTGATATTTTGCAACTGATATCATCAACATTACCTGGGGGTGTGAAGCTAACTGCAGGCACTTCACTGTCTAAAAGTCTGTTAGACTTTAATCTGAGCTTTATTTTAGCACAATCTGACCAGAAAGAACTGATGTAGTTGGAATTATAGCTGTGAGCTGATTTGTGCTGTTAAACAAATGCCTTTCAAATAACATTACATCACAGGCTAGCTAGCATTAACATTAGCCAACTGTTTGTCAGTGAGTCACTCTCAATCAACTTTTTGTTGAAAATCAAACTCTTAAGCAGCACCATGAACACTTGGATTTATTACAGGCTCCTAAAATGATGTTGTTAAAATCCATTTTGTATTTTTTCTTGAGTGTTCAGACAATTTAAAAACTTTTATGGCTGTTAGTATCAGCTGTAAATACCTGATATAGGTTCATCCGGTATTATAGTTTTGTGCCCAAACAATTACATTTTTTTTTTGTATATTTTATTGTTATTTTGAAATTAAATAAAATGTATTTAATTGAAATGGCTCAAAAACCTGAGTGACATCTTTATCTTTGTTGGAATGACTTGGAAATCATCTTCTGTATCCAGTCCACAATGAATCCTCTCCTCCTCTGACCCTCTCCTCTGCATCCTCTCCTCCTCTGACCCTCTCCTCTGCATCCTCTTCTCCTCTGACCCTCTCCTCTGCATCCTCTGCTCCTCTGACCCTCTCCTCTGCATCCTCTGCTTCTCTGAGCCTGCTCCTCTGACCTGCTCCTCTGCATCCTCTCTTATCACACAAACTTCATGTCTTCTTTCAGTATATCCATACACTTCTCTCTTTGGTCTTCCTCTGTACCACATACTCACTTTTCTCTCTGTTCAAGTACAAATTGTCTCGTGTGAACACATCAAACTTGTACAAAATACTAAATTATAGCTGCATTCTTCCATTTACCCAGCAGGTGGGAGCAGAGGCTGTTTAATGTTTACGACGGATATTACGTACATGCTGCTTCACGGTCTATTTGTTTCCGTAGGAAATTGTAGTTTTTAAATAAATAGACGTTTTTCCATAATTATTTGCCTAGTTCACTATTTATCAAATGCATTGGTTTTCAAATTAAATAAATGAGAATGCTGAATTACATTTTTGTTTTCATAAAAACGTGTATTTTAGAAGTTCTCGTTATTAACAGTGACGATCTTTAAATGTATTTAGGATATCCGTGTGTCTGTCTGACAATTATCGCATCACCCCAGCACTGAGCCGCAGTGACAGGTAATAAAGCAACTTTTACTTCATTTTACTGCAGAATATTTAACTTTTTCCACGATAGCGACAAATGAAACAATGGATCCGGTTACGACATTTGTGTAATCTGCATTTTAGACTCTTTAAACAGGCGGAGCTCTCGAGTTATCTTACAATGTAGCGAAGTCATAATGAGTTTCAGGTTGTTAGAATCTTTCAATGAAAATAATACACCAAAGTAAAGTCTTATACAAGTCTCCAGTAAAGAAGGCATCGCTGAAGGTATAACCAATCCAGACTGATAAAGTTACAAATTATGAAATATTTTGAATTATTTTTACTTTTGGGAATAAATTGGTTGTTTTTCACTCGGGGTTTAAATGGATGAAGTGTCTGGATACTTGGAGTTTAAGATCACAAATGTTTTAGACTGCTGCCATTGCTGACACTAGAATGAACAGGATTAAACAAGGTCTGAACCGGGACTAAATCGGGACTAAATCGGGATTTTATCGGGGACTAAACCAGTACTACACCGGGACTACACCGAGGTCTAAAGCGGGACTAAACCAGGATTTTACTAGGTCTACACCAGGACTAAACCAGGTCTGAACCAGGACTAAACCAGGTCTACACCAGGTCTGAACCAGGACTACACTAGGGCAAACCAGGACTAAACCAGATCTAAACCGGGTCTAAACCAGAACTAAACCAGCACTGAACCAGGACTGAACTAAGACTGAACTAGGACTGAACCAGGTCTACACAAGGACTTAACCAGGACTAAACCAGGTCTGAACCAGGTCTGAACCAGAACTAAACCAGGTCTAAACCCTGATAGAACCAGGACTAAACCAGGACTAAACTGGGTCTAAACCAGGTCTAAACCCAAATTTGAACCAGGACAGAGCCAGAACAGAACCAGGACAGAACCAAGACTGAACTAGGACTTAACCAGGACTCAACCAGGTCTACACAAGGACTAAACCAGGACTCAACCAGGTCTACACCAGGACTAAACTAGGACTAAACCGGGATTTAACCAGAACTAAACCAGGGCTAAACCAGGATTTTACTAGGTCTACACCAGGACTAAACCAGGTCTAAACCAGGACTAAACCAGGTCTACACCAGAGCTAAACCAGGACTAAACCAGGTCTACACCAGGACTAAACCAGGACTGAACCAAGACTGAAACAGGACTGAATCAGGACTAAACCAGGTCTACACCAGGAATTAATGAGGACTAAACCAGGACTAAACCAGGACTACACCAGGACTACACCAGGTCTACACCAGGTCTACACCGGGACTACACCAGGTCTAAACCGGGACTAAACCAGGTCTAAACCAGGATTTTACCAGGTCTACACCAGGTCTAATCCGGGACTAAACCAGGTCTAAACCAGGATTTTACCAGATCTTCACCAGGACTAAACCAGGACTACACCAGGACTGAACCAAGACTGAACCAGGACTGAACCAGGACTAAACCAGGTCTACACCAGAACTGAAGCAGGACTAAACCAGGTCTGAACCAAGTATGAACCAGGACTGAACCAGGGCTGAACCTGGATTAAAGCAGGACTTTGAGAAGCATTACAGTGGCACTAATTGGTGAACATGTTGTTGTCATTATCTCTAAAGTCTAAACCAGAATCACATTGCAGAGGGAGGAGTTTTAACCTTATTTTTTCAGACTCTGTACAAAGATGTTATAATTTTTATTTACTTTCCTACTTCAGAGTGTTTTAGAGCCAAGTGAAAACTGGGATTTAGTTCAGGTTTAATTGAAAGTCTTTGTGTTTCAGAGCTGAGGATGGCGGCTCTGTGGAGGTCCTACCAGGCTCTGATGAATAGACGGCCACTGGCAGTACAGATCATAACAGCAGGTCAGAAATACTCTTAAACACCAGTCCAATGTTTACTATTTTTTACATAGATGCATATATACTGAGGAAATGAAATTACTGTTGTCACGATACAAACATTTCAGACTCAATTTCAATACTAAGGAATAGTTTTGACACTCAATACTGATTCTGATACCATGATGATAAAACACACTTTCTTTTGACAGTAGAATGTGATTTTCTACATTAAATGTTGTACTTCTGTACAACATTTACTCTCTGTACTGTTGTATTCCATGTGTGTAATATGTGTGTAATCCCTCAGTTTGCAGTAGGTTCATAGTGGTTCATGGGTGTATACTAGTCTATAATTATGTATCTCTGTATGTTTCACATGTATAAGATACATAAACAGATTCAGGTTCATTTCTGTCTTGTCAATGGGACTGTGATAGTATCAAATGGTTATCTAGTTTTGACATTAGTTTTAGTATCGATTATAAGAGAGTGAGGGGGCATCTGACACACGGGAAAACAGGTTTTATAAATGACCTTTCCTCCAGTTCACAGACCCCAGAGTCAACACAGACTTTGGACTCACATCAGCTGCAAAAAGATCATTTGGTTTAATGCTTAGGTCCTGTCTGATTGTGCTGGTTTAGTCCTGGTTTAGCCCTGGTTCAGTTGGGGTTCAGTCCCGGTTTAGTCCTGGTTTAGTCCTGGTTTAGTCTTGGTTTAGTCCTGGTTTAATCCTGGTTTACTTCTTGTTCAGGCATGGTTTAGGCCTGGTTTAATCCTGGTTCAGTCCTGGTTTAGTCCTGGTTTAGTCTGGTTTAGTCCTGATTCATACCTGTTTCAGACCTGCTTTGACAGATTTTACATTTTTCTTTTACTATGGATCATGCCTGGACAACTGCGAGATTACACAGATACTACCATTTAATGCTGAATATCACATTGTATTGTCTAAATCAGGGGATCAAACACATTTTCCCCGAGAGCCACATTAGCAAAATAGTTCCCCTTCAAGGGCCAGATGTAATGTCAAATAAATGCAACTACTTTTTTAACTTGTTAATTAACTTTGTGTTTATTACTTACTCAAGTTACAAATATTGCATATGCATTTCCACAGATGTAAAAATTATGGCTGTGTAACTGTGTATCTCCTGATAAACTGACATTTTAAGACAATCTTTTAACCTTTTAATTTACGTTGTCGTGTTGAGTTTGACACATGTGATCTAAATAAAGAGGTTTGTTTTTTTAAA
Source organism: Periophthalmus modestus (assembly GCA_019594935.1). NCBI lineage: Eukaryota > Metazoa > Chordata > Actinopteri > Gobiiformes > Gobiidae > Periophthalmus > Periophthalmus modestus. Next base: position 22,159,361 of record JAIEZT010001328.1, on the reverse strand, counting down.
ATTATCATCGTAGTATTTCTGTGCGTTTGTCCTCGCTCTCTGCTCATGATCTCTGGTGGGTTTCTGTAATAGCTTTGTCTCTCTGGCTCCCCCTTGTGTTTAGGGTCTCTAGTGGGAGTGGGGGATGTGGTGTCTCAGCAGCTCATTGAGAGGAAGGGTCTGTCCAATCACAACGTCCAGAGAACCATGAAGATGATGGGCATTGGCTTCTGCTTTGTGGTAACTGTAGATAAACTACACACCTTTAGTGAAGTTAGAGTTAAAAGAACATATTCTGGAAAATACACTTTTAAAGCAGACGTGTGTGACATTGTTTTCCCTCTATAGTTATAATCTATGACCCCCTTTATCTTATCATTTGGACATTTCAAATTGCAATATTCTTCAAATGAAACTTTGTTGCGTGTTTGGGTGATGAATTAATTAACCTGTTTCTATTATGCTCATAGACTGTTCATATAAATGGACATAGCTAATGTGCTAACCAACACGTTCCAAATAGGAGGTGAGCATGGACGTTTTTCCAGCTCTATCAGCTCTGTCTCCAATTCACTTTCTACTGAAAAACCGTGGCCCCTTTCTCTGTAACTGTTATTGTGAGAATTGTCAATTTGGCCTTTAAACTTGATCATGTTTTAGTTTTTCACTATTTTGTCTGTAATTCAAGGGATGAACATTAATAACAGACCAATGAAGTGTCTTCTTTCTCCAAGGCCGCTCCCACTAGCGTTAGCAACAGGTTTGATTGACCATGTTTAGGCGGGGGTGGACAGGAAGGGACGTTACCTTCCTGTCCATCCTTGCTCCTGATAGGCTCAGTGGTTGCTATGATACATGCAGAGTCGTGGTTAGAATTCCACATATGGAACTCGGCTCAGATTTGCCCTCACTTCTTTACACAGTCTATGATTATAGCCCTCAAATGTCCCCTTTAAAAACTTGAGTCCATTTTCACATGTCTTTGTGTCTCAGGGCCCGGTGGTCAGCAGCTGGTACAAGGTCCTGGACAAACTGGTACTGGGGACGACCAAGAGTGCAGCTATGAAGAAGATGCTCGTCGACCAGGTTTTTATTTTAGTTTTTTATAGGCTCTCATGAAATGCTGATACTAATTGATACTTTGCAGTGACATCACGTTGAGGGGGGTTCTACATTTATGTTTATGGTAGGTAGCAGTGGTGACACAATACAAAGATTAGCTTGATATGTTTTTAGATAGAGACTGAAAACGCAATAAGAAATGCAGAATGGATTTAAAGAGCACATTTTTAGGAGCCTGTGCTTAATCTGCACGCTCATTGTCCTATTTAGGAGTTTCATTTTTAACAAAGAGGTGAGTGACTGTTGGCTAATGCTTATTTACTGTGTGAGAAACTTGTGTAGAGCATGAATCAGCTCATCTGTTGTATTTCCAACTAAGTTAATTCTTTATGGTCAGACTGTGTTAAAAATAAAGCTCAGATTAAAGTCTAATTTGACTAACAGAGCTTCAGACGACATCAGCTGCAAAGTATCATCAGTATCTTGAGTGGAGGGTTCTATCTCCTGTTTGTGTTCTGTGTATCTATTTTTACAAAGACAAGCAGTGATGCTTGTGAAATGTGACTTAATATAAATGTGTTCTTGTCTGTGCAGTTGTGCTTCGCTCCCTGTTTCCTGGGAGCGTTTCTGGGTCTGTCTGGAACTCTGAATGGACTCACGCTGGAGCAGAACCTCCACAAACTCAAAAGGGTCAGTCAGAGGGCACTCTACCTGATTTTTACCGTTTTAAAAATGTGAAAAACAGAACTGGTGCATTATAAATGGTTTGCAGTGGTCCAAAGTTATTTCTCACTTACAAACACTGAACTTTTGGTACAATCATGTACAGATCCTTTTCTGACACTCTGACATCCCATCGTTTAGAAATAAACACTTTACTTACTTACACACATTAGATATCAGTCTGTGCTCCTCATCTAGATTTGCACACTATCTACTGACAGCAGAGTGAAATTAAACATGACAAAAACATTCAGTTGGTCTTTTTTCTTAAAATTACTTTTGTTTTCATCTAACAGACCAGTTTGTTTATTGTTTGCCATGTTTCAACTACTGCAACATCACATTACTCTTCTGAAGACAACTGCACACAGTCGTCCAAACATGTCAAGGGGAATTAAATATGACAAAAAAATAGAACAAAAGCAAAAGTTAGCTGTACAAGGCTTTGACGTAACCTGGATAAGTCTGAATATAAATCATGGGGTGTCGCAGGGCTCCATTTTGGGGCCAAAGCAGTTTAAAAAAAAAGCAAATGTGTAAAGCTTCGCCTCACTGCCTTTTGAACATGCTGATTTTTCATTCTAATGTTTTTGCTATGAAGTAATTTAAATTTACACTAACATGTTTCTCTGATTGGTTAATCCGCCTGTCAGTCATCACACCAGTGGAGTTTAGAAAAGACCGTAGAATACCTGTTATATTTCAGTCCCTCCTCGTACTCCTCCCTGTGTTTACTCCTTTGTCCCTCAGAGCAGAGCCGTGGTTTCCTCATCTCACAAACAAACAGAGAATCCTGACCTCATTTATTATAGATCTGACCGATGACCTGCTTCGCACGCCGCCCAAACAGCTCAGAAATAAAACATTGAAGGACGCGCCACTTCCTGGTTCAGTTTTGTTTAGATCACATTTGACCAAGCAGAATGCATTATTTACAGAGACACATTTAGACGTTAGAAACATGAATGAATCGAACCAGGAAGTGACTAAATACGGGTATAAAAACAGACTGGACAGAGATCATGAGTCTAACCCACAACCTCCTTATGAGAGGAGACAGGATAACCACAGTCCAACAGGGGACTAAACCCCGTTTTCAACCACAACCTCCTTACGTAAAGAAGGAGAGGCTAACCACTCTGCCAAGCCTGTAGTTTGATGTAGTGATGGGCACATGGACTACAGCAGGTCTACAGGAGGTCTCAGTCTGGCGTTAATGTAGTTCACCAGATGGTTTGAGGCTCATTTATATGTTTATCATTTTTATCATCCAATATCCTGCATGTTTTGTAGAAATGCAGTTTATTAAAGCTGGTGGGGTCCTGAAATCTTCCACAGAATGGCATTAAACATTAAACTGATTTATCTTACATTTTCTCAAGTACGTGCATTTTAAACGCCCAGTATGCCTTTAAAAACATGCTTTCTTACCAGTGTTGGGAGAGGCGTTTCCACAATACCGGCCTGTAACGTGTTTCACATTTTTTCTCCAACGGAGTAATTTAACTAATCTTTTCCCAGGGTCCCAGCGCCGTTACCGTTACTGACAGTAAAACGTGGACCGCGTTACTATTACTTCAGTTCACTTTGCTCTTCACAGAGCATCTCTCAGACAAAAGCGCTGTTGTGTTTCTTTGGAAAAGAGGAAGCTCGGGGTGAGGTGAGCGAGGCGGGCGCAGATACATCTCGTGAGAGAGATTGTTTCGCCGTGTCTCAATTGCGCCGCTCGATCGGCGCATTTAAGCCGGGCGGTACTTCGACCGTCGAACGGTGCATTTGGCGAAGTGGGACACGGCCGCAATTTTTCGGCAAGGCGAGTGCAGCAGCTTCCACCGGCGGCGCCTGCATGGACTACGGTGTGCTGGGTAGGAGGCAGATGAGCTGAACGGTTCCAGGGAGCAGGACCTGACGAGGAGCAAAAAACATCCAACTTAGCGAAAAGTAACAAATGCAAAACATGAGACTGAGCCAAGCAGAACTGTACCACTGTGGATACACGGACAATCTGGCACAGAGTGTCAGGTCCTCTGTCCCTTTGTCCTCCCTAGGTGCAGCTTGATTAGAGATTAGTTGCAGGTGTGCATGGGAGGAGAACGACTCTCCCCCCAGCTTCAGGCTCTGACACAGAAGGGAGGGGGAAAACAGCACACAACCCAAGCAGACTGGGATCTTGACATGGAGACAAATGTGTTCAAATTTTACAGGTTTTTTTTTTGTAGTTATTGCTAATATTTGCATTGTGTCTCCATGGTAACTGATGAACATTCCACCATATAAATACACCCCTTCCAGTGTTCACTGCAAAGTATAAATACAATACCTAGGCAAAGTAGGTAATAGAAACATTTACTTTTGCCTTTTATCTTTATTATTTATATATATATATACACACACACACACACACACACGTAATTCTTAGCTGCAAAGATGTTGGTTGTACCTGGAAGTGACATCATCACTTACCAATGTAGTGTGGAACATTCCAGGCAAAGCTATATCTACATGGAGACAAGCAAGTGGCACATATGGTTCACTTTTAACCCTGGATAAAAGCTTTTTGGTCATTGATAATGATTTTGTTTTAATTTGTAAATTTTCTTTCTTTTCTTCAGGACTACACAGACGCCCTCATCTCAAACTACTATGTAAGTCCTGCTTCTTTAAATCACTTTTTAAAGAGGGAGTATTATGCAAAATCAGAAATGGAGCTTCCTCCTAAAATTGTTCCCTCATCAGAAACATGCCTGAACAGGTTTTAGATGTCATCCATGCATGACTGTTTTAGAGATTTCTCCTTGGCCTGTTGAACCCTCCTCATGGTTAGCTGTAAGATTCTGTACAAGGCTCCTCCCACAAGCATACATCACCCATGCTCCCACACGGCAATTCTCCTTAAACATACAAAAACATGATGCAACACTCCTCCTTGAACCGCCATCTTAATGTGGTGGAGGGCTTTGAGCACCTGGGTGATCCTGGAAGCTGTGTTGTTGGGGGCTTCATGCCCCTGGTAGGGTCACCCATGGCAAACAGGTCCTGGGGGACGGACCAGACTAGGAGCCAGGCCTGGGGTGGGTGCAGTGAGGATCTGGTGGCTGAGCCGTGCTCCAGTAGACCCACCACCTGCGGGAAGATCCATGAGGGGGCCTCGATGACCGGATCTCCAGACATCGAGACTCGCTCTGTGGAATGTCACCTCGCTGGGTTGGAGGAGCCTGAGCTTGTGCAGGAGGTTGAGCATTACTGGCTAGATATAGTTGGCTTCACCTCCACACACAGCTTGGGCTCTGGAACCCAACTCTTTGAGAGGGGCTGGACTCTCCATTTCTCTGGTGTTGCCCACGGGGAGTGGCGGTGAGCTGGTGTGGGCTTGCTTATTGCCCCACAGCTCAGCTGCAACGTTCTGGAATTCACGCCGGTGAATGAGAGTGTCCCTGCACCTTTGGGTCGGGGATAGGTCTCTCACTGTTGTCGGCCTACGAGCCAAACAGCAGTGCAGAGTACCCGGCCTTCTTGGAGTCCATGGGAGGGGTACTAGACAATGCACCAACCGGGGACTCCGTTGTTTTCCTGGGGGACTTCAATGCCCATGTGGGCAAAGACAGTGACACCTGAAGGGGTGTGATCGAGAAGAACGGCCTTCCTGATCTGAACCCGAGTGGTATTTTGTTATTGGACTTCTGTGCTCGTCACAGTTTGTCCATAACGAACACCAAGTTCGAGCACAAGGGTGTCCATCAGTGCATGAGGCACCAGGACACCCTAGGTCAGAGGTCAATGATCAACTGCGTGTCTTGGACACTCGGGTGAAGAGAGGGGCAGAGCTGTAAACTGATCACCACCTGGTGGCGAGTTGGATCCACTTGCAGAAGAAGCTGGACAGATCTGGCAGGCCCAAGCGTATCGTGAGGATCTCCTGGGGACGCCTGGTAAAGCCCTCTGTCAATGGGGTTTTGAACTCGCACCTCCGGGAGAGCTTCTCCCAGATCCCAGGGGAGGTTAGAGACATGGATTCTGAGTGGGCCATGTTCTCCTCACTCATAGCAGTGCGGTGCTTGTCGTGGTGGTAATGCCCAAGTTTTAAGATTGCAGATACACGCACAATATCATACCATCATATCGCTAAGGGCACTCCCTTAGAGATATGATGAGGAGCTTGGTCACATGGAAGGAGCTCAGAGTAGAGCTGCTGCTCCTCCACGTTGAGAGGAGAAGCTGAGGTGGCTCGGTCATCTGTTCAGGATGCCTCCTGTTCTGAGCATGTCCCACCAGGAAGAGGCCCAGAGAAGACCCAGGACACGCTGGAGGGACTATGTCTCTCGGCTGGCCTGGGAATGCCTTGGGGTCCCACTGGAGGAGCTGGAGGAAGTGTTTGGGGTGAGGGAAGTCTGGGAGTCCTTGTTTAGACTCCTGCCTTTGCGACCCAGCTCCGGATAAACGGAAGAAAATGGATGGATGATACAAAACTGTAAACAGCAACTTGATAGACCTGATGTGATGTGCAGAAGAGTCATTAGCAGAATGCTGATTGTTGTGATAGCGCTCTGAAGAGGAAGTGAAAGGAGGGGGACTCAGTCAAAAATGAAAGTGAAACTTATAAAGCATGTTAATACATTGTTTACGGCAAATATACCATTTTCAGAACAATAAGAGGAAACATGGTGAGGTATATATGTTATGTGTTAGCAGTTGATACACCATGCATGTAAAATGCCCCTCTTTAATACCCCTTTCAAGTATATACCCCCTTTTTAAATCTGAATTGTTTTTCAAATGACCAGTAATAACTCCTCTCACTGTTCACTTGATAATCTAACTCTCTTCTCTCTGTTTCAGCTTTGGCCTCCGGTTCAAATCGCCAACTTCTACTTCATCCCCCTGCAACACAGGTAATACACTGTCCCTTTGTGTCAGATGCCCTCCCTGTGTCTCCATAGTGTCTTATTCTATGTACAAGCTGCTAACCCTGTAGTTTAGACCTGTACAAACATGTTCCAAAGTATCCCTGTGTGCCAGATGCCCTCCCTGTGTGTTAGTTGCCCTCTCTGCGTGCCAGATGCCCTCTCTGTGTGCCAGATGCCGTCCCTGTGTGTTAGATGCCCTGCCTGTGTGCCAGATGTGCTCCCTGTGTGCCAGATGCCTTCTCTGTGTGTTAGATGCCCTTTCTGTGTGCCAGATGCCCTCTCTGTGTGTTAGATGCCCTCCCTGTGTGCCAGATGCGCTCCCTGTGTGCCAGATGCCCTCTCTGTGTGCCAGATGCCCTCTCTGTGTGCCAGATGCCCTCTCTGTGTGCCAGATGCCCTCTCTGTGTGCCAGATGCGCTTTCTGTGTGCCAGGTGCCCTCCCTGTGTGCCAGATGCGCTCTCGGTGTTTTATTTTATTACTCTTATGTGCTCTGGTGCAGGTTGGCTGTGGTGCAAGTCGTAGCTGTGATCTGGAACTCCTACCTCACCTGGAAGGCCAACCAGCTGTGATCAGGACCCGGACTCGACCCGGACTCGACCCGGACTCGACCCGGACTCGACCCGGACTCGACCCGGACTCGACCCGGACTCGACCCGGAGACACTTGAAACACAAAATTTTTTTCTAGAAAAGACTATAAAAATGTCAAATATTCTTCACTAAAGTTGAGTAGATCTTCATTGCAAATTGGAGCTGCAATTTGGTCCTGACCATAGACTGTATATATAAATGGACATAGCTAACCTGCTAGCCGAAGCAATCCAAACAGGAAGTGATCATGGGCACGCTTCAGGCTCAGGGGGCCACATTGAAAAAGTGTGTCCCTTCTCTCTGTAACTGCTGCTGTCAGACTCGTAATTTTGGTCTTAAATGTTCGTATTAACCTGCTCTACATGATCCTGCGTTTTTTATTTCACTGTTTTATCCCTAAATCAAAATATTAACATTAATAACAGACAAATCAGGCTCCTTCTTTCCCAGAGGTCACTCCCGCTAGCGTTAGCAACAGGTTTGATGGACAGTGTTGCTGAAAACCCACCCCCTGCCAAACCAGCGATGTGGACTGGGAGCGGGGTGTTACCTTCAACCCCTCGCTGCTGATTGGCTGCGTTTGACGTCACACTTCCTCAGTCCACTTCTTTATACAGTCTGTGGTCCTGTCCCGTTCACCTGCAGCTCTGATGACTTCTTGTGAAAATCCCATTCAGATCTTTATAAATTCTCTCAGTTTTACAGAGGGAAATTATGTTATGGTTTGCAGACAATAAAACTGCCTCATAATTATTACTAAATATTTTGACTTGAGGAACTGCTTTTGCAATATATGGGACAAAACTAAATTGTTTATCTTCATGCAAATAATGGGTACAGCCACTTTAAGGCCAAAAATATTCATAATTCAGACAGATTTAAATAAATTTCATATAATTTCATTATTTTGTTTTAGATTATATTCAATTATATAAATATAAAATACTAAACTCTTGAGTATGAACAGGTTTGGTCTTAACTGTGCATGCATGTATTGTTTCTCATCCAGAGAAAACTCCTCTGAAGCTCACTCTAGTGAAGCTCACTCTAGTGAAGCTCACTCTTCTGAAGGTCACTCTTCTGAAGTGCACTCTTCTGAAGTGCACTCTGGTGAAGGCCGTTTCACTTTCATGTTCTAATCATGTTGTATTTACCTGTTTAAATGACTGAAACAATATGTTACTGGCATTACTTTACTTTTCAGTCTGTTGCGTCGTCATTTTGTCAATAAAACATGTTAAAGGATTTGAGCCAGGGACCCTTTTGTTGTGAGGTGACTGCCTGATTTGTGGCCTTTTTCATTAAACTTTATCAACTCTTTTAACCATTTTTTACCTGAATCTGTCCCCGATGGCACACAGGAGTGTTCACTTTAATGCAGGAGAAGTCTGACTCTTTCAGATCATTCTTAGAAAGAGAAACTAAACTGATAATGGTGAAAAACGTAAAAGTATTTATCAGTATATATTATAGTAAATTATAATATATTATAATTATTGAATAAGATCTAAACCAGGTCTACAGCAGGACAAAACCAGTACTGAACCAGTTGCAGAAAAAAAAAAAAAAAATTACATTTCTCAATGAAAAGTAATCCATTTGTGAAGCATGGTGAGTATTTGAAATGGAGAAATGGTTATTAGATACAGACAGGACAGGGCCCAGGCCACAAAAGGCTGTGTGCGTGTGTCTGTGTCTGTCTGTGTAGAGAGATATATAAATATATATAGAGGGAGATGTATAGATATATATATATATAGATATATAGATAGATATAAATATATCGAGAGAGAGAGAACACATGTTAATGTCTAGTCTGGGTCTGACGCACTGATGTGATCAAATGCTTTTAAAGACAACATGAATATACTTTAGATTTCCATCATACCTTCTCCCTTTTGATTATTCATTGATCATACTACATAATCATTGTCACTAACAAATAGCTCATTTGTTATCTAAACAAACAGCACCTTTCACTATATGCACTTTAAATTGCACAAACACTTTAATAGCACACAGCACCTTTAACAATTGGCACTTTAAAAAAATAAAAAATAAAAAAAGACAATTTGCACAAAAAGATTTTAAATTTTTTATTTAACTTGTCTTTTACCCAGTTTTAGATCTGGTGGCACAATTAGCACTTTAATTGAAGCTGCGTGTCCTGGAGGGGAAAGAGGACAAGATTAACGACTAATTAAATTGGACAGGTGCAATATGAGTGCAGTATGTTTAAGAATGTTTTTAAGTGTTTGTGTGTATTGTGTAATTTGCAGTGTTTTAGTAGAATAACGTTTTTAAAATGTTGAACTCACCTCTTGTATCTTATGTCCAGGTGTTAAAGAGGTCCCAGGAGCAACAAGCTCCCTTTAAAAAGGTTCCGAGCAGGAAACGTGTGGGGGAAACATGCTGGGTGTTTTTAATGGTTTAGGGATTTTATCTTTGGTGTTGGTTTTTAGGGTTTGTGTGTATATATTTGTAAAATGAATATGGTTTATTGGTTTATTTGGTTTTATGAAGGTTAGAGTGTAAGAGCTAATGTTATCTTTTTTTAGAACACCCCTGGTATTTAACAATGGCTTCATCCAATCAGTAGAACAGAATAAAAGGAGCCTAAAACAATCATTCTATGTTCTGCTGCTGGAGTAGACTCTGCTCCGCTAGCCTTTATTGCACTTTGCACTTTAATGATTGAAAAAAAAAAAAAAACAAAGAAATAAAAACTCGTGGACCACACCCGTGCTGCTGTCTTCTGTCCACATCCTACCGCTCATGGTCAGCCTACGTTACAGTCACAAACAGAACAGGCACAGAAACGCTAATTGTTGTGGATCCAAAACACAGTTCTGGAGATGAAGTTCCATTAGTTTGTTGATTCATTCCGCTCACCTGTCCTCTATCCCTTTTTCCTCCCTCTGACCACACATGGCTGTACTCTCCGTCCGCACGCAGCTTGGCGTCTCTGGCCACAGCTCGTCTCTGGAGTTGTTCATCAGGTGTCGATCTTCAGGACTGCGGTTGGGGACACGAGGAACAGGTCGAGTAGTTTTGAGTCACATGAAAAGAAGTGAATGGCTGAACATTTCTAAAGTTTTCCTCCAGTGACAGTGAAACAGAAGGATGGATTTAATGATGAAGGTCTGGTTCCCTCCAGAAGAAGACCGTGTGTCTTTCGGCTCAGAAGGTGCTTTTGGTTCAGGTCCAGCTGTGGTGGTTGGTTTACTGTGGTTGTTTGTCTTGAAGGGTGTTTTCAGGTTACAGGTCTTGTAGTTATTGGAAAACAGTCTCTAAATGATGCACACCTGTTTTCTCACAATTCAGTATTGAAAAACTAAAACTAATTTTGTAAGCTCCCCCCTTTGACCCATTTATATATGTGTATATATACATGTGTCAATTTTGTACAGAGCAGGCATCTGTTGGCTTAGTCTTTTGCTGTAAGACACACTTTGGTTAAATTGTAATTCTGAAAGAAGCGTTTTGTGAAGCACACAACTGTTATGGTTATTGGTTATTTGTTAGTGTCATTATTTCAAAGGAACATGTAAAGAAAAAGAAGAGAAATTATGCCGCATCCACATCTCCTGTAACAAAAAAAAGTTATTAACAAAATTGCAGGTGCATAGTCGTCAAGGAGAGTTAAGTCTGTCGAGTCAGTTTAGATTTGTGATCACTACCGGCTTTGATTAGGCCTTCAGTTTGTTTTTAAGAGAGCTCATAACTGAGGAGGGTTTTTGGTACCAGCTGGACTTTTCTGAGGACATGTATGTCATTAAACTCACTGCAGTGATGCGGCAAAATCACAAAACAAATAAAACATTAATATATTAATGTTTATACACACACACACACACACACACACACACACACACACACACACACACACACACACACACACACCTATACACACACACACACACACACACACACATACACCTACACACCTACACCTACCTACCCACACACACACCTACACACACACACACACACACACCTACACCTACCCACACACACACCTACACACACACCTACACCTACACACACACACACACACACACACACACACACACAGACACACACACAGTGAGTGTAGTAAGATACAGACAGGATTGTGGTAAAGTGAGTGGATCTGTAAAAACGGCATCAAGTAATTTTTGGTGTGATTGTTCACAAAGGCTCAAATTTTGAACACATGTTTTTCTGATAACGCACAATTTACACCACACAGTTTGACTGATCACTTCCAAAGACACACAAATGTACAGTTAACTCCTGTTGTCACGCTCTGTACTTAACCACTTTTTTTCTCTTTTTTTTCAGTTTTTGTTTTTTGTTGTTTTTTTTTTTTCCAATTTTTTCTGTTTTTCTTTTTTTTTTTTTCTCTTTACCGTTTTTTTTTTTTCTTCACACTCTTAACATTGTGAGTGAATTAGAGCATAGTATTGACTTTACATACATTTACATCTGTCGGCATTTTGCACTTACATAATGTCTGATGACCTGATAGAGGTGCACTGCTAAATTTACTCTCCCTCATGAAAAAAGTTTAACCATCTTTACACTCAATTACACAGGGAATCTCACCCTTTTGCCTTTTACCAGTTAGTAATCTGATGTCATCTCGCTAATGTGATCAAATGCTTTTAAAGACACAAAATGAATATACTTAAATTTCCATCAAAAACCAAACTAAACTACTGAGAGGAGGAGACAGGATAACCACTCTGCCACAGTCAGAGTGAAAGAGTCTAACCCACAACTTCCTTGCATAGAGGAGGAGAGGCTAACTTCTCTGCCAGGCCTGTAGTTTGATATAGTGATGGCCACATGGACTACAGCAGGTCTACAGGAGGTCTCTGAGAGTCCGATCTGTTTCTCTTGAGATTTGGCGTCAGGCTGCTTCAGCAGATGGTTGGACCCAGGGAGATGCTCAGATTCATGCTCAGAAATCCAGAGATTCTTGGATTTGTTTAAAGTTCAGACTTCAGCTTTCAGTCTCTCAAATGTTAAAAGAACTGTTGTAGCCTGCACTCTTACAGTTTTAAATAAGAGGCACAAGCCAGGACTGAACCAGGACTAAACCAGGACTAAACCAGGACTGAACCAGGAATAAACCAGGACTAAACCAGGACTTAACCAGGATTGAACCAGGACTGAACCAGGATACTTTAGATGATTGGTATTCATCATCATTGCATATTAATGTATGAAAAGTATTAAGTCAATCTATTTTTATTGTTTAAATGTCACCTGCTTCATCTGTGTCATTTTTCAAATAAAAAACTTGTTTATAGGTGAGGCTTTCAGCTGTTCAAAGATCCAAATTAGTGTTGTCAGAAGTATCAAAAACAGATACTATGACTAGTATCAAAACCAGGTACTCATTGTTCATAGGTATCGATACTAAAACAGTCTCATTCACAGGATAGAAATGAGCCTTTTCTGAATCTATTTATAATGATGTGTTTTATTGTCCTCGTGGTGTCCGAATTGGTATTAAGTATCGAGTTCTATTCCTTAGTATCAAAATGGAGTTTGAAATGTTTGTATTGTGACAAAACCATTCAACAATACACCAGTAAGCATATCGTAATGTCAGGCAAGAGGGACCAAAAATACAGAACTCGGGGAAGGTTTAACAGTGTTTATTTACAAAAGTGCAAGGTGCAAAATGACGGTAGATCAAACAGTGAGTCGGAAGCGGGGTGTTTGCCGTGGTCCAAAGATAGAGCGTGAGTTGCAGAGTCTGAGACGGGGCGGACAGTACTGGTAGAGAAGAGCAAGGATCTGGTGAGGAGCAAAAGCATCCAGTTTAGCAAGGTCAAAAAGCGAAAAAAACATGAACAAAGCCAAGCAAGGTGTACTACAGAGATACGCGGACGATCTGGGGCGAGTGTCAGGTCCTGGGTCCTCTTATCCTCCTCAGGTGCGGCTGATTGCGAATTGACTCCAGGTGAACATGGGAGAAGCCAAGATCTCCACCCCAGCTCCAGGCTCAGACACAGAAGGGAGGGGAAAAGACAAAAAAAAAAGGCAGGACAGACAGGGATCGTAACAAAATATGAACCCTTATAAATGATGAAATAAGGTCAATGGTAGAAATATATCAAGAAAAACATTTGAGTATTTTCCTTTTGAAGGTTTCTTTAGTCTGCCCCAGTGCCCATGGGCAAGACACTTCTTATCCCTTAACCTCCAGTGTGGGTGAATATGCTTGTCCTCTGATTCTGCAGCTCATGCGTAAACCCGTTATCTCATATTTAAACATGTGTGTTATGTTGTTGGAGCTCAGTCCTGCTCTTCAGCACATTCACAAATCACTTTTTATTTCAACATTTTATATTTGAAGGCACTGGTAATAAACGGAATGAATATGTGTATGTGTATATATATGTATATTTAAAAAAAAAAAAAAAAACGTAGTTTTGTGACGCGCTGGTAGGTTATTGTGAACAAATACGCTGAGATCCAACGTGCGTTTTAGTGGCTATTTATTGGCGACCACACAGACAGCTATCATCAGCGCAGCAGAGTGGATGGACATGGATTGATACAGCAAGGTATGAATATTGTACGTAAATGAAGATGAAAAATAGCGGTCAACAAAAATTACGGCTACCCAGCCCTGACTCTACACACTGTGCCCCTGGTGAGTGCTGGCTTTTCATTCATACGTGCCTGTCACCTGCCCCAGTCAGCCCCGCCCCCTCGGCTGTCAACCAATCAAACACGCACACACTAGCACACACCGTGCACCCCTCTATCTGTCTCCTACACACCAGCCCCTAATTATAGGTCCCACATAATAATTCACATTGCATAAGCACAATAGGAGACATAACAAATGATCATAAACATAGTCCAATAAACAGTTGTAACAGATAATCAATAGTCCAGAAATAGATCCAATGGCAATGATCCTTCCTTTGGTCACCCCTTATGACCCGATAGTCCAGAGTCTTAGCAGTCCAAATAATAATCCAAACAAAGTTCAGAAAAGGCAGTCTCTAGAGGTCAGCAACGTCCTTATGCCGCCTCCTCCGATTCCAGCAACAAACAGAGTTTAGTTATAGGTCTATCCAAGCAGCTGTCTTGGTCTTGATGCGAACTTGACGGACAAAGCCTTTTCGATCTGGATAAGTTTGCAAAACACGTCCCATTATCCATGAATTTCTGGGTGCAGTACTGTCCATTAACAGAACTAGATCTCCTGTAACCAGATTCTTCTGGACTCCAGCCCATCTCTGTCGCTCCTGCAACAGAGGCAGATACTCCTTTGTCCAGCGCTTCCAGAAAAGATCAGACATGTACTGTACTTGTTTCCATCTCCTTCGGGCATACACATCTGCTGCTTGGAATTCTCCAGGTGGCAATGAAGGCTGGCCTTTGAGCAGTAACAGATGGTTGGGTGTTAGTGCCTCCAGATCATTTGGATCCGTGGATGCTTTGGTGATGGGTCGGCTGTTTATGATGGCCTCAACTTCACAGAGAACTGTATGAAGGCCCTCTTCATCCAGGTGTTGAACTTTAAGAGTTGAGTTCAAGACTTTCCTAACAGATCTGATCAGCCTCTCCCACGATCCTCCATGATGTGATCCAGCAGGTGGATTGAACGACCACTTGATCCCCTTTTGGAGTAACACATCATGAACCTGCGCCTTGTTCCATTGCTCTATGGCCATTTTTAGCTCATGCTCTGCTCCCACAAAATTCGTCCCATTGTCAGAGCGCAGCTCACGGACCTGTCCTCTTCTTGCAATAAAGCGCCTCAGAGCATTTATGAAGGAGTCCGTATCCAGAGAAGGTGCCACCTCGATGTGAATAGCTCTCAGAGCAAGACAGGTAAATATGACACCATAGCGTTTCACTGTACTCCTCCTGCTCCTCACTTCAAAGGGTCCAAAATAGTCAACTCCGACTCTTGTGAATGGAGGCTCATTCGGTTTGAGTCTTTCTTTGGGCAAATCTGCCATTTGCTGGTGTACTGGAGCAGCGTTAAGCCTCCTGCAGGTGGTGCATTTGGACAGGATATTCCTTATAGCAGTACTGACTCCAGTTATCCAATATTTCTCTCTGAGCTTCGATAACATGTGGTTACGACCGCTATGTCCCACTTCTTGATGTATGTGCCTCAGCAGCAGAGTAGAAATGTGGAGATCCTTTGCCAATATGATGGGATGCTTTGACTCGAGGGGCAATAAAGATTTGCTTAGCCGGCCACCCACACGTAAAATTCCGTCTTCCAGCTTTGGACACAACTTGTACAGCTGACTATTTTTCTTGATGTTTTGGCTCTTTTCCAGACACAATAGCTCCTCTGGAAACCTTTTTCTCTGGCAAAACTGAACTATTGCCATCTCAGCTTTATCCATGCTTTCCACAGTGAGACCTCTCTGGACCACTGTACCTTGGAACATGTGGATTTCTTCCTCAGTTTTTGAGCTCTGCTTTTCAGTGCCTTGAGTGCAAGTTGGTGACCGTTCCTTTTTTCTTTTACAGCAGGACCACAGCCATTCTTTATATTTCATCCACCATGCCACAGCCTTCTTCAGTCGGATCCATGAGGAGAAATAATTAATCAGGTAAGTAGTAGGATCTTCCTCTATGTGCACTGCATTAACTGTTATCCTTTTCAGCTCTGGATCATCCTGAGAGAGATGTTCCCCTGGCTTAGGGTTTACAGGCCACTGAGTTTCTGGCTGGCGAAATGAACGGTGGTCCTGCAGCCCACAGCATATCCTTTAGAAAAGCTTCAACCTTGACGCCTCTGGATGCTACATCAGCCGGATTAGCTGCCGTGTCCACATACCTCCACTGCTCAGGCTGAGATGATTTTAAGATCTCTGAGACTCGATTGGCTACAAACACTTTGAATCTAGATGTTTCATTCTTGATGTACTTGAGCACAGAGGCACTATCAGTCCAGAACACGGAGTCTTGCAGGCTCATGTGCAGCTCTTTCTTCCACAAGATGTCCATGCGACAGGCCATTGTTGCAGCAATGAGCTCCATTCTTGGGATGGTCACCGTCTTTAGGGGGGCAACCCGAGCCTTTCCTATGATGAAAGCGCTGTGCCTCTGAAGTTGCTCATTCTGCTGCAGCAGGTAAGTAACAGTACCATATCCTTCTTCGCTGGCATCACAGAAATGATGTAATTGAGCTGTAATAACTTCTCCAAAGTCCACAGGTTTCAAACATCTGCTCAGCTCAAACTTGTCCAGCAGGTGGAGCTTTTGCAGCCACTCTGCCACTCCTTGGAGACAGTTTCTGGGATTTGATCGTCCCATCATCAATTCCTCTTCTGCATAACTCCCGCAGCAGCTTCTTTGCTCTCAGGACAACTGGACTGAGCATCCCCAAAGGGTCATAAATAGAACTGACTGTGGACAAGATCCCTCTTCGGGTGAGTGGTCTGTTCTTTAGCACAATCTTGAATTTGAAGGTGTCTGACTTGATGCACCACTCAACACCCAACACTCGCTCAACTGGAAGCAACTCTCTCTCCAAGTCCCACTGCCTCACTCCTTTTGCTCGGTGGGCTTCTGGGACCAACTTAAGCACTGCAGGCCTGTTGCTTAGCCACTTAGTCAGACAGAAGCCTCCTCTTGCGCAGAGAGACATTAGCTCATGGCACAATGTCAGTGCTTCCTCCTCTGTTGCAACTGACACCAGACAGTCGTCCACATAAAAGCAGTGCTGCACTTTATCCACTGTCTCTTTCCTGTATTTGTGCCCATAATCGTCTGCACACTTCCGAAGAGCAAAATTGGCACAACCTGGGGATGACGTGGCACCAAAAGGATGCACCCTCATTCTGAATTCACATAGTGACTGACTCAAGTCTCCTTGTGGCCACCAGAGGAATCTCAACAGGTCAGTATCTTCTGGGGGTACCCTTACTTGATGAAACATAGCTTCTATGTCAGCCATGATGACCACAGGCTCCTTCCTGAACCGGGTGACCACTCCAATCAGTGAGCTGGTAAGATCGGGCCCTTGCAGCAGCTGTTTATTTAAAGACTCTCCTTTGTAGCTGGCACCGCAATCAAACACAACTCTGAGTTTTCTCTTTGTAGGGTGATGGACACCATGGTGCGGAATATACCAAACCCTTCCATCACTCCTTTCCAGCTCCTCATCCGGGACTCTTTCAGCATATCCCTTAACAAGGAGGTTGTTAATAAAGGTGTTATACTCTTTGTGAAACTGGGGATCCCTCTGGAGCGTCCTCTTCAGCTGGTGTAGGCGTTGTTCTGCCACTTTCTTGTTGTTTGGCATGCTAATGTCTGGGTTTTTTTTTGGGGTAAGAGACCTGATAGTGACCATCGCAGTGTTTAGCTGACCGTGAAACCAAATCCATGAACCTCAGGTCCTCTCTAGAGAGACCTACTTGTTCCTCCACAGCAGACTCAGGAAAATCCATCTTAAATTGCTGTTGCCACAGCTCATCCAGATTCACAATGGACACTCTATTCACAGTTACTGGTTGTTCACAACAGATGGCCTCTCCACCGTTTCCTGTCAGTGGTCCATTTACTGTCCATCCCAGTACTGTCCTTACTGCGTACGGTCCATTGTTCTCACTACGGATGACTTCCATTGGTTCCATGGCCCTTGGGACATTGGTCCCTATCAGCAACTCAATCCCGGCTTCAATCTGTGGCAATGAGATGTCTCAAATATGGCCATTTGGTCAGGTCCTGGCTTGTTGGAATATTTGCTCTGTGCACTGGCATGGTTAGTTGAGTGTATGCTTTTGGCAAGTCAATGAAGGTGTCATCTTCAAGGGCAGCGACCTCCAACTCTGGCACCACATAGCTGCTGACAACCTTCTCCTGTCCCATAGTCCTCAGAAGTATGTTTACTTTCCTTCCTGTTAGATGGAGCTTGTGCATCAGTTTCTCCGTACAGAATACTGCAGTACTGCCTTGATCGAGAAATGCATATGTGAGAGAATGACTTTACTGCCCTTCTTTGCCTTGACCTGGACTGGCACAATAGGAAGTTTGCAATCCTGCTCACCAGCCCCTGTAAGCCCACTGGAAACCAGAGTATTGTCCACTGACACCTTGACACCCTTTTGAGTCTGGTTTGCACTAGGCTCACTGTTCTTATGGAGCACTGTAGGGTGTTTGAAGCCACACTTTGAACATGAAATCTTCTTCTGGCAATATTTGCTAATGTGCCCTGTGCACAGGCAGCGAAAACATGCACCCTTTTCCTTCAGAAAATTGATTTTCTCCTTGTGTGCCATTTTCTCCAATCGTGTACATACATCCAATGTGTGACTTCCAGTGCAGCAGGGGCAACTCTTCACTGATGCTAGCTCTGTGTGTTCAGCTGGCTGAGAGGATCTCTCCACAGAATTGACGGTCGTGGCAAAGCTGGTTCCTTTGAAGTTGGAGCGTGGGTGTGGTTTGGACTTGGTCGTGTTTCTGGCTGGTGGAGCAGTGTGTCTTGAATATTGCCAAAAAACAGGGTCTGTCAAAATCTTGACCTGTTTTTTACAAAATAGGTGATGTCTATGAACCTTGCTCTTCTGTTGTATTTTTCTTGCAGGTCGCAGGCATAGCTCCTCCAGCGATCTCGCAGTTTGTATGGGAGTTTTTTGATGATGTCCACCATGTTTGTGGGTGTGTCCAGATCATTAAAATTGCACATCTTCCATTGCATTGCAGCACCCGCGCAGAAAGAGACTGTACTCCTGGAGAGCCTTCACGTCCTCAGTTCTTATGGACGGCCATGCCTGAGCTCTCTCCATGTAGGATGCTGCCACCTTCTGCTCATTGCCATAGTGCTCTCTCAGTAAGGCCTTGGCTCTCACAAATCCTCTGTCTGAGTTTAGATGTTGACAGCTCCTGATCAGCTCCTTTGCATGCCCTTTGGTGTACTGTTCAAGAAAATAAAGTCGGTCACTGTTGTTATTGGTGTTTCGTTCAACTCCGTTTTCAAAAGCTTTAATGAAGGAATGATATTTGAGTGGGTTACCGTCAAAGATGGGAATCTCTCTTTTTGGAAGTGCCGATAGACATTGTTGTTGAACCAGAAGTGCGGTGATTTCATTTTGTTTTCTCATAATGTCTAGCACACTGTCATTGTTTGATCCAACAGTTTTATTTTTGACAGTTTCTTGTTGTATCTGATTGACTTCATGTTCTGAAGAAGATGTTAAGTAGCGCTGCAGTGTGAAGGAGTGGGCTGTCTCATTTTGAGGTAAGTTGTCGTTGGGCTTTACAATTGTTTGTGTGATTTCATATGTGCGGTCTTTTGGTTTGATGTTCAGTGATGGGACAAATTCAGTGGCATTAATATTGAGTTGTGGTTTGAAACATGATTTTTCACAATATGAGTTCATTCCATCAGAAACCTTTGACTTTGATCTGGCACCAGTGCTGCTTTGTTTTTTTGACACTCAATTTTGCCATTTCTTCAGCCACTTCACTGTCCAACACAAACTGTTCACGTCTTTTGCGCAGCTTTAATTCTTCCTCTTCTATTGCATATTTTCCCTTTAATAGTTTCTGTTTTGCGGCCAACATTGCCAGATTTGTTTCCGATGTGAGGCGAGTCGAGGTGCGTGAAGCAGTGGAACCATGTGAGCGTGATTTTTTACTGGAAACATTTGAGGCGCTGTCATTTGGACGCACCGCATCTTGTGCGCTCTGTGAATCATGTATCAGTGACGTGCGCAGCGCAGGAGCGCGCGCGGCATGTATTTCTTTTACTGAGTTTTGTTCAGAGTTGTATAATTGATCATTTGGTTGCTGAGGATTAATGCTTTCAGTTGGCTTTTTATATGAACTCTCACGCGTCTTTTCCAGTTTCCACTCGTCCATTCGTTCCTTAAATGTGTCGCTGTAATCCATGATTGAGGAAAACCACTCGTTTTGTTTTGCAATTTCCTTCTCTGGCAGCAGAGGAAGCAGTTCGTTATGAAGCTCATTTGCTTTTTTGCACAATGAATCCACGTTGTCCATAAGTGTAAGAATTTCAGACTCCTTTTCCTTTGATTTCATTTGCGCTTTAATTTCTGGTATGAGAGCCTTTATTTTATTCACGGCACTTTTTCGTTCCTGTTGGAGTCTTTCCACCTTATTTTCCAGAGCCTTTGTTGTCAGTTTGATTTCTCGTTTTTCTCTTTGCATTTCCATGTTTAACTTTCAAGAGAGGCATTTATTTGTTCATTTCCTTTGCTTTTTATTTCTTATGAAGCACAGCACCATGTTCCACCAAAACGCATTTAAAACTTTAATAACCATAGGATTTGAAACACTTTGAAATATACATTTTTATTCCAAACATTTTCAACAATTTTCGTGGCCTTTCAGACAACACCAGCGCCACGTTATATGCCCCAAAGTCCCGACATCAACATCAAATAATTCACGGAGAAATTTGCGCCACCATCAATGCGCAAGGCTGCGCACATTCATTCATTAAATCTGCATCATTACGCACGTTTAATTCGTAAGCGTAACAGCTTCCTCGGTCCACAAAATAAACAGGCTCAAGCCTACCTGTCTCCAGATGAATGAATGGCGTAGTTTGGTAGCACACTTAGCTGTAACAGCCCCTTTGCTCTCCGGGTGTTTCGGGTGAGATGCCTTGGATCTTTGGCACAGGTGCGCGGCGTGGTGATTTTCGTTTGATGCCTTTTTTTGTTGACAAAATGTAGCGGCTTCCCTTGTCAAACCTTGAGGCCGCGGTGAGAGCCAGAGTGGGTCGGGTCCTGGGTTGTAGTTTTGTGACGCGCTGGTAGGTTATTGTGAACAAATACGCTGAGATCCAACGTGCGTTTTAGTGGCTATTTATTGGCGACCACACAGACAGCTATCATCAGCGCGCAGCAGAGTGGATGGACATGGATTGATACAGCAAGGTATGAATATTGTACGTAAATGAAGATGAAAAATAGCGGTCAACAAAAATTACGGCTACCCAGCCCTGACTCTACTACACCCTGTGCCCCTGGTGAGTGCTGGCTTTTCATTCATACGTGCCTGTCACCTGCCCATGTCAGCCCCGCCCCCTCGGCTGTCAACCAATCAAACACGCACACACTAGCACACACCGTGCACCCCTCTATCTGTCTCCTACACCTGGTTTAGACCTAATTTAGGCCTGCTTTAAACCTAATTTGGTCCTGGTATAGACCTGGTTTAAACCTGGTTTAGCCCTGGTTTAGACCTGATTAAGACCTATTTTAGACCTGGTTTAGAGTCGGTTTAGAACTGGTTTAGACCTGGTTTAGACCTAATTTAAACCTTGTTTAGACCTGCTTTAGACCTTATTCAGACCTGGTTAAGAAATGGTTTAGACCTAATTTAGACTTGGTTTAGACATGGTATATAGCTAATTTTGACCTGTTTTAGTCCTGGTTTAGATCTGGTTTAGTCCCAGTTTAGACCTAATTTAGACGTTCTTTAGACCTGGTTTAGACCTAAATTAAACCTTGTTTAGACCTGGTGTACACCTGGTTTAGAGCTGGTTTACAACTGGTTTAGACCTGGTTTAAACCTGGTTTAAACCCGGTTTAGACCTAATTTAGACCTGGTTTAAACCTTTTTTAAACCTGGTTTAGACTTGGTTTATCCAATCCAATCCAATACACTTTATTTATATAGCACATTTCATAAACAAATTGTTTCCAAAGTGCTGCACAGAGACACAGTGACTAAAAATAAAAATAAAAAGAACAACAATGAAAATACATAGATACTCATTTAATTTCACTAATCTTACAAAAATAAAACCAGTAAAATCAAATAAGAGCAACTCTATAAAAAGTGCAAAAAAAAAAAAAAAAAATAACTGTACCTAAAATCAATATAATACAATAAAACACATAAAAATAAATAAAAAACACAGAGGACCACACAACTCACGTGGTGTTAAAAGCCAGAGAATAAAAGTGGGCCTTAAGACGAGACTTAAAACACTCGACAGTGGGAGCTGTTCGAACGTGAGGGGGCAGGGCGTTCCACAGTTTAGGTCCAACCACAGAAAAGGCCCTGTCCCCTCTGGTTTTAAGTCTGGTCTTAGGCACCACGAGCTGGAGCTGGCCCTCAGACCTCAGAGCGCGCACCGGGGTGTAAATTTGGATGAGGTCTGAGATGTAATCCGGGGCCAGTCCATTCAAAGCTTTAAAAACAAACAATAAAATCTTAAAATTAACTCTAAAATTAACAGGAAGCCAGTGCAAAGACGCAAGAATTGGTGTGATATGATCATGTTTTTTGGTTCCTGTTAAAAGTCGTGTAGCAGAGTTTTGGACTAACTGCAGTCGGTAAAGCGGGTTTTGCGAAATGCCCGAATAAAGTGCATTGCAGTAGTCCAGGCGAGACGAAATAAAAGCGTGCACGACTTGTTCAAAAAGTTTAAAAGATAAAAACGGTTTAACTTTGGATAAAAGCCGCAGATGATAAAAACTAGATTTTAAAACGCCATTAATCTGCTTGTCAAATTTAAAATCGCTGTCTATGGTGACGCCAAGGTTGGTGACTGTGGTACGCACATAATTTTGAAAAGGTCCCACATCCATGAGGATACTGCCAGAGCCAAACAGTATAACCTCAGTCTTTGCTTCATTCAATTTTAAAAAGTATTGGGCCAACCAAGCCTTGACGTCACATAGACAGTCGAGTAGGGGTGTCAGGGGGCAGTTGTCTTTTTTAGAAATCGGTAAATAAATCTGGTAATCATCTGCGTAAAAATTATATAAAAGGCCATGTCTTTTAAAAATGTCCGCCAGCGGGAGAAGATAAAGTGCAAAAAGAATAGGCCCCAGAATTGAACCTTGGGGGACTCCGCTCACAAGTGGGGTGAAGGATGAGGTAGAGTCCCCCAGCCTGACTGCGAAGGACCGCCCTGTTAGGTACGACCTAAACCAGTCCAGGGCAGTCCCCCTGACACCCACACAATATTCAAGACGGTTTAAAAGAGTTGAGTGGTCAACTGTGTCAAAAGCTGCAGTCAGGTCTAAGCACTAAAAAATGGCAGAATTACCAGAGTCTGTCATTAAAAACAGGTCATTTAAAACCTTTAAAAGTGCAGACTCTGTGCTGTGAAACGCTTTATAGCCTGACTGGAAAGTGTCTAAAGTTCCATTTGCATCTAGGAAAGGCTGCAGCTGTGCAATTACAGTTTTTTCTAAAATTTTCGACACTAAAGGGAGTTTAGAAATTGGTCGATAATTAGATAAAATTGTAGGGTCAAGACCAGGTTTTTTGATCAAAGGCTCAACAACAGCTTTTTTACAAAAAGAAGGAACAACACCAGAAAACAGACTGCTGTTGACAATCTCTTTAACAAAAATTCCAATAGTTCCCCAAACCTCTTTAAAGAACCGAGGTGGGACTGGATCTGTGGAACAGGAGGATGGTTTAAGTTTATTCACTATCCCTGTAAGCACAGACAAAGACACAGGCTCAAACTGACTAAAAACATTTGAGCACTGAGTTGTTATGGTGAGGTTGGAAGAAAGAGACAGAGTCAATAAATTAGCCCTAATATCCTCAACCTTACTATAAAAAAAAGACAGAAATTTTTCACAAGTGTCCCGTGTCATCTCCAGTGTAGTGGATGGATTAGGGTTAAGAACAGAGCCAATTGTTTTAAAAAGAACACGGGGTTGAATGCAATTACTTAAAACGAGATCAGATAAAAACTTAGTCTTTTCAGCTTTAACAACACGCTGATAATTTTTCCAGCTGCATTTGAGTATTTGATAATTCACCTCCAATTTATTATCTTTCCACCTGCGCTCAGCTTTACGGCACTCACGCCGTGCTGCGCGCGTAGTTTCATTAATCCAGGGCTCTTGTTTAGATTTTGGACGCAAGCCTTTCAAGGGGGCTACATCGTCCAAGACCCAAGTACAAGTGGACAGAAATACATTCATTAGTTGCTCCGCATCTATGTGTGCGGAGGTGGGGCATGTTAACAAAGATGCCGTAAAAAGAGGAGAAAAGGCAGCGGCTGTGTCTGACTTAATAACACGGCATTTACGCACAGAAGTAGGCAGCGGCCTGTCATTACACCAGGTAAAATCAAACATTACTGGACAATGATCAGAACAAACAGCATTCCCAACAGAAACATTGTCAACGGGAAAACCATAAGACAACACAAGGTCCAAAGTGTGTCCGTGCGTGTGCGTGGGGCCAGTGACGTGTTGTGTCAAATTAAAAGCATAAATAAAGTCTAAAAACTCGCTGACCATAGGTTTTGTAGGACAACAGACATGCACATTCAAATCCCCAACTATTAAAATCCTATCATACTGAGAGGACATCAAAGCCATAAAATCAGAAAGTTCTTTAATAAAGTCCTTGTTGTGCTTAGGCGGTCTGTAAATCACAGCGCACAACACTGGATCTGTCTGTCGCAGCTCAAAGCAACTCAGTTCAAAAGAGGAGAAAGGACCCGGTGATAAAATCCTGTGATAAACACAGTTCTTTAAAACAGTAGCGATACCTCCACCACGACCAGTGGTTCTTGGCATGTTGATAAAAGTACAGTCAGGAGGTGAAAGCTCTGAAAAGGCGGCAGACTCACCGGTGTTGATCCACGTCTCAGTTAAAAACAGTATATCCAAACAGTGCGACTTGAAGAAATCCTGCAGGACAAACGTCTTGTTTACGATAGATCGCGCATTCAGCAGCGCACACTTTGTTGGAGCCACAGGCTCATCAGCCGCTGGGGCAGCCCGGCTCAACGAACCTGACACCTGAAGCCCGGCGAAAAGAGGAGCGACTCGGGCGCAGCGCGCAGACCTCCTCTAGCTGCCCGACGATGGGAAGGAGCCAAGCGCCGACCGGAGCAGGCGTGCGCCTCGCGAGATACCGGCGAAGACAACTCGTGTATTCCTGTGGAAATGGGGAGGACCACACCCTACCAGGAGAAAGTGCCAGCCATGCTTTCAGCTTCACAAGCCGCCCAGCTCGTATTCCACGGCGTTTACGCTTCCTTGGCGGGAGCGCGTTGACCCGGAGGAGACAGTCGGGCACGTCAGCCAGGTAGAAGGACTTATACTTATTCGCTTCATAGATTGAACATGCACCAAGGTTTTGTCCAATGTTTAACAACTCTTGACGATCATACACCAGCAGTGAGTTGACGGTCCTCTTAAAAGTAGTTAAAATCAATATAAAACATATAAAACCATGCAGAGCCAAGCGGCGAGCCAGCAACCCCGGCGCAAACTTGGTGTATTTATCCGTCCTCGTTTAGACCTCGTTTAGACCTGGTTTAGACCTAATTTAGACCTGGTTTAGACCCCGTTTAGACCTGGTTTAGACCTTTTTAAACCTGGTTTAGACCTGGTTTAGACCTAATTTAGACCTGGTATAATCTTCCTTTAGATCTGGTTTAGACCTGATTTAGACCTGGTTCAGACCTGGTTTAGACCTAGTTTATACCTAATTTAGACCTGGTTTAGACCTGGTTTAGACCTGGTTTAGACCTGGTTTAGACCAAATTTAGACCTGGTATAATATTCCTTTAGATCTGGTTTAGACCTGGTTTAAACCTTGTTTAGACCTGCTATAGACAAACTTTAGACCTGCTTTAGATCTGCTTTAGACCTGGTTTACGCTTGGTTTAGACCTGGTTTAGACTTTGTTTAAACCTAGTTCAGAGCTGGTTTAGACCTAATTTAGACCTGGTTTCGAACTGGTTTAGTCCTAGCTTATCCTGGTTTAGACCTGCTTTAGACCTTGTATAGACCTGATTTAGACCTGCTTTCGATCTGGTTTACACCTGGTGTAGACCTTCTTTAGTCCTGCTTGAGACTTGGTTTAGTCCTGGTTTAGACCTGTTTTAGTCCTGGTTTAGACCTAATTTAGACCTGGTTTAGACCTAGTTTTGACCTGGTTCAGACAAGGTTCTGACCTGGTTTAGACGTGGTTTTGTCTTGGTTTTGACCTGGTTAAGACCTGGTTAAGACCTACTTTAGACGTGGTTGAGATCTAATTTAGACCTGGTTTAGACATGGGTTAGAAATAGTTTAGACCTGGTTTAGATCTAATTTAGACCTGGTATAGTCCTGGTTTAGACCTGGTTTAGACCTAATTCAGACCTGGTTTAGACCTGGTTTAGACCTGGTTTAGTCCCGGTTTAGACATGGTTTAGACTTGGTTTAGACCTAATTTAGACCTGGTATAATCTTCCTTTAGATCTGGTTTAGACCTGATTTAGTCCTGGTTTAGACCTGGTTTAGACCTGATTTAGACCTGGTTTAAACCTTGTTTAGACCTGCTATAGACAAACTTTAGACCTGCTTTAGATCTGCTTTAGACCTGGTTTACGCTTTGTTTAGACCTGGTTTAGACTTTGTTTAAAACTAGTTCAGAGCTGGTTTAGATCTAATTTAGACCTGGTTTCGAACTGGTTTAGTCCTAGCTTAGACCTGCTTTGGACCTGGTATAGACCTGATTTAGACCTGGTTATGATCTGGTTTTGTTGTAATGTGGGGTGTAAGGCAGACCAAAGATGCGGGACTCGGGGCAAGTTTAAGGGTATTTATTGACAGAGCAAGACGAAACAGGTGACGGGAGAACATATGAGGAGCTGGGTGCAGGAGTGCAGGTCAGGGTCCGGAGATACAGGGAACACACGAGATGGGAGCACAGCCAGTACCGGGAGACAGGGACGGAGAACACAGGCAGGACACGGGCAGGACACCGAGCAGGACACCAGGCAGGACACGGACAGGAAGCACGGCAGCGACACAAGGACCAACAGTGAGGCGAACAGCGACAAACAGTGCGAAGACACACAGAGATGTGAGCAGACGACCTGGCAAGGAGAGCTGGGTCCTGGCTCCTTTGAACCACCTGCAGCTGCATTAATTGCCCTGATGGGCTGCAGGTGTGTGCGGGAGGAGCCAGGGCTCCGCCCAGCTCTGGAGTCAGACAGGTGAGGGAGGGGGAGAGGAGACACAGGAGGCAAGACAGGAGCAGGGAGCGTGGATCATGATAGGTTTACACCTGGTGTAGACCTTCTTTAGTCCTGCTTGAGACCTGGTTCAGACTTTGTTTAGACCTGATGTAGTCCTGGTTTAGACCTGTTTTAGACCTGCTTTAGACCTGGTTTAGACCTGGTTTAGACCTGGTTTAGACCTGGTTTAGTCCCGGTTTAGACCTGGTTTAGACATGGTATTTACCTAATTTTGACCTGATTTAGACTTGTTTTTTAGTCCTAATTTAAAATGGTAAATGGTAAAAACTAATTTAGACCTAATTTAAACCTGCTTTAGACCTGGTTTGGACCTGGTTTAGACATTGTTCAGACCTGGTTTAGACCTGGTTTAGACCTCGTCTAGACCTGGTTTAGATCTAATTTAGACCTGCTTTAAACCTAATTTAGACCTGGAATAGACCTGGTTTAAACCTGGTTTAGCCCTGGTTTAAATCTGATTAAGACCTAATTTAGACCTGGTTTAGAGCCGGTTTAGAACTAGTTTAGACCTAATTTAGACTTAATTTAGACATGGTATATAGCTAATTTAGACCTT
The DNA here is from genome assembly GCA_019594935.1 of Periophthalmus modestus. Lineage (NCBI taxonomy): Eukaryota > Metazoa > Chordata > Actinopteri > Gobiiformes > Gobiidae > Periophthalmus > Periophthalmus modestus. Next base: position 22,131,583 of record JAIEZT010001328.1, on the reverse strand, counting down.
CTTTAAACCTGGTTTATACCTAAATTAAACCTTGTTTAGAGTTTCTTTAATCAGAATCAGAATCACTTTTATTGATCCCCGAGGGGAAATTCTCTTTGATCCTAATTTAGACCTGGAATAGACCTGGTTTAAACCTGGTTTAGCCCTTGTTTAGACCTGATTAAGACCTAATTTGGACCTGGTTTAGACCTGGTTTCCTGGTTTAAACCTGGTTTAGACCTGGTCTAGACCTAATTTAAACCTGGTTTAGACCCTGTTTAAACCTGGTTTAGACCTGGTCTAGACCTAATTTAAACCTGGTTTAGACCCTGTTTAAACCTGGTTTAGACCTGGTTTAGACCTAATTTAGACCTGGTATAATCTTCCTTTAGATCTGGTTTAGACCTGATTTAGTCCTGGTTTAGACCTAATTTAGACCTGATTTAGACCTGGTTTAGACCTTGTTTAGACCTGATTTAGACCTTGTTTAAACCTTGTTTAGACCTGCTATAGACAAACTTTAAACCTGCTTTAGATCTGCTTTAGACCTGGTTTAGATTTTGTTTAGACCTGGTTTAGACCTGCTATAGACAAACTTTAAACCTGCTTTAGATCTGCTTTAGACCTGGTTTAGTCCTGGTTTAGACCTGGTTTAGACCTGATTTAGACCTGGTTTAGACCTTGTTTAGACCTGATTTAGACCTTGTTTAAACCTTGTTTAGACCTGCTATAGACAAACTTTAAACCTGCTTTAGATCTGCTTTAGACCTGGTTTAGTCCTGGTTTAGACCTGGTTTAGACCTGATTTAGACCTGGTTTAGACCTTGTTTAGACCTGATTTAGACCTTGTTTTTAAACCTGGTTTAGACCTGCTATAGACAAACTTGGTAAATCTGCTTTAGATCTGGTTTAGACTGATTTAGTCCTGGTTTAGACCTAATTAGACCTGGTTTAGACCTGATTTAGACCTGATTTAGACCTTGTTTAGTTTAGACCTGCTATAGACAAACTTTAAACCTGCTTTAGATCTGCTTTAGACCTGGTTTAGTCCTGGTTTAGACCTGGTTTAGACCTGATTTAGACCTTGTTTAAACCTTGTTTAGAGATAGACTGGTTTAGACCTGGTTTAGACCTGGTTTAGTCCTGGTTTAGACCTGGTTTAGACCTGATTTAACCTGGTTTAGACCTGGTTTAGACCTGATTTAGACCTGGTTTAAACTGGTTTAGACCTATAGACAAACTTTAAACCTGCTTTAGAGACCTGGTTTAGACCTGGTTTAGACCTGTTTTAGACCTGATTTAGACCTGGTTTAGACCTTGTTTAGACCTGATTTAGACCTGTTTTAAACCTTGTTTAGACCTGCTATAGACAAACTTTAAACCTGCTTTAGATCTGGTTTAGACCCTTTTAGACCTGATTTAGACCTGGTTTAGACCTGGTTTTAGACCTGGTTTTAGACCTAATTTAGACCTGGTATAGACAAACTTTAAACCTGCTTTAGATCTGCTTTAGACCTGGTTTACATTTTGTTTAGACCTGGTTTAGACTTTGTTTAAAACTAGTTCACCTGGTTTTAGACCTACCCTGGTATAGACCTGGTGTAGACCTGGTTTAAACCTGGTTTAGACCTGGTTTAGACCTAATTTAGACCTGGTTTCGAACTGGTTTAGTCCTAGCTAAGACCTGCTTTAGACCTGCTTTAGACCTGGTTTAGACCTGATTTAGACCTGGTTTCGACCTGGTTTACACCTGGTTTAGACCTGGTGTAGACCTTCTTTAATCTTGCTTGAGACCTGGTGGTTCAGACCTTGTTTAGACCTGATGTAGTCCTGTTTTAGACCTGTTTTAGACCTGCTTTAGACCTGGTTTAGTCCTTGTTTAGACCTGGTTTAGTCCTGGTTTATACCTGTTTTAGACCTGGTTTAGACAAGATTCTGACCTGGTTTAGACGTGGTTTTGTCCTGGTTTTGACCTGGTTAAGACCTACTTTAGACGTGGTTGAGACCTCATTTAGACCTGGTTTAGACATGGGTTAGAAATAATTTACACCTGGTTTAGATCTAATTTAGACCTGGTATAGTCCTGGTTTAGACCTGTTTTAAACCTGGTTTAGGCCTGGTTTAAACCTGTTTTTGTCCTGGTTTAGACCTGGTTTAGACCTGGTGTAGTCCTGGCTTAGACCTGCTTTAGACCTGGTTTAGACCTGATTTAGACCTAATTCAGACCTGGTTTAGACCTAATTTAGACCTGGTTTAGACCTCGTTTAGAGGTGGTGTAGTCCTGGTTTAGCCCCAGTTTTGACCTGGTTTAGACCTGCTTTAGACCTGCTTTAGACCTGGTTTAGACAAAATTTAGATCTGGTTTAGGCCTGGGTCTAGTCTGCTTATGTCTTATAATATAAAAGGTAATATTTTAGAATCCACTTTCACCTTTTACTCAGAGTTTTTTTTCGAGAATATTAAAAATGTATTTTCAGCACTCCGGACAGCTCCACGCCCCTGTCTCCTGTGACTGATCCGCAGCCTCTTTAGGCTCGCTCAGTCCGGGTTCAGCTCTCCTCGGCCCCTCAGTCTGGGTCTCCTCTCGGGACCCGCAGCTTTGCACCTCCACACACGTGCATGCGCTGACGTCACAGCATCGCATAAAAACCGCGCGTGGCGGTCACTGCACACGCACACTTTCCGGACAGCGAGACTGCTCTCCACGGACACGGACACATCCAGGGACACATCCACGGACGCATCCACGGACACATCCACGGACACGGCGTAAAGTAAGATTCTTCTGATTGTGCGGCTGTTGTTGAGAATGTCTGTGAGGAGGTCCGTGAGGAGGTCCGTTCTGGTCCAGTCTGGTTCAGTCTGTCTCGTTCCATTCCGTTCCATCGTCAGTATAGAGTACTGTCATGTGTCTGCTTTTTGGAGCAGTCTGGACGTGCTTTTGCGTAATGGCCGCAGTGGTGCAGGTTTGCGCTTTTACGCGTGAAGAGTGAACAGTACAAACACAGCAAATGAACATGAGAAATGAGCTTTCAAACTTTTAAAATTACATTTTCGGCTTTGGGTTTAGATTATTTTAATACATTTAGTAGATATGTTTCGTATTGTATGCATAAATGAACTGAACCTGTTCACTGGAGTCTCCATGCGCTTTTACGCACAGCCTGGGGTCTAAAAAAAAGAAGCGAGAGAAAAACAAAAAACATATAAACGACAGGCTAAATGATAAAGGCCAAAGGTCTACAGTTTAACTACAATAGATGCAGTGCAACAAATCAGCGAGTAAAAGCCAAAAACAAACAAAACAAAAAAAGCAAAACAAACTTTTGGCAAAACAAACAAAACAAAAAAAAGAAAACCTTACGGACATCTTTATTTAAATAAACGCATCATTTTTGTTTGAATAATGTTTGATTCTACAAAATCTAAGTTTGTGGCTGTAAAATGCTCAGAATATCACCACCGTTCAGTTGGTTTTAAAGCTGTTGCTGTGCTCCTGCTCTTCCTGTCACCGTTGAGCGTCAGTGCAGCGGTGTGACTTTCGGCTCTTTTGTAGGATCCGTTTGGATCTGTTCCTTTAAAAGAGCCGTTCAAAAGACTAGCTCTTTTCATCTGTAATTAGGCCTAATTAACAGAAGCCAATTATTTTATTAAGACTACAAACCAATGACAGAGGGAAATTACCTAGAATTTTACATGACTTAAAGTGAAAGTGGGAGTGAGTTTATCCTTTGTACAATTTTCTAAATTAATAATATATAAAATATATATTAAAATAATACTTAAAAAAATAACTGCCAAATTTGTGTGCACAAAGCCCCACTCGTGTCACCTGCTCTGCTTCTGTGCTGATTCTTGTGTTGGTTCAGCATCAGTTAGTGTAAAATGCATATACATTTGGATAAAAAAAGATTTGACTCTATTCACAAATGAGATCCGTGTCCAACTGTTCATGTTAAAGGTCCATATTTCACTGTTTTCTGATCTGTTCTAATGTTATAGAGAGTTCTTCTCTCAAACTGAAAACACTCTGTTCCACCTTGTGATGTCAGACTAATAATAATGGACTCAAAATTGTGTGAGTGAAACTCCAGGTTTGTTTTTGAGGAGGGAACAGCATTATAACATGGCTTGAAGCTCACAAGAGTCAATGTTGTCCTAAGTTTATCAGTTAATTTATGACGCCCTAAATCTCCCCTCCCTTTGCTCTCCACGCTATGTCACTCCCCCTTCAGAGCACTATCACAGCTACATCCCACTAATGGAACTACTGCACATCACATCAAGTTCGTCAAGTTGCTGTGTACAGTTTTATATCATGTTTTTGGATATTTATGGAGAATTGTCGTGTGGGTGGAGCCTTGTACAAAATCTTACAGCTAAGGAGGGTTTGAATAGGGCCCAGGAGAGATCACTATATTATTCAAACATGCATAGATGACATCTGAAACCTCTTCAAGCATATTTTTGAGGGAACATTAGAACATGATAGAAAGCTCCAAAGTGGATTTTGCATTATACTCCCTCTGAAAACATCAGAATGTACCACTGGGAGTATAACAACATCACATTCTACAATCTAAAAACAACAGAAAGCTGATCTGCTTTAGATGTATTATTTGGTTAAAGTCTGAATTCCCTTTTGCTGTTTTTCAGGATGAAATCTGCCTCCTTGCTCCTCTTCCTCGTCTTCTCCGTCCTCGTCTCCTCTCCACTCTCTCTGTCCTTCTCCGCTCCCCTCTCTCTTTCTTCCTCTCCTCTCTCTCTCTCCTCCTCCTCACCCCCCTCGTTCCTCTCTCTCCTGGACTCTCCACTCGCTCTACACCTCCTCCGGCTGCTGAACAAGAGACAGTATCCCCCCATGGTGCGTTTGCTGGCCCCGGGACCCCCCATCGCTGCTCTGGAGACTGGGGACAGTGGTGAGGCTTTCAGGGAAGGCCTAGGGAAGAGCAGAAGAGATGAGCCTCCCCTCTCCATAGATCTGACTTTCCACCTACTGCGGAACATGATCCACATGGCCAAGCTACAGAGCCAGAGGGAACAAGCCCTGCTCAACCGCAAAGTCATGGATGAAGTGGGCAAGTGAACGCAGCATGGAGAGTCCAGCACCAGGCCGGACAGTGAATGCACCACCAGTACAACTCTGAAGTGTCGCCATCGCAAACATGTCTACGCTATGAATAAACTTTGATTATTTTTATGAAGGATTCTTGGATAATTTTCTCAACTGAACTTCAAGCTTTCTTTGTTGTTGTTACCAGGACAAAGCCAGGACTAAACCAGGTCTAAACCAGGACTGAACCAGGACTAAATCAGGACTAAACCAGGTCTAAACCAGGTCTAAACCAGGACTGAACCAGGATTAAACCAGGACTAAACCAGGTCTAAACCAGGACTAAACCAGGACCAAACCGGGACCAAACCAGGACTGAACCAGGACTGAACCAGGACCAAACCAGGATCAAACCAGGACTAAACCAGGACTAAACCAAGACTAAACCAGGTCTAAACCAGGACCAAACCAGGACCCAACCAGGACTAAATCTAGACTGAACAAGGGACTAAAGCAGGACTAAAGCAGGACTAAACCAAGAACTCAAGAACTAGCCAGGACTAAATTATGTTGTGGGAAGACAAAATCAAACCTGGAAACTTCTTTCTATGAGGCATGAATGCTAACCACTCTGCCACTCTGCATTTCAACTTCCTTATTTCAGCTTTGAAGAGTTGTGAGTGTTTTACATGAAAAACTCTTCCAGGGCATTTGATCATTACACATTCATATTTACTGAAGTTCCCTTTCAGATGTGTAAGCTCTATCGCCTGTACTGTACAAACTGTAGCATGGAAACTCAACTCAGAAAAGACTCAGAAAAATATTATTAAAGCAAATAAAGAATGCACTGCTCTTTATATTTTGTAATAAAATATTTAAATGTGAAAGATTTCTCTGTCCCCGGTCAGTTTGTTTCATTCTGTGTGACTAGATGAGACGCAGGACTATAGACCGTTCTGAGGAGGCGACACTGGGACTACAATAAAAGCACTCTCTGACACATCATTTTAGAGATGCGGTGTCCAAAATAAAAAGTATTTTGGTTCATCTTTGCCCAGCTATGAGGGCAGTTGAGCCAGGCCTTGGGGTAAGTTGAGCCACCAGATTAGAACCTGAACTGTGTTTTCCTAGGTGAGATTTTATGGACAAAAATAAATGCAGTACATTATATTTTTGTAAATATGCAACTCCAGAGAACAGTTTGAATTATTACCTAAAAGATTCATATATTAAGCATCTAAATAAATAATTTCTATTAACTTGTCTTTACCAGTCCTCAGATACTTAAAGTTAAACTGTAAACACTATAAAAGTGTTAATTTATTTTGAAATATTATTTTGCATATTTTTTTTGCCATTGTTTCTTATGGGAGCAGGGGTCAACTTACCCCGCAGAGCGCGGTTCAACTTACCCCGCAGCGTCCCGTTCAACTTACCCCACAGAGCCTGGTTCAACTTAACCCACAGCGCCCCGTTCAACTTAACCTGCAGAGCCCGGTTCAACGTACCCCGCAGAGCCCAGTTTAACTTTTTTTACCCCACAGAGATAAATTGTTATATTATTTTTGGGATATAAAAGTACATGTTTAACAGCAGAAAATGGATCCACATGAGAGAACACTTGAAATCGATCTGGATAAAATGTTCTTTGCCAGATTTGTTTGTGTGAAAATGTGATTTTTTTGTTGAGTCTTCCATAAAAATAAAAATATTGGTTATTTTGTTTCCAATTTACCCCCCAGGCATAATTTAAGGATGTAGGCGTTCATATGCAAATCAAATAGCAGAGTTTTTGAGACTCTCCATTGAAAGCAAACCACAAAACAAAACATCTCTATGAAATAAAGCTGAACCATGTACATTTTCTGGAGAAAGTCTGCCACCTGCTTCTCTCCATGGAGATATTGTCCAGCAGGGTGGAACAGGCAAAGCAACAAATTACAGTTCAGATCTGTGGAAAGGCGACTCCACTCTCAGTAAGAATGCATGTATTTTTTTTAAAAAACACTGTTATGATCAATAACTATGCTTAGCTATTCTGCATAAAGACTACTATAGTTTATTATTGTACAGTGCTCATGTGAAGACGAGGACTAGATTACAGCTGTGTGACACAGAAATATGTTTAGGACAAGTACAAGATATTCTATATCTACCTATTTATCTAATCAAATAACTAACTAGGACAGTGTCTTACTGATAGGTATGTACTGAGTCAAGAGCCTGTACACCAGGGGTCCAAAATAGACAAGCAAAATATCATACCTCATACCTTCTGCTGAACCGCAAATTCAACTATTTCTACCACAATATCCTCAAACATCACATTGTAGTGTGATACAGGCCCAAAATGAATGCGTTTCAAGCCTTATTGATATACAGCAGGTCTGTCAAAGCTGTTTATAAAGCTGTTTTGAAGCGGAGGCCTGTGGCCCTCCGCTTCAAATATATTTTGAGATGTGGCCCTCGATAAAAAAAAGTTTGGGGACCCCTGCTGTACACCAACGACGAGGCAATAAGTCTAAACCATGGTGCCTTCCCTATAGTCTGCATATAAAACTCAGTGTATAGACGTATATAAACGTTGAACAGACTCTGTGTATTGTTAAAGTATTGGTCTTTACTGGTTGATTAAGTAAATTCTTCTTTGAATTTCATCACTGGGTCGAGGTTATTCTTTGTCTTAGCAGAACCTAACGAACATGAGAGGAAACGGCTGTTTTCCCCAACAACACTCGGCATTTGAATTCATGCAATATTGACACATTTAATGCCATACTATGGAACATTCCAGGCAAAACAAGAGTATGAACAGGCCCCTGCCGTCCGTCTGAAAGTAAAATAAAGTGTATGTGGACACTGGTAGTACATATCTCATTTAAACAGGACTAAACCAGGACTAAATTAGGACTGAACCAGGACTAAACCAGGATTAAATTAGGACTAAACCAGGACTAAACCAGGACTAAACCAGGACTAAACCAGGACTAAACCAGGGGTACCAGGACTGAACCAGGACTGAACCAGGACTAAACCAGGACAAAATTAGGACTGAACCAGGACTAAACCAGGACAAAATTAGGACTGAACCAGGACTAAAGCATGACTAAACCAGGACTAAACCAGGACTACATTAGGACTGAACCATGACTGAACCAGGACTAAACCAGGACTAAATTAGGATTGAACAAGGACTAAACCAGACTGAACCAGGACTGAACCAGGACTGAACCAGGACTAAACCAGGACTGAACCAGGACTAAATTAGGATTGAACAAGGACTAAACCAGGACTGAACCAGGACTGAACCAGGACTAAACCAGGACTAAACCAGGACTGAACCAGGACTGAATCAGGACTGAACCAGGACTAAACCAGGACCGAACCAGGACTGAACCAAGACTAAGCCAGGACTGAACCAGGACTAAACCAGGACTAAACCAGGACTAAACCAGGACTGAACCAGGACTGAACCAGGACTAAACCAGGACCGAACCAGGACTGAACCAAGACTAAGCTAGGACTGAACCAGGGCTGAACCAGGACTGAACCATAATTAAATCAAGACTGATGTCTCCGTCCTGTTACAGTCTGATGGTGTATTTCCTGTGTATGTTCAGAGTCACTGGGTTTGTTCTGAATCATCTGAGCTCCACTGTTCCTCATGACTCAGCCCGAGGAGGAGGACCTTCTATGAGAGTCACTTTGTTTCACCAACTTTAGATTACACAACTCCCCTGAGAGCAAGTCCTGGTTTAGTCCTGGTTTAATTCCGGTTTACATCTGCTTTAGTTTTGGTTTAGTTGTGGATTAGACCTGGTTTTAGTGCTGCTTTAATCCTGGTTTAGACCTGGTTCAGTCCAGGTTTAGTCCTGGTTTAGTTCTGGTTTAGTCCTGGTTCAGTCCTGGTTCAGTCCTGGTTCAGTCCTAATTTAGTCCTGGTTTAGTCCTGGTTCAGTCCTAATTTAGTCCTGGTTTAGTCCTGGTTCAGTCCTGGTTCAGTCCTGGTTCAGTCCTAATTTAGTTCTGGGTTAGTCCTGGTTCAGTCCTGGTTTAGTCTTGGTTTAGTCCTAATTTAGTCCTGGTTTAGTCCTGGTTCAGTCCTAATTAAGTCCTGGTTTAGTCCTGGTTCAGTCCTAATTTAGTTGTGGTTTAGTCCTGGTTCAGTCCTGGTTCAGTCCTGGTTAGTCCTGGTTCAGTCTTAATTTGGTCCTGGTTCAGTCCTGGTTCAGTCCTGGTTAGTCCTGTTTCAGTCCTAATTTAGTCCTGGTTTAGTCATAATTTAGTCCTGGTTCAGTCCTGGTTCAATCCTAATTTAGTCCTGGTTTAACCCTGTTTCAGTTCTGGTTTAGTCCTGGTTCAGTCCTAATTTAGTCCTGGTTTAATCCTGTTTCAGTTCTGGTTTAGTCCTGGTTTAGCCCTGATTCAGTCCTGATTCAGTTCTGGTTTAGTCCTGGTTCAGTCCTGGTTTAGTTCTAGTTTAGTCCTGGTTTAACTGTGATGTAGCCTTGATTTAATTCTGGTTTATTCATGATTTAGTCCTGGTTTAGTTCTGGTTCAGTCCTGGTTAAGTTCTGGTTTAGTTCTGGTTTAGACCTGGTTCAGCCTTGGTTTAGTCCTGATTCAGTCCTGGTTTAATCCAAGTTTAGTTTATTCTTCATGTAGTCCTGATTTCAGTGGTAGTCCTGATTTTTGATTCAGTCTTGGTGTAGTCCCAGTTCAGTCCTAATTCAGTTCTACTTCAGTTGTGGTTTAGTCCAAATGATTCTCTTCGTTCAGCTGTGATCTCGCTCATTAAAAATAGCCATGAAAAGGTTTACGTAAAGATCTCACACAAAACCAGGATTATTCCCAAAAGAGCAGATTTGCGTTTATCAGATTTAGATAAACAAAGCTCCGGAAATGCTTTTGTGTGATGCTAAAAACATGCATGACCGGTGGAACATACGTATGCATACTCTGATCTGATGATCTGCTCTGAATGAGGAGCTGTGTCTTTGTGAAGAGCAGAGCATCTTCTGAAGAGGAGGAGGCTGCACCAGGATCTACAAAACCACACCACACGGGTTTATATCACAAAACCTGCTCTGATTTGGCATGGCTCAGTACGGAACAGTTTACATTGGGCGACAGTTTGTTTCAGTCTTGGTGTAGTCCTGATTCAGTCCTGGTTTAGCCCTAGTTTAGTCCTTGTTTAGTCCTGGTTTACTCTTGGTTTTGTCCTGGTTGAGCCCTGGCTCAGTCCTGGTCTAGTCTTGATTTAATCCTGATTCAGTCCTGCTTTAGTCCTGGTTCAGTCCTGGTTTATTCCTGGTTCTATCCTGGTCCAGTCCTGGTTCAGTCCTTGTTTAGTCCTGGTTCAGTCCTGGTTCAGTCCTGGTTCGGTCCTGGTTCAGTCCTGGTTCAGTCCTAGTTTATTCTTGCTTTGGTTTACATTGGATGACACTTTGAAAAATGAAAGGCTCTTACTGTTATAAAACTGTACAACACTCAACACAATGAACCCGGGCTGTACAAAGACCACATAAAAACTGAGACTACACTAGGACTAAACTACAATTTAATAAGGACTTAATCAGAGCTTAATCAGGACTAAACCAGTGTCTAAAGGATGAGCCATGTCTAAATCATGTTGTGGGCAGGCTAAATCAAAGCTGGAACCTTCTCGCTGTGATGCATGAATGCTAACCTCTCTGCCACTCTGCCACAAACATCATTTCAACTTCCTTATTAAAGCTTTGAGGAGGCTTCTGTGTTGATTAACTCCACCAGGGCATGAAACCTGGGACTAAACTAAACTAAACTAAAACCAAAACAAAACCTGGACTAGAACAAGACTAAACCAAGTGTGTCTCATTGTCAGTTCACGGACAGGCCTCATGTTCAGAACTTCCAGATTCACTCACTGAGCTGCAGAGGCTGCACTAACACTGAGTCCTGATTGTCCGCAGGTGCTGGGGTCTAGGTAGTGACCATTCACATCAAAGAGAGGCATTTTATGTTTAATACAACTGTATCTGGGGACACCAACCAGTCATGTTTATGGAATTTAAAATCCTACATACAGTTCCTTTAAAATAATAATAATAATACATCAAACTTACATAGTACTTTTTGGACACTCAAATACATTCAACAAAATCTCAACAGAAATGGAGGATAAATGTACAAAAGGATTAACTTCCAGACTTCAAGACTTCAAGGGCTCATATTACACTATTTTTGATCTATGTTATAAATGTAACAACATTATAACACGGTTTAAAGCTTACAAGAATCAGCTTTGTGTAACATTGGACCTTTAAAGTATTCCTCATGTAAAGTGTGGTCTCCAGACTGTAAGTTCAGACAAAGGGTCGTGGGTTAAAGTCTGTGAGAGTCCGGGTCAGACTCTGTCTCCTCTTCATCTTCTTCATCATCAAAATTCACTGATTCTGAAAATACAAAATACAGTGAGGAATCTGATATTATTTAGTAAATGCTAGTCAGTCCCGGTTTAGACCTGGTTTAGTTCTGATTTAGACTTGGTTTAGACCTGGTTTAGACCTGGTTTAGTCCTGGTTTAGTCCTGATTTATACCTGGTTTAGTCCTGGTTCAGTCCTGGTTTAGTTCTTGTTTCGACCTGGTTTAGTCCTGGTTTAGTCCTGATTTAGTCCTGGATTAGTCCTGGTTTAGGCCTACTGTAGTCCTGGTTTAGTCCTGGTTTAGTTCTTGTTTAGACCTGGATTAGTCCTGGTTTAGGCCTGGTTTAGTCATGGTTTATACCTGGTTTAGTTCTTGTTTCGACCTGGTTTAGTCCTGGTTTAGTCCTGGTTTAGTCCTGATTTAGTCCTGGATTAGTCCTGGTTTAGGCCTACTGTAGTCCTGGTTTAGTTCTTGTTTAGACCTGGATTAGTCCTGGTTTAGGCCTGGTTTAGTCCTGGTTTAGTCATGGTTTATACCTGGTTTAGTTCTTGTTTCGACCTGGTTTAGTCCTGGTTTAGTCCTGGTTTAGTCCTGGTTTAGTCCTGGTTTAGTCCTGGTTTAGTCCTGGTTCAGTCCTGGTTTAGCCCTGGCTTAGTTTTGGTGACGTCCCCATGTGTCAGATGCCTTTCCATGTATCAGATGCTCTTCCCGTGTGACCTACCGTGACAGAAGTGGATGTTCTGCAATTTATGGCTCAGACTTTCGATGTCAACGGAAAAACGACTCATGTTTTCAAATCCCAGCTCCAACCTTGGCAACTCAGCCCCACGACTCGACTCAGACATCCTGAAACCAAACCGGAGTTAGTCAAGACCAGAGGGCAGACCAAAACCAGACCAGAGACCAGAGACCACACCAAAGGCCAGAGACCAGGCCAAAGACCAGACCAAAGACCAGAGACTAGAACAAAGACCAGAGACCAGAGAACAGACCAAAGGCCAGAGACCAGAACAAAGACCAGAGACCAGACCAAAGGCCAGAGACTAGAACAAAGACCAGACCAAAGGTCAGACCAAAACCAGACCAAAGACGAGATCAGAGACCAGAGACCAGAATAAAGACCAGACCAAAACCAGACCAGAGGCCAGAGAACAGACCAAAGGCCAGAGACCAGAACAAAGACCAGACCAAAACCAGACCAGAAACCAGACCAAAGGCCAGACCGAAACCAGACCAAAGACCAGACCAGAGATCCAAAGAACAGAGACCAGACCAGAGACCAGACCAAAGATCAGACCAGAGACCAGACCAAAGACCAGACCAGAGACCAGAGACCAAAGACCAGAGAGCAGACCAGAGACCAGATCAGAGACCAGACCAGAGACCAGACCAAAGACCAGCCCAAAGACCAGATCAGAGACCAGACCAGACCAAAGACCAGACCAGAGACCAAAGACCAGAGAGCAGACCAGAGACCATATCAGAGACCAGACCAGAGACCAAAGACCAGAGACCAGACCAGAGACCAGACCAGAGACCAGACCAAAGACCAGACCAAAGACCAGATCAGAGACCAGACCAGAGGCCAGACCAGAGACCAAAGACCAAAGACCAGAGACCAGACCAGAGACCAGACCAGAGACCAGACCAGAAACCAGACCAGAGACCAGACCAGTGACCAGACCAGAGACCAGACCAAAGACCAGATCAGAGACCAGACCAGAGACCAGACCAAAGACCAGGCCAAAGACCAGATCAGAGACCAGACCAAAGACCAGACCAAAGACCAGGCCAAAGACCAGACCAGAGACCAGACCAAAGACCAGACCAGAGACCAGACCAGAGACCAGACTGAAGACCAGGTGAAAAAACAGACCAAAGACCAGACCAAAGATCAGACCAGAGACCAGACCAAAGATAAAATCAGAGACCAGACCAAAGACCAGACCAGAGACCAGACCAGAGACCAGACCAAAGATCAGACCAATGATCAGACCAGAGACCAGACCAGAGACCAGACCAGAGACCAGACTGAAGACCAGGCGAAAGACCAGACCAGAGACCAGACCAAAGATCAGACCACAGACCAGGCCAAAGATCACACTAGAGACCAGACCAGAGACCAGACCAAAGATCAGACCAGAGACCAGAGATCAGAGACCAGGCCAAAGATCAGACATTCAGTCCTGGTTTAGTCCTGGTTATGCAGTAAATACTTACTTTTCAAGGATGTCTTGTGCTGTCTGTGGGAGAAGAAACAATAGAAGTGGTTTAGTTTTCATTAAAGATCAAATGTCTCTCCTCTATTTACACTTGAATCCTGAGTTGATTAAAGCCGAGTATTTAAAAGGCCAGAGCAGTTTACGGTGTGACTGTTCCACTGTGTCATGTGTTTTATAATCCTCGTAAACATGTAAAAACTAAATCTTCACAATGTTTTAATCAGACCGTGACGCAGCTGGAGCCGGGGCTGGAGCCGGGGCTGGAGCCGGGGCTGGAGCCGGGGCTGGAGCCGGGGCTGGAGCCGGGGCTGGAGCCGGGGCTGGAGCCGGGGCTGGAGCCGGGGCTGGAGCCGGGGCTGGAGCCGGAGGGTATTTTACTTCTATGGGGTATTAACTCCTAACATATTTAGATCACCATGTTACCTTTTATTGTTTTGATGATATATTCGCCAGAAACAATGTATCATGTTTTATAAGTTTCACTTTTGTTTTTAACGCTCTAAGTATCCCCACCATTTGTTCTCACTTCCCTTTCATAACAGAATCAGCTGCATCCCACTAATGAAACTACTGCACATCACATCAGGTTTGTCAAGTTGTTTTGTATTGTGTTTTTGTATATTTATGTAGAATTGTCGTGTGGGAGCACAGATGACTTCTGGGGGTAGGGATAGGCTTCTGGGTGGAGCATGGATAGCATCTAAAACCTCTTGCATACATGTTTTCGATGATGGAACAATGTTATAACAAGGCAGAAAGCAAAAAAAAAAAAAAAATAAAATTGTTTTGCATTACACCTCCTCTTTAATGTACCCTGTTCATAAAATGTACCTTTAAGTTGGTCTAAATGAGGCTAAAAATAGTCAATTTTAGGGTCAGCCCTCACCTGTATGAAGTTTAAAACTGCCTGGGTCACCTCTCAGCTGCAGAAAGGAGGAGAAGCAGTGTAAATGAGGTTAAAAACATTAGCTGCTCACCTGTATAAAGGTGGCCATGTGCGGCTGGTCCATGATATGGATGCCCCTCTCCACCAGAGTGACCCCCACCCCGAGGTGCTGTCCGTGCGCACGTATGAGAGCACGCACATGCCTCTGCCTCTCGTCCTGTTCCTCTGTGATGGCACTGATCAGCTCTTGTTTCCTCTGCTCCAGGATGTGCACCAAACCCTCCACACTCTGAGACACAAGCTCCCGACGACAGCGGCTGTTCTCCTGGAACATGGACTTTCACAATGCTTCACAATACTTCACAATACGTCAGAATATTTCAGAATACTTTGCATGTTATTACATGATTAAAAAGTTCATAAAGGTTTTACATAATTCTCCTTTAAATTCTAATATTCTTGGTGTAGATTTGAAGTTTGGGGGATTGTGGTTGTTGTAGTAGTAATATAGTACTACTCTGTAGTAATTGTATATGTAGTACAATGTATTAGTAGTTATAGTAGAAGCATTAACAGTTGTAGTAGTAATTGTAGTTAAAGTATTAGTAGTTGTAGTAGTAGTAAAATTGCTTGTGGTACCTCGATAGTCCTGCAGATGTCCTCCATCTGAGAGATCAAAGCCTGGATGTGGTCGTTAATGGCAACGAGCCCTGCGATCCCATCACTCAACTCAGACTAAAAAACATTTTAAAAATGAATGATAGAACCATACAGACAATATCATGTTAAACCCTGAGCAGCTGGTAAACAACCCCTCATTCTGGGTTTAAGCCTGGATTAGAGTTTGGTTCTGCTTTAGTCCTAATTCAGTCTAAACTGGGGCTAATTTTGGAACTAATCCTGGACTAGAGCAGAACCAAACCAGGTCTACTATCAGGACTAAACTGGGCTCAAATCAGGTTCCAACAGAGTGAGCCCTCTCCTGGCTTAGACCATGTTCAAACCTTTTGTTAATCCTGGTACAGTCCGGGTTCAGTCCAGGTTCAGTCCTGGTTCAGCCTTGGTTTAGTCTTGGTTCAGTCCTGGTTTTGTCCTAATTTGGTCCCGGTTCAGTCTTAGTTCAATCCTGGTTCACTACTGGTTCAGTCCTGTTGTGTGATTGAGTCAGATGCCCTTTACGCTGCATAAGAACTGCATTAGTCAGAGTGAACATGGCTCCAGACTCTACCCTCCTCTTATGTCAGTTCTAATAAAGGTTTATACATTTACAACAATTAAAATACTCCAAAATAATATTACTCAAGTAGAAGTACAAAGTAGTGGTCTGTAAAACTACTCAAGTAAGCGTAACTTAAAGAGTAACTGTCGGGACGTCTGACATCTGATTTATAATTTCAAGTTGATGTCAAGAATCTGGTATTTTCAAAGGACAGGCCAATTTCCATGTCAAAGCAGAAGCCAATATTACAAAAAAAGAATTAGGGACTTGTTATTAGGGTTGTCAAAAGTATCGAAAGTCAGATGCTATCTAGTAACATTTTTAGTATCGAAACTAGATTCTCATTTGAGCGGGTATTGATACTCAAAAAGTCCCACTGACAGAAATGAACCTTTCCTGAATCTATTTAGACTAGTATACACCCATGGACCACTATGAACCTACTGCACACTGAGGGATTACACACATATTACACACATGGAATAGAAAAGGAAATACTACCATTTAATGTAGAAAATCACATTCTAGTGTTTTTGAACATTGTGATAAAAAACACTAGACTGTGATGTTCCACATTAATAGTCTCGGTACTGAGCGTTGAGTATATTCCTTAGTATTAAAATAAAGTTTGAAATGTTAGTATCGTCACACTACTAAAAGTCCAGGTGGAGTGCATATAAACTTTAAACCATTGTAATCTGTCATATTCTCATCCCAAATTTGATTCTGTGTGAACGTCATTACTCATGAGGCAGTGATTCAGAAGAAGTGAGAGATGCTCAAATGTCAACAGCTTCATGATAACGGATCTGGGTTAGTCTAGGTTTACTCCTGGTTTGATCCTGGTTTAGTCTTGGTTTAGTCCTCGTTTAGTTCTGATTAAGTCCTACTTTAGTCCAGGTTCGCTCCTCATAGGAACATGATTTAGTCCTTGTTTAGGCCTGTTTCAGTTGTGGTTTAATGCTGGTTGAGTCCTGTTTCAATCCTAATTTAGCCTTGGTTCAGTCCTGGTTCAGTCCTGGTTCAGTCCTGATGTATGCATGCGTATACCTTCTTCTGTTGGTAGACGTCTGCGAGCGGGGCCACCTCACAGTCCTTGTGTGGTCCAAACACTTTACATAGCGAGCAGGTGGGAGTCTCACACAGGCAGCAGTAAATGTTGATGCGCTCCTCTGGGTGCTCCGGACAGGTGAGGGGGGAGGAGAGGAGCCCGGGCCCAGAGCCGAGCCTGCACAAAGGCACAACAACATATACAAGATATTAAAGGAAGTAGTAGTGGTAGTGAGCAAAGCTGCCGATCTGTGCCACTGGCCCCTCCCACCACCAACATTCATGCACTCCCACACAGTGTCTTGCCAAAGAACATAACGACAGAACGGGAATCAAAAATCTGACCTTCAAGTTGGGGACCACTGTCACTTTTGCTGTTACTAATAATAGTAGTAGTAATAGTAGTAGTAGTAGTAGTAGTAGTAGTAGAAAAGTAGTAGTAGTAGTAGTAGTAAATGTAGTATCTAACTTTATCTACAAAACACTGTATCACGATAAGGACTAAACCAGGACTACATCAGGTCTCGGCCAAACCTCCTTGTCAGAGCCTGACATTGGCTGATCTGTTTTGCTAAGCCGGGCTGGGCCTGGGAGGGGCTGATGGTACAGATTGGCAACATTCCATCAGACTGTCCCAGGCCAGCTCTGGATACACCATCAGAGTGTGGAGTGAATGAATAATGCAGTGTAAAGAGATTTGGATGTCTTGAAATGTGCTGTATAAACCATCCATCCATTCATTTTCTTCTGCTTATCTGGCGGCGGGTCGCGGGGGCAGCAGCCTAAGCAGGGACTCCCAGACTTCCCTCACCCCAGACACTTCCTCCAGCTCCTCTGGTGGGACCCCAAGGTGTTCCCAGGCCAGCAGAGAGACATGGTCCCTCCAGCGTGTCCTGGGTCTTCCCCGGGCCCTCCTCCTGGTGGGACATGCTCAGAACAGAAAGAATCCTGGACAGACACCCGAGCCACCTCAGCTGGCTCCTCTCGATGTGGAGGAGCAGCAGCTCTACTCCAAGCTTCTCCCGTGTGACTGAGCTCCTCACCCTATCCCTAAGGGAGCACCCAGCCACCCTATGGAGGAAACTCATTTCGGCCAGGTGTATCCGTAATCTTGTCCTTTCGGTCATTACCCAAAGCTCTTGACCATAGGTGAGGGTAGCAATGTAGATTGACCGGTAAATCGAGAGCTTTGCCTTTCAACTCATCTCTCTTTACCACAACAGGCAGATACAGCGACTGCATCACGGCAGACGCTGCACCGATCCGCCTGTCAATCTCACACTCCATCCTTTCCTCACTTGTGAACAAGGCCCCGAGATACTTGAACTCCTCCACTTGAGGCAAGGACTCTCCACCCACCTGAAGAGGGCAAGCCATCTTTCTCTGAGAACCATGGCCTCGGAGTTTGAAGCACAGGGCCAGATGGAGCATCCTCTGCTCCATTTGACCCTATGCTTTGCATCCTCTACTGTAACACTTGGCAGGTCCTGACTTGAAGAGGCCATCAGGTCAACATCATCTGCAAACAGCAGAGATGAAATCCTGTGGTTCCCGAACCAGACCCCCTCCAGCCCCTGGCTGCACCTAGAAATTCTGTCCATAAAAAGTCCATAAAAACAATGAACAGAACTGGTAGCAAAGGGCAACCCTGGTCCAACATGCACCGGGAACAGGTCTGACTACAGGACAACCCTTAGCAAAGGGCTCTGGACCCCATACTCCCGGAGCACCCCCCCAAAGGACACCATGAGGGACACAGTTGAAGTGTACCAATGCAGTTACATTATTAATGCAATGTGAATTCAGTCTAGTGTTGTCACAATACTAAAATCTCAAACTTGATTTTGATAATAAGGAGTAGACTTCCTCAGACTTACTCAATGCTGATTCCGATACCATGATGATAATAAAAACATTCTTCATTTACACAATATGCTGTGATTTTCAACACTAAATGTTCACACTTTGTTTTCTATTCCCATGTATCCTTATATGTGTGTAATCCCTCAGTTGTCCAGTCCATAGTGGTCCATGGGTGTATACTAGTCTATGTGTCTTGTGAAAGATACAGCTCAAGCTCATTCTAAACATATTCAGGAAAAGTTCATTTCTTCTTTTCTAATATCTATTAGTATCAGATTTTCGATACTTTTGGCAGCCCTAGTTCAGTCTCACTCCTGGTTTAGTCCTAGTTTAAGGTGTCCCCCCCTTCTCCAGTCTCAATAAATCAGACCTTTGTTGACCTTGTAGCTCCATAAACTACAGCCCTGCGACATTTTCTCTCCTTGTTTTGGTCTCATGTTTTTCAAAGGTCCAATAGTGATATTTACTCCAGTCTTAATCACCACTGTCTCTGAGTAAGCACACGGCCACCTACAGTTTACTCACACAGAGCCGCGGCCAGGCCTTTACTCATCCAAAAATAGTCAAAAAGAATGTGTTCATGTTATAATTTTCAGGCAGGGCCTATATAACTCTACGGGAGAGTCAATGTTTGTTAAAGAAAAAATACACAATGGATTTAAACAGCACATTTTCTGGAGTGATCAATACGAGTGTTCATGGTCCTGTATAAGAGTTTGATTTTCAACAAAAAGGTGAGAGTGATTCACTGAAAACCTGTTGGCTAATGCTGGCTAGTTTGTGACTGTAATGTCATTTGAGAGGGACTTGTTTAACAGCTCAAATCAGCTCACCTGCTGTACTTCCGTCTAAGTCAACACTTTCTGGTCCAATTGTGTTGAAACAAAGCACAGATTAAAGGCTAACTTGAGTAACAGAGCTTTAGATGGAGCAGTCCCTAAAGTTAGAATCATACACCTAGAGAAAGTTGATCACATTAGCTACAAAGTATCAATAAGGATCAAAACTCTGACTCGAGCGTTAGTGACTCTAGCTTTAGTGACTCTAGCGTTAGTGAGTCGAGCTTTAGTGGGTCTAGCTTTAGTGGGTCTAGCTTTAATTGGTTTAGCTTTATTGCGTCTACCTTTAATGAGTAAAGCTTTAGTGGGTCTAGCTTTACTGGGTCTAGCTTTAGTGAGTCTAGCTTTAGTGAGTCTAGCTTTAGTGAGTCTAGCTTTAGTGAGTCTAGCTTTAATGAGTCTAGCTTTAGTGAGTCCAGCTTTAGTGGGTCTAGTGTTAATTGGTCTTAGCTTGAATGGATCTAGCTTTAATGGATCTAGCTTTAATGAGTAAAGCTTTAGTGGGTCTAGCTTTACTGGGTCTAGCTTTAGTGAGGCTAGCTTTAGTGGGTCTAGCTTTAAGTGGTCTACCTTTAATTGGTTTAGCTTTCGTGAGTCTAGATTTAGTGATTTTAGCTTTAATGGGTCTAGCTTTAGTGAGTCTAGCTTAGTTGATCTAGCTT
This sequence comes from Periophthalmus modestus, assembly GCA_019594935.1. NCBI lineage: Eukaryota > Metazoa > Chordata > Actinopteri > Gobiiformes > Gobiidae > Periophthalmus > Periophthalmus modestus. The sequence continues at coordinate 22,111,401 of JAIEZT010001328.1, read as the reverse complement.
TAATGGGTCTAGCTTCAGGGAGTCTATCTTTAGTTAATCTAGCTTTAGTGGATCTAGCTTTAATGGGTCTAGCTTTAGTGGGTCTAGCTTTAGTGAGTCTAGCATTAGTGGGTCTAGCTTTAGTGAGTCTAGCTTTAATGGGTCTACTTTTAATGAGTCTAGCTTTAGTGAGTCTAGCTTTAGTGAAACTAGCTTTAGTGAGTCTAGCTTTAATGAAACTAGCTTTAGTGAGACTAGTTTTAGTGAGTCTAGCTTTAGTGAGTCTAGCTTTAAGTGGTCTAGCTTTAAGTGGTCTAGCTTTAATGGGTTTAGCTTTAGTGAGTCTAGCTTTCTTGAGTCTAGTTTTACTGATTCACAGAGACTGGGGACTCCTGAACCTCATCGACTTCATAAGTTGGTGACTCACTTTTAAATAAGAGTGTAATTTAAATCATAATGTCAAACCTGCTGAACACGTTACACTTGTTTTTGGATTACTCGTGAAAACAAATTATATAATTATGAAATCTTTCCCCTAATATTGAAACTACTGCTACTGCAACTACAACTGCAACAATTACTACTACTACTACTGCTATTACTATTTCTGCTATAGGCTTTTTAATGGCACAGGGACAGTTTGGTTTACTTCTGATTTAGTCCTGGTTTTGTCTTGGTTTAATCTTGGATTAGCATATCCTTATACATATCACAGCAGTGACGTACCTCTACAGCAAAACTGGAGTGCCCCTTACTGGCCAGTGCATAACATTACAAGTCCAAATCCTTTTCTTTAAATATAGCACATCTCCTCTGCATCCTCTGCTCCATCTGACCCTGTGCTTTGCATCCTTTGCGCCATCTGCCCCTCTCCTCTGTATTGTCTGACCTTCTCTTCTGCATCCTCCACTCCAACTGACCCTCTCCTCTGTAACCTCTGTTCTTCTGACCCTCTCCTCTGCCTCTCTGTTCTGCATCCTCCACTCCAACTGACCCTCTTCTCTGCTGTGTCTGACCCTCTCCTCTGCATCCTCTGCTTCGTCTGACTCTGTCCTCTGCATCCTCTGCTCCATCTGACCCTCTTCTCCTCCTCTGTTTCTTCTCTCCTCCTTCTTTGCTCCTCCTCCCCTCTTTTGCTCATCCTCTCCATCTCTGCTCCTCCTCTCCTCCTCTCACCTGTTTTGTTGTCTGTAGATGTCGATGATGTTTTCCACCAGCAGGTTGCGCTGTAGTCCGTACACTCCGTGTCGATCTAGCACCACCTCATGGCGACAGGAAGGACAGCGGAACCTGCCCCCACTGCCCCCGGAGACACCGGACACCCCAGCACCCCGAGACTGAGAGAGGGAGAGAGCCCCGTCAGAGCGCAATCACAACATAATCAGCACGCATCGCTCTAATGAAACTACAGCACATTGCATCAGATTTGTGAAGCTGTAGTGTACAGTTTTGTATCATGTTTTTGTATATTTATGGAGAACTGTTGCGTGGGAGCTTGACTGATGTAGGCTTGTGGGCGGAGCCTTGAACAGAATGTTACAGCTAACTGTAAAGAGAGTTGAAATAGGGTTTAGGATAGCTAAAATCCTTAAACATGTATGGATAATATCTAAAACCTCTTCAAGTATGTTTTTTAACGAGGGAACAATGATATAACACGGGAGAAAGTTCCAAAAAATGCATTTTTCATAAAACCCCCTCTTTAAAGTTTTAGTCTGACCTGGAACACGTCGTTGGCACACTTGCGGCACAGGTTGTGTTGACAGGGAAGAATCACCACAGGTTTAGAAAAGAGCTCCAGACACACGGGACAGACTAGCTGCTTCTCCAGGTCCTCCATCACAAAGACTGGACCAGGACTAGACCAGGACTAGACCAGGACCAAACCAGGACCAGGACTAGACTGGGACCAGACCTAAAGAGGAGAGGATTATCAACAGCTCACAGGGGCACACTAACTGGCTCTCCAGGTCCTCCATTACAAAGACTGGACCAGGACTAGACCAGGATCAGACCAAGACTAGACCAGGACCAGACCAGGACACATGTTTAACACAAAGACCCTGCTTATTTAGGCTGAGTTCTCTGAAACTGAAAACACTCTATTCCACTTTGTAATGTCATCATGTGGTAATAGAGCTCCACTGTGTTTTAAACTCCTTACACTGTCACTAGAATCATTTGGATCATTTCAGCCCCAGAATTGCCAATCTCTACTTAACTAAAGGTAAAAGGAGCTGTTAACTTGAAAAAATGCCACTTCATGACATCACAAGGTGGAGCAGGGCATTACTCAAACATGTGTGAATGAAACAAAACACACATGAATCACACACACATGAATGTTTAAAGTGCAGTTTAAAATACTTTTGCACTAAAACATAGTTAAGTTATCATTTCCTGGTTGGACAACAGACATATGTAGAGTTATGCTACCTAGCAACCATAGTGTAAACAGAGGCCAAAATCTGTCTATATTACACAATAATTATGATTAGACAAATAAAAATAAATACCCAGACCTTTCTGTTGTTAAGTGTAGGTTTGAAGTGTCAGTGTCATCCTTGTGTGTAAACTGTCTCTGTGTTTTGGACTTTTCTGTGTTGATGACATAGAGGGATTCTGTTTTATAACTTAGAGCTACTTCCTGTATTTTTGTACTTTGTGTTTTGTATTTTTCCTCACAAACTACCATTTAACCACCAAACCAAGTCAGAATTAGAAACACACAAAAACCTGTCCTATGCAAATAGTAAAACAGAGAGACTGGTACAAACATTACAAAATAAAACAAGACACAGTGTACAAGGTATTACCCAATCCAAATGAACTTACTTACACAAAGTTTAATCGTTCACTTCCTTATTGTTGTTGAAGTTTATGTTCAAAAGATCAAAAAGTTATGGTAAAATTCAAAATATTTCCTGTCTTTTCCTTTTCTTTCACAAAATATCACAAAATGATCTTAAAAAAAAGCTTTAAAAGGCTAAAACAGTCCAGTATTCCCGGGTATGGTTTGTGTGGTACTGTTCTAAGAGCCTTCAGCTGTTGCACATGCCTCCAGGCTGCTCTCATCGAGGATTACCCCAAAGCCCCACGGCTCTATAGACCACCCCCCGTCTCCCAGAGGAGGGTGTCTGCACACATACACTTTTACTCATGGAACTACAGTATTGTAATGTTCAAACAAACATTAAAAGTCCTGTAGTACGCAAAACGGACTCTTGTTAACTTTAAGCCATGTTATAATGTTGGTACCTCCTCAAAAACAGACCTGGAGTTGTGTTTTTTGTTTGATTCACACATGTTTTAGTATCACTTTATTATTAGTCTATTAGACCTCTCTATAGACCCTCTATATTTTCTCTTCCTCCCTTTCTCCCCACCTCCCTCATTGGCCGCTCCTTCTCCCTCTCTGCTCTCTCTCTCCCTCTCCTCTCTCGTACTAGCGATATTTATAGTCCGGGTTTGTTCAGGATTGAGTTACTGTAATAACAACAACAGAACTTTCATCTAGAGAGAGAGAGAGAAAGAGGAGAAAGAGAGAGAGGAGAAAGAGAGAGAGAGAAAGAAGAGAGAGGAAGAGAGAGGAGAGAGAAAGAGGGAGAGAGAGCGGGGGGAGAGAGAGGGAGAGAGAGGAGAGAAAGAGAGAGAGGACTTTTAACAATACATTTATTATGTGTCACTTGTCAGTTAAAAGAAATGTGAAAGTCAAACACAGTCACACATCATCACATGTTCCTGTCCCTCCGACAGGTGTAGCACTAACTACCCCTCCGACAGGTGTAGCACTAACTACCCCTCTGACAGGTGTAGCACTAACTGCCCCTCCGACAGGTATAGCACTAACTGCCCCTCCGACAGGTATAGCACTAACTGCCCCTCCGACAGGTATAGCACTAACTGCCCCTCCGACAGGTGTAGCACTAACTAGCCCTCACTACGGGGTAGCACTAACTGCCCCTCCCTCACTGTCTATACTGCCTCAAAGACAGAGAGGAGGGAGGACTTCCATTTTTCACTCTCTTCTCTTTCTCGCTCCCACTCTTTCTCTCTAGGGTAGAACGAGGGGGAGAGAAAGAGAGAGAGAAAAGATAAAAAGTAAGAAACAAAGATAGAGAGAGGGTCTCGGTCGTTTCTCTACTTCCCTTCCTCAGGGACAGAGAAGGAGAGAGAAAGTAAGACAGGAGAGAGAAAGAATGAGAGTGAGAGAAGAAGAGGAAGAGGAGAGAAAGACTAAGAGAGAAAGGGACAGGGAAAGGGAGGAGAGAGAGAGAAGAGAGACAAAGAGAAAGGAAAGAGAGAGAGACAGAGAGAGAGAGAGAGAGAGAAAGACATAGAGACAGAGAGAGAGAAAGACAGGGAGAGAGAGAGAGAAAGAGAGAGAGAGACAGAAAGAGACAGAGTGACAGAGAGACAGAGAGAGACAGAGTTTCAGGAAATGTCTCACAAGAGGAAGTAAAGAAACTGTGGCAGCAGCGATCATCATGTGTTTCTGACCCAAACGTCTTTGACAAAGGTGAGACTAGTTGCAGGCGTTTTTCATAGTTTAAATTGTTGTTTAAACTGTGTGACTTGGACCCGCGCTGCACCGTGCTCCCCTTATCATGAACTCATTCACAATTTTCATTAATCCACACATATAAATGAAATGGTTATATTTATCCAATGATTTGTACTATCAAGTTATTTTCTATTTAACTTTGCAATTTTATTCTTTTTTTTTTTTTTTTTTTTTTTACTCAAAATCGCTGAATTTTTATGTTTACATTGAAATAATGAGAAGAGACGTGCGAAAAGGCACCAGCCATTCGTGCCTCACCATTGTAAGGTTTTTTCTAGCAGTGCAGCACTACTCCAAACTGGTTTCTTGATTTACTAATGCTAGAGTAAATAACACGTGTCCAACAGTGGATATGGAATGCAGGGGGGCTGACCAGGATGCTATGGAGACCAACTGGGAACTACAAGGATGTGTGTCCAGCTGTGGACAAGAGGATAACACCTATAATCTGGTCTTGTGATTAAAACCACTTCTTATCTGTAGCCCTATTCACCAAGGACCCTCCACCCTGGGAGGGTCATAAAACAATGAGATTGTTTGACTTAAAAACACACATTGTTTGATGTTAAAGCAATCACATTGTTTGATTTTGCCAAAAGGTTTTTAACGTGTGACCACATGTTGATGAGAAGAAGACCCGCCTCACTCACACACACATTGGGAGACCCTATATAAGCTGTCAACACAAACATCTCAGGACTCTCTTCCTATCCTTTTCCTGAGAGTCCGGTGCTTCATTGTTCACTTTACCTGCGTGGAACTCATTAAACCCTTCTGACTTTATACTTTAGTCTCTTAGTCCTCTTTGATGCTTGCACCAGAAACGAACAATTTTTACACCATGGACTGACTGTGCTGTAGCTCAGCAGTGACAGCTGCTGCTTTAAGCGACTGTGAAAAGGCGCCGGGTGAGGCACGTAGTTACCTGGCCTCATGGTAGGGGGCACTAGTGAACTCCCGCAGAATAGGGGCCGCAGAATAGTGACAGCAAGCTACAATTTAGAGTTAGCCAATCAAGTTTAGCAATCCGTTCACTTTTTTCTTCATGTCTGGCTCTACTTTTTAAATGGAGGAAGATTATATATTGAAGCTCAAGCAGTTTTCTAAACTGGACTTTCGGTCGAAGCAGGAGGTTATAATTAAAGGAAGACCAACGCCAGAGCTAAAAGGTTTGCTCCAGACTAAAAAAGACTGGAAAGACTTGCTCTTTTCAAACAGAGTGGTACGAAATGGTAATAAATTGAATGACCTCAAAACTGGTGAACCAGAATAAGGATAAAAAAACAATACAAAACCAGCTTGCATTCTTCGGAACTTCTATTTTGAAATTCTTTTTGTATTCCCCCAAGTCACTGGGAGAGAAACTTGCCCGCGGCCAAATGACACCTGGTTTATATGTTTGTAAATATGATTGTGACGACATCAGTGCCTCACCAGCCATGAACCTCACCGCACGTCACTGCCTGAGTACAGTTCTGTTCCAGTCTTGACTGCTCAGAAAATTCTTGTTTTCACCCACCCCCTATTTCCGCCCACATCCCCATACTTGATCATCTGAAAATAAGTGCAAAGAAGCGCAGGTTAAACGACGTGGTGACGTAGGGTGACGCTTGTCAAGTGACCTCACGTTACCGGAATCACGCTACAAACACCTGATTTATGCACTAACAACGTCTTTAGAGGAGTACGAGTTTAAAAATAAGAGCTTTCACCCAGCACAGCAAACACAACTAACATCTGTCACTGTTATTCAGAATAAACTGTGAGCTGAGAGACGTGTTTTCGAAGTTTGTCCTACATACAGAGCGCGTGTTTGTGTTTATTTTGAAGTGAGTCCTCGGATGTGCGCGTGCGGGCTGCGTCACACTTGACGGTCCACGCGGGAGGCAGACTTCCACGCTGCTGGCGGCGCGTGGAACACCGTGCTCCTTCTGACCCGCGCGATCAGCCTCCAAAAAGCACCAAAGCGCGTCATTTTCACAAACCTTTAGCGCATTTCACCTCCGCTGTGCGCCGACCTCTCCCAACCTGCGCTCTTCTCCACATCCGGATCCGTGCGTGATTTACTGGACCATTCTGTTTGGCGCGTGCAGACTTCACGTGGGACCACAGCCTTGTCCTGATCCTGTCCCCGGGGACAGTGGTGTGGCGGAACCATGGCCGCGCTGATCCTGGAGGATGGAAGCGTGTTCAAAGGACGGCTCTTTGGGGCGCGCGTGTCCGTGTCTGGAGAAGTGGGTGAGTGGACCGAGAACGAGAACGAGCCGGCTCTTTGGACGGCTCCTTAATGTGAACATTTAGAACCAGATTCATTAAAAAAAGAAAACAACTGACTTTCTCTGTCAGATGTGTCTGCAGTTAAATTGTTTAATTGAAGCGGCCCAGAGGTACATGTAGCAACATCATTCAACAGGTATTAGATTGTTTTTCTTCAGGTTCTGCATTAATTCAAAGAGCAAGCATACTTCCACTCTAAATAAGTGTTAAAAGAGCCAGTTTTTCTTTAACAGGGCCAAAAGATTCAGATCCCATAAAAGCCCCATCAACCCCCCGCAGACCCCCCCCTCTCACACTCCTGTCAAACACCTCCTCCTCCTTCTCTCTCTTCCTCCTCGGTTCTGCTCAAGTCCCAGTGTTTGCCCCAGTGTTTGCCCCAGTGTTTGCCCCAGTGTTTGCCCCAGTGTTTGCCCCAGTGTTTGCCCCAGTGTTTGCCCCAGTGTTTTACCTGTGCGCGCGAGTGGGTGGTGCTCGCGTGTGGGTGGTGCGCGCGGGAGATGCCGTGACCTACATTCCCCCGCTGCAGCCCCTGTCCCCGGCCTCTCCACCTCTGTCCTGTCCTCTGCTGCTGGGTGATGGCTTTGGCTGTTTGGATCTAGACCTGGTTTGAGTCCACAGAGCAGTGCACTCTGTTCTCTTCTCTTCTGTTTACATGAAATGGTATAGCTTTACCTTGAATGACCCAGTCTGCACAGGAGGCACATTCAAAGCAAAGCATACAATTTCCAGGGAGACAAGCACTTGGCAGAGCAGAAAAATAACACGGTGTTCCTTTAAAACAGTAGAATATCTGCGGTTCATGGAGGTCAGATGTTTATGGGAAATTTTAAATGGTCAGTGTTACCAATCTGTTCAAATGTGTTTAACCTCTCCACCCTGCTCTCCACCCCCTCCTTTTTCTCCCATCTTTTCTTCCTTGCTCTCTGTCCTGGCTCTTCTCCCCCTCTTTCTCCCCTTTTCTCTCTCTTTCTCTGTCTTTTTCTCTCTCTTTCTCTCTTTCTTTCCTTCTTTCTCTTGCTTCCTCTTTCTGCCTCACTCCCTCTCTTTTTCTCTCCTTCTCTCCTCCACTTCTCTCTCCCTCCACCTCCTCTCCCTCTCCCTCTCCTCTCGCCCTCAGTTTTCCAGACGGGGATGGTGGGGTACCCCGAGGCCCTCACAGACCCATCTTATCGAGGGCAGTTGCTCACGCTGACATACCCTCTGATTGGGAATTATGGAGTGCCCAAAGACGAAGAGGGCGACTTTGGCCTGAGCCAGGTACATTGATTTTACATTCTTTTTAGTTTTAGTGTAAATTTAGTCTGAACAAAAAGATTATATTTATTTTGTCAAGTAAATTTGTAATAATTTTGTAGTTCCAATCAACCAGAAACTATATTTGATTTTATGTTTGGAAATCTTATGTGAAAAAAGGGGTCATGGGTGTGGGTGCGCTCGTTTTGTGATCGAGTCCGGGTTGTGCTTCTCTTTCTCAGTGGTTTGAGTCCTCTCATATCCACGCCTCAGCCCTCATCATCGGGGAACTGTCGGAGGAGCACAGTCATTGGAGCTCTGTGCGATCTCTGGACCAATGGCTCAAGGAACATGGAGTCCCTGGGATCCAAGGTCTGACACCAACACTGCACTAAAGGCCCATGTGACGCTATGTTCTGATCTGTTCTGTTTACTCATCACAAAACAGACCTGGAATTGTGTTTTGTTTCATTCACACATGTTTAACACACAAACCCTGCATATTTAGGCTGAGTTCTTCTCTCAAACAGAAAACACTCTGTCCTACCTTGTCACCATCTGGTAATACAGGAAGTGCTCTACTGTGTTTTTAAATTGCACACACCTTCACTAGAATCATTTGGATCATTTGGCCCTGGAATTGCAAATCTCTATTCAAAAAAAAAAAGGTAAAATGTAGCTGTTAACTTAAACTACTCCTTCATGACATCACAAAGGGAACAGAGCATTTTGAGCTTTGGAGACGTAGACAGACTAATAATAATGTGTTACTCAAACATATGTCAATGAAACAAAACACAACTCCAGGTCTGTTTTTGAGCAGGTGATATATATAGGAGCTTTAGTCAGCAGAAATGAGTTGGACTGTTTAACTGTTTGAATAAAGTACTTGTATTTTTTGATTTGCTTTCCTGTTCATGCAGGGATCGACACGCGCTGCCTGACTAAAAAGATCCGAGAGAAGGGCACTCTTCTGGGGAAGCTGTTGGTGGATGGGACCCTGGAGCAGAGCGTCCCGTTTGAGAACCCAGACCTCAGGAACCTGGTGCAAGAGGTCTCCATGAAGGTAGCACCAAGTGAATCAAGCATGTTTTTAACTGATCAATCAGTGATTATTTTTTTAAAACCCAAAACAAGACACAACTTTAATCAGTGCCATTTAACTAAAAAAAAAAAAAGTCTGAGTTTATTGTCCGTCAGTCTTGCACCTACTCCAGACCACGTGCTTTTACTGACTGAGGAGTGATTGTAGACCTCTCCATTAAAACCCCCAGACTGCTGACCACTGACCACTTGAAATGATTGGACCCATGGATTAATATTTCATTACTTGAACAGCCTTATGCAAAGCTGGACAGTATCTGCAAACCACTAAATATGTTTTATTCTGTTGCCAAATATTGCTGTTTTGTGATAAAAATCATAGATTGTGTAAAAAAAAGAGGACTGAAGTGTGACGTCACCCACAGTGTTCTGTTCGACTGGTCAGATGCAGCTCAAAGAGGCTAGCAGTTATAGAAGTTTTAAGCATTTGAGGATTTATTAATATTTGATTCGTAGTATTGTTTTTTTTCTACCTCTGTGCACCACTTTCTCTGTGTTTTCAAATAAACTGGATTGGATTGATGATGTTGGAGATGGGGTATTATGCAAAATAAACTTTTTATCTTTCTACCATGTTATAATGTTGTTCCTGGTGATCTAAATATGTTACGTGTGAGCAGTTAATACACCATACAAGTACAATACCTCCTCTTTAAAATGGATGACTCATTATTCACTACAGTTGTCCTGTCTGTCCTGTAGGAGGCACGTGTGTTTAACCCCTCGGGCTCTGTGCGGGTGACTGTCGTGGACTGTGGAGTGAAGTTTAACCAGATCCGATGTTTGGCCCACAGAGGGGCCAGAGTCACTGTGGTGCCCTGGGACAGCCCCCTAAACCCCGATGGTTAGATTATAAGTACCTATACTGTGTCTATGTGTAATGCCCTCCCCATGTCTATGTCAGATGCCCTCCCATGTGTGCCTGTGTCAGATGCCCTCCCCGTGTCTGTGTAAATACTGCTAACCTTGTAGTTTTGATCTTAACAAAAATGAGTAGGATTTTGGTATTAGTTTAGTGTTTCAGTCTTCTCTTGAATGTTAATACTCCCGCACCTGTTTAAAGCCACACTGAGCAACTTTGTGGTCAGAAAAATTGACTAATAAAAGCATCTTTTTTGTTTTGGATGTTTTATATTGAAGTGAAAAAACATGCAGCCTTTCTGCTGGCATCTCTCTCCATAAACCTGAGTCTTATTCGTCTCCATTGAAATGTTGTTTCCTTGACTATAATATTTCACATTTATTTACTGACATGAAGAAGTATGGTTTAAACTTTTCATGGAATCGTGCAGGTGACATGCCATCTCCAAAAAGTGACAGTGTTGCTTTAAACTGTGAACTAAAACTTGATCTGCATTTATAGAACTCTTGTGGCTGTTCATTTACATTTTTAATATTTGGTGCAGATTTCGACGGTCTGTTCATCAGTAACGGACCCGGAGACCCTCAGCTCTGCTCCACTACCATAGAAAACCTTCGTAAAGTCCTGGCCCTAAACCAGGACCAGGATCGCAACCAGATTAAGCCTGTGTTTGGTATCTGCCTGGGACACCAGCTGCTGTCTCTGGTCATCGGAGCGAAGACCTACAAGTTGAAGTCAGTATTTCACCATTCAAATCATCATGATGTTTGTAGGAGTAATGCAGTGGGAGGAAGGGGGGGAAGAGCAGAGGAGGGGTGGGGGGGACCCTGTAGTGGAGATTATGCTTATGCTTACTTTATTATTTTGGGACTTTTATGTTATGGATATGAGTAATTTTAATTGTAATATTAAGAATAGATTCCACGTTTAAACATTTGTACAGTACTTTGTTATAAGTGACAACAAGACATTGGTCTTCATGTCTGTATACATTGTAACGTGCAATGTATTTTTTTTTTTTTACGATTCACTATGAACCAGGTATTCTGTGTTCTTAATAAAGATTGAATTGAATTGAAAGAACAATGATCTAGAATAGAACCTCATGGAGAAGCAGTTTTTTTCTGGACATTCTAATGATATAAAGACGATAATCTCTGTTGGACGATTATCAAGATTACATAAATTGTCCCACAAACCATTATGGTCGACCCTTTTTATCACAACGAACAATATTATTGTTTATTGTCCCGTCCCTAGTGCTGTTTCAACAATACAAACTCCTCACTGTGCGGCTAATAGACTTTTATTATTGAATGTGATGTCTGCCTCCTGAACTCTCGCTCATGTCTCCTTCCCTTGTCTCCTCGGAGATATAAATATGGTGCATTTCATTGAAAGCTAAAAAATTGAGGATTGAGAAGAAGAATCTAGGAGGAAAGAGAAATGAGATGCAGTCCCTGAAACAGAATTTGTGTTGGCAGTCTGAACCAAAACAACGTCACTGCTCCCAAAGCTCAGGCTCAGACAGAGTAAACCAAAGCCTCCTCTCTGGATGTGAACAGAAACATTTGATGTTGAAGGTCACTGAGGCTGCAGCAGGTTCCCAGAGCTCAGAGGAATGTGGAAACCATTTTCCTGTGAGAGAGACAGTTTAAATAATGCTCCATGTGTCAGCTCATCTCGGTCCTTTCCATTATGTTTCATAGAAGAGACCTGGTCAGTAACAAGATTAAAGTGTCTGACTGGTTCTGCTGCTCATTTTACTAAAACACCCTTAAGATCATTATATTTAAGATGTGACAAAACATTTTATATTTTTTTCCAGTTTGGCCAGGTTTCACATTTTACTTCCTGGGTGGAATTATGACATCACACTGGACCAAAGCTCCTCTAATGTCACAGAAATGATAATTTGACAAATAAAAAAACACCTTTTAGTTTATTGAGATAATGTTTAAAGTGTTGAATAAAGTATTGTATAATAATATTGTGTAAATTGTGCCGAACGTTTGGACCATAGTGTGATGTCATTAGACAGAGCTCTTTACTCTCAAATCACTTTGATTTGTATAAACCTACTCTTTATATTTACAACAGGTTTTATACCACCAACATAAGTAGAAATGAGTTAATCATCAAAGCCTGTCATACAGTTTAATCACAATCTAATCAAAATCATAATGTAAATGTGCACAATGAGCAAGTCACAAAGGTTGCAGTTTTTCAAGTTTCAAACTTTCCTTCACCTCCACCTGAGAGTTCAGACCTTTCTCAGGTTAAACGAGGGATTCTACAGTGTGCTCGTGTCAAAAACAGAGCTGTACTGAGAAAAAAAACAAAAACATTTTTGTTTGTTCTCAGATATGGAAATCGAGGCCATAACCAGCCATGCATCCACAAAGGCACTGAACGTTGCTTCATCACGAGTCAGAACCATGGATTTGCCGTCGACCCCGAGACCCTACCCCCCGACTGGGACATCCTGTTCACCAACGCCAACGACCACAGCAACGAGGGGATAGTCCACAACGAGCTACCCCTGTTCAGGTACTGCCATCAGAACCTCTCCTCTGCGTCTCCTGCTCCATGTGACCCTCTCCTCTGCGTCTCCTGCTCCATGTGACCCTCTCCTCTGCGTCTCCTGCTCCATCTGACCCTCTCCTCTGCGTCTCCTGCTCCATCTGACCCTCTCCTCTGTATCCATTGCTCCTCTACCTTTCTGTACAGTGTGCAATTCCACCCGGAGCACATGGCTGGCCCTACAGACCTGGTGTCTCTGTTCAATGTGTTTCTGGAGACTGTTCGAGAGCACAAAGAGGGAAAAGTCACTAAAACAGGTACTGACGCCTTGTACTTTTGAAATATTTTTAGTTAAGTGCTATTATTCTGACCCTGAATTGTTCTGATAAACTGTACTTTCTCCAGTGAAGCAGCGTCTGATGGAGAACTTGACCTACTCCGCTGCCCCCAAACCTGAAGACGTCGTCCGGCCTCGCAAAGTCCTGATCTTGGGCTCTGGAGGTCTGTCCATCGGACAAGCTGGAGAGTTCGACTACTCCGGGTCTCAGGTCTGAATTTGGCTAATGCTAATCATTAATATAATTGTTATGTTTGAATGTACTTTATACTATATCTCTAAAAGGGAATGGAAAGAAGAGTAAATGTGTTAAGCCCCCTTCAGTAGCCCATATTATTAAACAGACGCACAAAGTCACACTTCCATCTGTAAATACATGTCAATACTGTTCCACTGATGGAGCAGAGAGCCGCCTTCACTGTAACGAGTCTTACACGTGGATAGTTTTTTTTAATGGCTTAACATTTGGACACACTTAAACTCCTCATTCAGCCTATTCCAGAATCTTATCCCACAGACCCAAGCACTTTTACTCATAGTACGTACTTTAGCATACTTAAAGTTTGATGTTCTAATTCCAGGCAATCAAAGCTTTGAAGGAGGAGAGAATCCAGACGGTTCTGATAAATCCAAACATTGCTACCGTTCAGACCTCCAAAGGTTTAGCTGATAAAGTCTACTTCCTGCCCATCACCGCGGACTACGTCACCCAGGTCAGTCCACAGAGTCCCTGAAGGGAGAACGCACAAGGACTGTGTAAGATGAACTCAACTATTTTATACAGTATACTAAGAATTTTTAAATTTTGTTATATTTTACAATAAGTAGGACCATATGCCTGTAGTTGTAGTTGTAGTTGTTGTTGTTGTAGTAGTATTTGGCCTGTTGAGGCCTCTTGTTTACAAAAATTGCTCACTGTTAATTTGCTTATTTGTTAAAACAAATATAGAACAAATATTATATGGTGTTGTTGCCATTCCTGGAATGATATCCAAATATGGCTGTGACCAAAATAAACATATCTTAACACTTTCCTTCCTGTGTGCAGGTGATCAAAAACGAGCGTCCGGACGGTGTGCTGTTGACCTTTGGGGGTCAGACGGCACTGAATTGTGGTGTGGAGTTGACAAAGCGCGGTGTTTTGGAGCGGTACAAAGTGAAAGTGCTCGGGACACCTGTGTCCTCCATTGAGATGACAGAAGACCGGAAGATCTTTGTGGAGAAGATGGAGGAAATCAATGAACACGTGGCTCCTAGTGAAGCAGCCTTCTCTGTGGACCAGGTGAGACCCTCCATCTTTCCCTCTGCTCCATCTGACCTGCTCCTCTGATCCATATGACCCTCTCCTCTGCTCCTCTGCCCCATCTGACCCATCTGACCCTCTCCTCTGCTCCATCTGACTCTCTCCTGTGCTCCTCTGCTCCATATGACCCTCTCCTCTGCTCCATATGACCCCGTCCTCTGCATTCTCTCCTCCATCTGACGCTCTTCTCTCCTCTGCTCTTCGCTTTCAGGCTGTAGCAGCAGCAGAGCGGTTGGGGTATCCAGTCCTGGTGCGTTCGGCCTTTGCTCTGGGAGGACTTGGCTCTGGATTTGCAAACACTCGGGAGGAGCTGACCTCTTTGGCCAGTTCTGCGTTTGCTCACACGTCTCAGGTCCTGGTTGACAAGTCTCTTAAAGGTTGGAAGGAGATTGAGTACGAGGTGGTGAGAGACGCCTACGACAACTGCATCACGGTGAGCAACAAATCTGTAAAACAACTAAAATTAAAGCCGCAAGTGGCGATGATGGCCCAGGCCGCGCTCGCCCCCCACACAAAAGCCCAGAGCCAGCCACCTGCCCCGCGCAGCATTCCTGCCACCCAGCCATTGCACGGCTGCTATCCGCCCCCCTTCACTCCATTTCTATAGAGCAGTGTGGCCATCGCATTATAGTGGGGGTTCATGGCTTTGAACCGGCAAGCTCGTGCATAATCCAGCTATGGTGTAATTGACTTTTTTGCATGTTTGAGGCCTACAATGATCTCCCCAAGTTCCAGGCCAATCGGACCATGTTGTGTCTTTTATGTGTACTATAGGAGGCGCTATAGAGGCCACTGGACACGTGCTCATTACTGTTCTCTATTCAGATTTTTCTTCTGCATCAGTGGTTAGAATTTGAGCTCTTTAGGCTGATCCATGTGTCCGTGAGCGGCAATCAAAGAAACAGGAAATTTACTCATATTTTGACCACGTGCTACACACAAACCGTAAAGAATATCCCCAAAATGTGGGTGATTATTGACCATCAACATCTGTGGATTTGGCATGTGGAGTTTGAGGTAATTTGTATGAAAAACCTAGGACTAGATAGATTTGATATACACGTATGTGAAAGTGGTGTTGGAATTTCAGTCCAATGATGAAGTCTTTTTTGAATGCAAGCTACAGAAAAACCATAATGAGTTTGTCCAAAACGTGGATGATTATTGATAAACAATCTCTATAGATGTAGCATGTGGAGTTTGAGCTCATTTGGATGAAAAATGTAGGACTAGATGGGTTTCATATTGACGTATGTGAAAGTGGCGTAGAAATTTCAATCCAATATGGCTGACTTCCTGTTCGTCATAGGACAGTGTGCTTATTAACTTAACGTTTTGCCTGTCCCCGCACCCATAGGGAACTGTATAGAATTTGGCGAAAACATGAATGTTTTATGAAAACCCTTGTGTCTAGATGTGGCATGTGAAATCTTAGCCCATTTGGACCAAAACCTTGGGACTAGATACGTTTTGAAAACACGTGGCAAAAAAATGTGGCAAATTTTCAATCCAGTTTGGCCGACTTCTTGTCCATCACAGGGCAGTGCTTCAATTCATTTTTATGCTTGTTTCACCGTGCTCTATCACTGTGCCGATTTTTGTGCGTGTATTCCAAAATTTTGCCACCTCCTCTCCCATAGGGGTCAACTTCTAGGTGATGCCGTCGAGTCGGGGGGGCTCGGGACATTTTTGCAATGCCAAATCAATTACATTTTTTGCCGAGCCAGTCGATCTGATACCCCCATGAGAGACTTTTTGTGCATGTTCAGGGGGTGAAAAATGCGATCGTTTGGACGGAAAAATAATAAGAAACCCAGCAAGAGCAATGCCCCTTGCTCTCACTCCCTCACTTTGTGAGTGGCGAGGGCCAATTCTAGAATTGCCCAGTGCTTTCACCTAGTATTTTTTTTATCTGATACAAACCATTATTTGTAAAGTATTTGCTCCCAAAAATCAGGACAAACCTAGATATAAAATGAAAAAGAAGTAAAGGTCACACAAGAATCGACTAAACTTTTAATTATGGAAAAAAAAATACAAAGTTACTGAATGTTGCTTTACTGCTTATAGTGTTGGGTGTCTTTTAAAGGTGATGATGTTTTGTGTTTTCTGGCTGTATTTTCTGGTTTAGGTGTGTAACATGGAGAACATTGATCCCTTGGGCATCCACACGGGGGAGTCCATTGTAGTGGCTCCCAGTCAGACCCTGAACGATCGTGAGTACAACATGCTCCGCAACACTGCCATCAAAGTCATCAGACACCTGGGCATCGTGGGAGAGTGCAACATCCAGTACGCCCTCAACCCCGAGTCTGAGCAGGTATGAACCTGGAGTGTGAACAGGTGTGAACGTGTACGAACCCAGGGTGTGAGGGTATGAACCCCAGCCCACAGTTCGAACAGCTCTGAACCAGAGTCTGAACAGGTATGAACAGGTAACACCGCCATCAGAGTCATCAGGCACCTGGGCATCATGGAAGACTGCAACATCCAGTACACCCTCAAAACAATGTGTGAACAGGTACAACCCAGAGAGTGAGTGTGCAGCTGTTCTGTAAGGAAAATGGAAAAATAGAGGCTGGAAACCATTTGTTCCAGAAGTGAAATCATATCATATATATGGACACAGAAGAGTATTATTGCACATTGGAAGCTAATCAGCTATATTGTTTAAAGCTACCATCTGTAATTAGACTGGCTGCAGTTTTATATTTCAGTACCTTTTATGGTCTAATTTGTTTGTGTTTATTTCCAGTACTACATCATTGAAGTGAACGCCCGCCTGTCACGCAGCTCTGCTCTGGCGTCTAAGGCCACGGGTTACCCTCTGGCTTATGTGGCGGCTAAACTCGGGCTCGGGATCCCATTGCCACAACTCAAGTAAGAGCGCCCACTGCTGAAGGTGTATATACACACATTTAATGGCCACTGAGACCTGGGGGTATTTTCCAGACATGTACATTATTTTATACTGCACAAAATGACTGATGTATCCAGAGTAGGTTACAAAAGCATAATATACAAGGAAAATGACATTCTTGAATTGAATAAACAAGTAAAATTGTTTCCCTATTTTATTTTAAGTGCAAATATCATTCTCCACTTAAAGGTGTGGTATGTAACTTTTCTGGTAGGGGGTCTGCCACCCGATTGTGTCTATGGAGATTTTATAATGTGTCTGGAATGTTCCACAGTAAAGCTTCGCTGTAGTCTGATGCATAGCCGGCCATTTTAAACGTGAGAGTGATTGTATTTATCTACTATTTAACTTGTCAGGAATTCTGTGACAAATTCGACCACGGCGAACTTTGAACCAAGTCTGGACTACTGCGTGGTGAAGGTACCACGCTGGGACTTGAGCAAGTTCCTCCGAGTGTCCACCAAAATCGGATCGTCGATGAAGAGTGTGGGTGAGTATAACAGAATAATCATTAATGTTATCGGGTCAAAATGTACGCTGATAATGCACAGTCAAACTATCAGAGTCTAAATGTCTCATGTCGTCTTCTGGTATATGCACAGCCCTTCAATATGTCCTTCATTATGGTGCACTACAGAGGTTGTTTAAACTCTTCAACATCACCAGGGCTTGGATAGGCAATGTCTGGCAATGCTGTGTGTTGAATGTTCAAGTTCCCCTGGCCTTTGTGATTTGTAATAAACTTCTTCTAGACAGACTCATGCCTTTTCACCTACATTGTATTAACTACTTGTAGAACTTGTATAACAATGACCAGCATACAGTTTGACCCAATAACATTAGTGATTATTCTGTTATTCCCTAACATGAGGGACAGATTCTGAAACGGGAGCTAAATATTTGTATCTTTATTATTTACATCTTGTGTGTGTGTCTGTGTGTTTGCGGCCTGTTCAGGGGAGGTGATGGCCATCGGGCGCAGTTTTGAGGAGGCGTTTCAGAAAGCTCTCAGGATGGTGGATGAGAACTGTGTGGGCTTTGACCACACCATCAAACCCGCCTCAGAGAAGGTGAAAAATACTGGGATCTAAATGTAAACATGGCTATATAAGAGGGGATGTTATGCAAAGTCAACTTTTTGGAGCGCTACTATGTTATAGTATTGTTCCCTCATCAAAAACATGTCTGAAGAGGTTTTAGACGCTATCCATGCATGTTTGAGTATTTTTGCGATCTCTCCCGGGCCCTGTCTGAGCTTATGGTTATCTGTAAGATTTGTCCACTGCTTCGGCCACAAGCGTACATTGTCCATGCTCCCAGATGAGAATTCTCCATAAATATACCAAAGCATGATACAAAACAATACACTACAGCTTTACAAACTTGATGCTATTTGCCGTAGTTTCCTCAGAGGGATGTAGCTGATTGTAATGTGACTTTTGACTCCAAGTAGAATTTTCAAAGCAATAAAAGGAAACATGGTGATCTAAATGTTATGTGTTAGCAGTTAATACCCCATAGAAGTCAAATACCTCCTCTTTTAGAAATGGACACGAAAAAAAATCCCCAGAAATTGAACCTTTTTAAAAAAAACTGTTGATGTAAATGATTTTTCATCTCTTTAAATATTGTGTGTATATGTACTTTGTTTCAGGAGCTGCAGATGCCCACAGACAAGCGCATATTTGTGCTGGCTTCTGCGCTCAGAGAAGGATACTCTGTGGAGAAACTCTATGAACTCACAAAAATTGACCGCTGGTTTCTGCACAAAATGAAGAACATTGCCGACCACGAGAGGCTGCTCGAGACCTACAACCAGGTTTGAAATTATCTCATATTTTACTGTTTATGTGCCAAATCTTGCAGACCCTTGGTTCTTAGTGTTTGACCTGTAGTGTATTTGACCAGTAGCATATTTGATTTATTGTGTTTTTTACCTGTTGGATTTGTAGCATTTGATCTGTTGTAGCATTTGACCCTTACACTCTTCCTCCTTCAGGACGAGAGCGCGATGCCCCCGGAAGTCATGAGGAAGGCTAAGCAGCTCGGGTTCTCAGACAAACAGATTGCTCTGGCTGTGCAGAGGTGGGTCAAACAGACACCAACAGGGACCAGGGAATGTTGATTTAAAAAAAAAAAAAATGTATTGTGTTCTTTGTTGAAAAAGCTGTAAGTGATTTCTGGTTCAAATTCATACTTTGCATCTTATATCATCAACATTCCCTGGGATGTGACACTAACTGTAAGCAGTGCTCTGTCTCAGGCTTGTTAGACTTTAATCTGAGCTTTATTTTAACAAAGTCTGACCATAGATAGATGTGGGTTTAGTTTTAACTGCAACAGCTTCCAGCTAAATTACAGTAAGACCATTTTTTCTAGTCAGATTGTGTTAAAACAAAGCTTAGATTAAAGTCTAACTTGAGTAAGAATTTCAGACAGAGCAATGCCTCCAGTTAGCAGCATAGCCCCAGATGTTGTCTATCAGCTACAAGATATCAATATCAGTTTTTCCACACTTGTAAGACTGAAAAAATGGTTCTGTCAGCCCCCTTTAGAGTGCAGTAGGTACATCAATCTGCAAAGACTCCACAGGTCTTGACATCAGCTGCAAAGTGTCAATAGTGTGCTAACTGAATGTATGGCTCTGTCACTAAAGTTAGGATAGCTAGCACTAGCTAATAGTTTTACCGTTAGGTTCTCTCACTGTTTTTGTTGAAAATCTAAACAATTTTGTATTGATCACAGGCTCCTGAAAATGTGTTGTTTAAATCCATTCTGTATTTTTTCCAGATCTTAAAACACTTTGGTGATACAACACACACATTAGAAAACACTGAGAGAAACACTGACAAAGTAACTGATGACCTTTGCACCATACATGCACATGTAGAACATCCTCCACCATGATGTCACTGCAAAGTATCAATAAAAACATGTTATATGCAAATTGCACAGCCGTGCTTGTTACTAAAGTATTTCTTCTGCTTCCTCCTATAGCACAGAGCTGGCAGTGCGGCGGTTGCGCTCACAATGGTCCATTCTTCCTGTAGTGAAGCAGATCGATACAGTGGCAGCAGAGTGGCCAGCACACACTAACTACTTGTACCTGACCTACCATGGCTCCACCCACGACCTGATCTTTGACGTGCAGCACGTTATGGTCATCGGCTCCGGTGTTTACCGCATCGGTAGTAGTGTGGAGTTCGATTGGTGCGCGGTCGGCTGCATCACTGAACTGCGCAAGGTCAGTGAACAGAACACTGTTACATTTGTCCCGTTTTAACAGTATTGATGGATCCTCATCCTACACTTACCTGGAGTTTAGCTTGATTAACTCCCCTCATATTAAAGTTTTGTCCTTTTTGTCTGTCTCTTTTTGTTGCAGATGGGGTATAAGACAATCATGGTGAACTATAACCCAGAGACCGTTAGCACAGACTATGACATGTGTGACCGACTCTACTTCGATGAGATCTCCTTCGAGGTGAGACTCAAAATACAAACATGTGGTTTTCTGTTCTTTTAGTGGCAGCTGGTTAACAAAAACTAAGAATTGCATAAATGTCTGCCAAAGAGATGCATTTAATGTCTTGAGTTCACCTTGTAGATTTTCAGAATTGCAGATGAAACTCTGGGCTACGTTACTCAAGCTCAGAACCTCCAGATTCACTCACTGAGCTGCAGAGGCTGCACTAGCACTGTTTCATGATTGTCTGCAGGTGCTGAGGTTTAGGCAGTGACCATTCAGATTAGAGATAGTCCTGTTAGGTTTAAACCAACTGGATGTCAGCGTTCTGCTTTCTGATTATAATTGTGTTTTGATTCTCAACACGATTATCCAAACCACCTGGCCATCATGTCCAATGTTTTTCTTAAAGAAGAGCCAATCAGTATTACATTTGCTAGCATTAAAAGTTATATTTGATTTGAACATGTTTACTTCACATGTGGGGACATACATATGAGGTAGATATAGGTCATGTTTATGATATTTTTAATTAAAAATCCTGCATAGTTCCTTTACCCTAAACTGTACACTTGACAAGAATTTTGAATGTTTTTATTAAATTGTGTTCTCCTTGTAGACAGTGATGGACATTTATGAGCGTGAGAACCCGGAGGGCGTGATCCTGTCCATGGGTGGGCAGCTGCCCAATAACATCGCCATGTCTCTGCACCGACAGCAGTGCCGCATCCTGGGCACCTCCCCTGAGTTCATTGACAATGCAGAAAACAGGTTTAAGTTCTCCAGGATGTTGGACGCCATCGGGATCAGCCAGCCACGGTGGAAGGAGCTGTCCGATACTGAGGTAACAGACCAGGAGACTACAGGCATACAAGTTACTTAGTTTGGCACACCCACTGTCATTTGCTTTTGAGTCCAACTTGCAGTTTTGTGCATTTCCGAAACCCTCTTGTGGTAAGACACTCCTGTAACCGCACTGTCGGAAGAGACAGACTATGACCGCGGAGCCCCAAGTATTCTCAATGTGCAGTAGTTCTTACTCTTGCACACACTGCCCGCCCGCGTGTGCCCGCGTGTGCCCGCGTGTGCCCGCGTGTGCCCCGCGTGTGCCCGCGTGTGCCCGCGTGTGCCCGCGTGTGCCCGCGTGTGCCCGCGTGTGCCCGCGTGTGCCCGCGTGTGTGCCCGCGTGTCTCTCTCCCCGTCTGCAGTATAATTTATCTACTGTCTCCACTATGCAATGTTTTTACATGACTTCTGTCTCCAGTCTACAATATTTTTACATGACTGTCTCCAGTTTGCACTGTTTTTACATAACCGTCTCCAGTCTGCAGTGTTTTTACACAATTTCTCTGTTTCTAGTCTGCAGTGGGCTTCTGTGAGTCTGTGGGATACCCATGCCTGGTTCGTCCCTCGTATGTTCTGAGCGGAGCTGCGATGAACGTAGCGTATTCAGACTCAGACCTGGTTAAGTTCCTGAGCAACGCTGTGGCTGTATCCAAGGAGCATCCAGTGGTCATCTCCAAGTTCATCCAGGAGGCAAAGGTCAGAAGAGCCACCAGAGATACATAGAGAAGGCCTCTGGCTGTATTAAAAATGTGTAAAACTGCTAACTTTTCCAAACTGTATTCTGACTTCCATATCTCATTACTAGCATGCTAATTATTTACCCCAATAAGCACTTTTCATAACTTTCAGAGACCAAATTGGAGTTTTGCGTCATAGCACTTGTAACACTATAGTATTTTTTTAGTTGATTAGTTGGGCTATTGTGCATGGCAATTAACGCATTTAGATCGACACAGAAGAACCAGGCTGCTTAGGGTGCTTGTGCATGGATGACACGCACAACAGATAGTATTGAAATAAAATGTATTTGGCAAAAGTCAAAACAAAGTGACATACTATTTAATCAAATTAAATTGAACAAAATAAAGCTTTTTAAAACTTAAAGTTAAAAAAAAAAAAAAATGCAGTTCCTTGTCAAATATTTTGACTTTGTAAGAGTTCAGTTCATTCCTTTTTTAGGATTTAATTCGGTTCAGCTTACGCAAATTCAGTTCGTATGCAAATCCATAATCCACGGACCGCAGAGCAAAAACAAAATTGATTAGTCCTACCAGCCACCAGCTACCATCAGTAGAGAAATCTGTGTTCAGTCCCATGTAAAAAACCTGACCTGAAAATAAGGTCAAAACAGGATCTCAGGTCAGTTACTGGTAACATTTCAGCATTACATTCATAATTAAATTACAGTTGCGCAGCATAAATTTAGAAATCAAAATATTTACGCTACATATTACAGCCGACAATACCGCCAACAGTGAGTGATTAGATTAACATAGGGCCATGACTGACAATATATATCAAATACATAAACAAAATAACAAAAATAACAAAAGTAAGTTGACACATAACGTTTCATTCATAACTTTTGTTCATAATAATGGGACAGACACTGACCAGGTAAGGGTAACCCCAGGTGGAAGGGGTTACACACTGCTGACACACCGTTACTTTGCTGGTGGTGTTGCAGCTGATAAAATGATTTATAATGATTCATGCAGACACAGCAGGCTCCCTTTGACCCTAAGAGCCGCTTTTACAATATTTCCGTACTGGGGGAAACAATTTTGCTTTATTATCCAGGACTGTTCAAAGTTGTTTATCATTGTGATAAGGCAACTTTTAAAATTATCATAATTGTACTTATTGTTATCTGGAGTACACAGAAACTATAGCACATGCCAAAATAAAAAAGACATTAAAAAATGTTGTTAAGCAATAGTACACTTTATTTATACATAGCGGACTTGTTTATAATATAAATATTGTGATTTAAAATGTGTTAATGATAAATTAATGATCCTTGGTGTCAGAGTTCATAACTATAGAGCAGACATAGCCCAACAGTGTGATTTCTCATTTCTTATGTTTTGGTCCCTTCAGGAGATCGACGTGGACGCAGTGGCTCTGGATGGGGTGGTTTTGGCCATCGCTGTTTCTGAACATGTGGAGAACGCTGGAGTCCACTCTGGAGACGCTACACTTGTCACTCCTCCCCAGGACCTTAACCAGAAAACCATCGACCGAATCAAGAGTATCGTCCATGCCATCGGGCAGGAGCTGCAGGTCACTGGACCCTTCAACCTGCAGCTCATTGCTAAGGTACAAAAACATGTTCACATTAGCAGTAACTACCTAAAACACATCATCTGAAAGCAACACAAAATGTATTTAAACAGCGCATTTTCAGAAGCCTGTGATCAATCTGAGCATTCATGGTCATGTTTACTAGTTTTCACACAAAAAGGCGAGAGTGACTCCCTGAAAAACTGTTGGCTAATGGTAATGGTAGTTAGACTGCAATGTTATGAGAGGGACTGGTTTAACAGCACAAATCAGCTCACC
Source organism: Periophthalmus modestus (assembly GCA_019594935.1). Lineage (NCBI taxonomy): Eukaryota > Metazoa > Chordata > Actinopteri > Gobiiformes > Gobiidae > Periophthalmus > Periophthalmus modestus. The sequence goes on along the minus strand of JAIEZT010001328.1, from coordinate 22,087,425 downwards.
TGTTGAGGTTCCAGCTAAGTCAGTTCTTTCTGGTCAGATTGTGTTAAAATAAAACTCGGGTTAATGTCTACCAGAGCTTCAGACAGAGCAGTGCTCCCAGTTAGCATTACAGCCCCAGGGAATGTTGATGACATCAGCTGCAGAGTATCAATAGGCTCACACAACATCACAACATTGTAGAATTCCTATAGTTTAAACTGAGCTGGAGGACATCCTGTGATGGCCTTTGAACCAGCAACTTATGGTGAAGGTACAAGTGCACCAAGGTCAAAGGAAATCTGTTTAACGTTTTATCCTCAGACCCAAAACAAACAAGACAATAGGATAACTCAGAAAGTGCTCATAGGAGTTTGATGACCCATTAGGGGAATGAATGATTATATAATAATAATAATAATAATCATAATCATAATCATAATCATAATAATCATAATAATAAAAAACAGATGCTCCTTACTGTCAGCTACTCAAGTATGTTTATTTCAGTGCAGCTGGCTCCTCCCTTCAGTGACTAGTTAAAGTAGAACTAATTGGCAACTAAATGTCCCAGTCTCTCCATGATTGAGTTTAGATTAACATTGCACAACAAGATGGATTCTCACAATGTTTGAGTTCACAAACTCACAAGAATCTATCTTGAGATACTCCCCCTTTAAGGTTTAGCGGGCGGAACAATCATAGAGGAGAAGGTGAAGGGCCCGAATGAACCAAAAACAAACATGGTGACGCGGACAGACTTCAGCACTTTGTGCCTTTGTGGAGGGAAAGATGCCTGTGCTTCTCTCTCAAATGGATTTAACCAAAGTTTTATTTTTGTTCTACTGTTCTGACGCTTTGACTGGTTAGGTTCAAGTATTTGTGATGCTGTTCCATCTTTTCCCTTTTCAGAGAGGGCTGTTCCAGATGAATGTGTAGAACTCACTTCAGGTTTTGTTCAGAACTCGACAAACACCTTCTGAAATGTGTGGGACTTTTGTATTTGTTTAAGTCTTAAACAAACTGGACTGTGCACTGTGTGAACTGAATCTGCATTTTAAATTTTCTAATTTAAATTGAATCAAATTGTGAATTGTTTCTAGGACGACCAGCTGAAGGTGATCGAATGTAACGTTCGGGTGTCACGGTCATTTCCGTTCGTTTCTAAGACTCTGGGCGTCGACCTGGTTGCGCTGGCAACGGAGGCCATAATGGGCGAGGAGGTGGAGCCTGTGGGACTGATGACAGGAAAGGGAGTGGTCGGAGTTAAGGTGAGACTGAACCATGACTGGGGCCGTGTTCATTTTAACAAGAAATTTCACTTAAGTCTTTTTTCATTTTTACATCGACATATAAGTGTCACTTTAAAAAAAAAAAAATCAGCTCTCTGAGAATAAAATCGTAACTTTGATATTAAAGTCGGAATTTTACAAGGATAACGTCACAATTTTATGAGAATAAAGTCCTAGTCAAAGTAAAGACTTATTTTTATCCACATTTAACGGCAAGAGCTATTCATCACCACAACCAGAGTGCAAAAGAATGGCCCTATTTGAGTTAAAAGATTAAATAAAACCTATTCATGATAGATACTACTTTATATTGTTGGCCTTTTAAACATTAACAACTGTTGAATCATTTCAGAAATGACCCTCATGTGTCTCTGCGCAGAGCTGAGCGCTTCTAATAATGATGATAATAATAATGCCTTACACTTGTAATGCACTTTACAGGCTTGTCGGAGCCTCTGAAAGCGCTACACTATAGTCATTATTCGTTCTCTCCACACTTGGTGATGGTAAGCTACTATTGTAGCCACAGCTGCCCTGGGGCAGACTGACGGATGCGAGGCTGCCAGTTTGTGGCCAGTTTTTTTTTTATTCCCTTCTACACTTGTTTACACTTGTTTGAAACCTCCAGGACACAGGATGTATGCCATGTACCTGGAACATCCAGGACACATGGTGTATGCAGTGTACCTGGAACGTCCAGGACACATGGTGTTTGCAATGTACCTGGAACATCCAGGACACAGGGTGTTTGCAATGTGCCTGGAACATCCAGGACACATGGTGTTTACAATGTACCTGGAACATCCAGGACACATGGTGTTTGCAATGTACCTGGAACATCCAGGACACAGGGTGTACGCTGTGCTCCAGACCCTGTAGTGGGGAACAGCGAGGACAGTATGTGGTATCGATTCTGCATAAAGAATTTAGGATCAGGGACTGAAACCAGCTTCAGCTTTGTGTATTGGACGAGACTGTGACCATCTAGACACAGAAACAGGACCGAGCAGTGGCAATAGAGATTAGGCTACATTATAATGGGTGTGTAAAACCAGGGCTGCCCAGCGCACACGGCTCCACAAGCCCATAATGAGGGACTGAAGTTATCTACAATGAGCACATCGTTAAATGGTGATTGTGCAAAGTACCCATGTGTAGAATAATAGAGAAGTGAAGCTGAGCAGAGTATGGGTCTGGGACGCCTCCACCTGTTTGCAGCTCGGAGCACACCCTGTGTCCTGCCCAATGAGCCCCAGGCGGCACCATGCTCTGCAGGCTTTTTCCAAGGAGGAGTCCGGTCACTCCATGAGGAGGAAATGTAGCCTCATTCAGCAGTTTGTGATTGATGCAGACAAGTGGAAAGGTGGAGCTAAACTGCAGTGCAGATCTGTCTAATACCTTACAAGCTTATGGCATGTGTAAAATGTCAGTATTTCAAAGTTTGAGGTCCTTAATGGGCATTTATAGTCTGCGTTCATTTTGATTGGGCATCGAGCCCTAAATCATATAGTGTGGACTTTATTTTTGGCTAAATTGGGTATTTTTTTGGCTACAACTTTATTCTTGTAAAATTATGACTTTTTCTGACTTTATTCTCATTAAATAACGACTTTAACATTGAAATCTGACGACTTTGTTCTTGTAGCGCTCGCGTAATTATTTTTAAGTGACCTTCATATTCTGTTGTACGCTTTAGTCCAGATTGAGTCAAATGATTCTTTAGTTTTAGTCTAGTTTAAGATGATGTTATGCTCCTTTCTTTCCCTTTCCTTATTATTTAACATAGTAAAAAATAAAATGATTTCTTTCATGAGACATGTACAGACATGTGAGTTTAAGGTCTGGTTTTCAATTCTGAGATTGAAAAGTGGATGTTGAATCTGGTCTTCTCTCTCGTTTCATTTATGTTTAGTTTTAATATTTTTTATTTACTAAATTGTCTGTACTTTTAATCAATGAAAAAGATCTTCTTTTAGTCATAGTTTTAGTCGTCAAACATGATATTGTTGAAAGCTATGGCAAAAAACGGCAACAAAATGGACTAAAGCAGGAACTTAACCCGGCCTGCGCCCCGCCTAAGCCCGGTTTGTGTGCTGTAGGTTCCCCAGTTCTCGTTTTCGCGCCTGGCCGGAGCAGACGTGGTTCTGGGTGTGGAGATGACGAGCACTGGGGAGGTGGCCTGTTTTGGGGAGAACCGTTACGAGGCGTATCTGAAGGCCATGCTCTCCACCGGCTTCAAGATCCCCAAGAAGAACATCCTGCTCTCCATCGGCAGCTACAAGGTACAGAGCGATCGGGGGTGGGTTCATGGTACGACTGTGACAGAATGGGGGCAGACCATGGCCTGTAGCGTGGGTGATGCAGCTGGAAGCATGCCCATGATCACTTCTTAACCTCGCAGGTTAGCTATGTCCATTTATATATGCAGGTTATGGGAAAGACACATTTCATTTAGTCAGAGCGTAAGCTGTACATGTTGTTCAATCCAAATCTGCTTCCAATTGACATGATCCTGGTGTTGTTATTTTGACTACTCCCTAAATCAAGATATGAACAATAATAACCGACCAGTCACTTTGGCTTCATTTGACTGGAGCACTATGGATGACGTCACACTCAGATCACTTCTTTATACAGTCTATGGTCCGGACTAACTCCATCTCGTCTTTCAGAATAAGAGTGAGCTGCTGCCCACTGTTCAGGCTCTGGAGTCTTTGGGGTATGACCTTTATGCCAGTCTGGGCACTGCCGACTTTTACACCGAGCACGGGGTCAAGGTAAGACCGCAACATTCAGCATTAGGCCTGAGCAATATGGCGATAAAAAACAAATTGCAATCTCAATCCTTTTAAAATCTGCTATTGTAATGTTATATTGTATTATATATTATTAATAATTAGAATTATTATTATATATTATTGTATTGTATATTATATTGTAATCTATTTCTTAAATTATTTCAAGCTATTTATCTTTTATCTTGCAATATTGGAATTTCCCCACTGTGGGGCTAATGAAGGCATATTTTATCTTAATGTTGTAATTCACCATTTCTGTTTATATACTCAAACATATGCTTTTCCTTCTGTCCCTCTTCCTTTGCTGTCCCTCCTCTATACCATATATTCACAAGCCCTCCTCTGTACCACTGTCTCTCCTCTGTACCATATATTTACTGTCCCTCCTCTTGTTCCCAGGTGATGGCAGTGGACTGGCCTTTCGAGGAGGAGGAGGACAGTGAATTCCCCGCTAAAGAGAAACAGCCCAGTATCATGGACTATCTGGAGGAGAACCATTTTGACCTGGTCATAAACCTCTCTATGAGAAACAGTGGGGGCCGCCGTCTCTCCTCTTTTGTCACTAAAGGATACAGAACCAGGAGGATGGCTGTGGACTACTCTGTACCGCTCATCATCGATATCAAGTGCACCAAACTCTTTGTGCAGGTGAGAGGGAAATTACCTGATAGGGCTGTCCAAAGTATTGAAAATCAGATACTTATCGATGCAAAAACTAGTGTCAATACTAGATACGTGATTTTCAAAACTAGATGCTCAAATGTGTATCGATACTAAAACAGTCCCATTGACAGAAATGAACCTACCTTTGCTGAATCTGTTTATACTGATGTCTCTCTGTATGTTTCACAAGTATAAGACAGTGTCCAGGTAGATTCATAGTGATATATATGTGTGTGTGTGTGTGTGTGTGTGTGTGTGTGTGTGTGTGTGTATGTGTGTGTATATGTGTATGTATGTATGTATGTATGTATATGTGTATGTATGTATGTATATGTGTATGTATGTATATGTGTATGTATATATATGTGTATATGTGTATATGTATATATATGTGTATATGTGTGTATATATGTGTATATATATGTATGTATATATATGTATATGTGTGTATATATATGTGTGTGTATGTATATATATATATATATGTGTGTGTGTGTGTGTATATGTGTGTATATGTATATATATGTATGTATATATGTATGTATATATATGTGTGTGTGTGTGTATATGTGTATATGTATATATATGTGTGTATGTATATATGTATGTATATATGTATGTATGTATGTGTATATATATGTATATATATGTGTGTATATGTATATATGTGTGTGTGTGTGTGTATATATGTATATATATATATATATATATATATATATATATATATATATATATATATATATATATCTGTCTTAATGTGTCTCAAAGTTCAAACCTTTGTATATTATATCCCCCTTCCTCGCTGATCTCTTTAAATGTGTTGTTCACGTGCTTCTGCTCCAGTGGTATCCGCAGAGGCAACCTCTCCGTGCACAGAAACACTTTTAAGTCCAAAGCGTTTCTGAAAATTGTCAGTGCAGAACGTTTCATCGATATTGTGGGTTTTGTTGGGGAGAACACTTTCAGACTTACAGAACTTCAAGGTCACACTGCGATCAAACATTTATGCAAATTTGGCTGAATGCATTCGGTACTGTACAGGAGACATGGCACAGAGGAGACTGATGGACAATGGTCTACAGTCCCTTAGCCAATCAGGACACAGAACACAATGTGCGTTCATACACTGTAAAAAAAAAAAAATATATATATATATATCTGAAACGGTGAGACCGTGAAAGTTGAACCGTGATATAGCGAGGGACAACTGTATTGTGACATTACCTGGGTTTTTAGGAAAGAGGAGACCAATTTTGTACTGTTGTGAGATTTGAAATAGTATTTCTTTAGTATTTCTTTGGTGGTCTTTAAAACAAAGTTCAGTGTCTTGCTGTTCATATGCAGGTTTGTTATATAGATTATGTTCTTCTATGGTGGTATAACACCAGAATGCTACAAGAGACCTTTAAAATGAGTAAGATTAACATTTAAAAACATGTTTTTTCTTTAGGCTCTACATCAGATCGGCCGCAGTCCTCCAGTGAAGACGCACGTGGATAGTATGACATCACAGACTCTGATCCGACTGCCCGGTACGTGACACTCAGTTTGACAGGGACAGAGGATGCATGGTACAGAGGAAGGACAGAGGATGCATGGTACAGAGGAAGGACAGAGGATGCATGGTACAGAGGAGGGACAGAAAATGTATGGTACAGAGGAGAGTAGAAAGATGCTGAGATTGGAGCTGCCAGGAAATGGGAGGTCTAGTGGAAGTTCAAAAAGAAATATACTCTCTAACTCTGCCTCTCTTCTAACCCTATGGTCCTCCTCTAGGCCTCCATTTACCTGCTGGAGACTGGGGTGTTTCATAAGGAGAACTGTTCATCGAACTCTGTTCTTCCTTTAACCCTCTCTGTCCCTCCTCTAACTCTCTGGTCCTCCTCTAGGCTTCATAGATGTATATGTTTACCTGTGGGAGCCTGGGGTGTTTCATTAGGAGGACTTTTCTTCGGGGTTGGTTCCCTCTCTAACCTCCTCTGGTCCTCCTCTAGGCCTGATAGATGTTCATGTTCACCTTCGGGAGCTTGGAGCATTGCATAAAGAAGACTTTTCTTTGAGTTCTGTTCCTCCCATAACCCCCTCTCTCTCCTCCTCTAACTCTCTCTCTCTTTCTCTCTAACTCTCTCTCCTCCTCCTCTAACCCTCTCTCTCTCCTCCTCATCTAACCCTCTCTCTCACCTCCACCTCTAACACTCTCTCTCTCCTCCTCCTCTAACCCCCTCTCTCTCTCTCCTCTAGGCCTGATAGACGTACATGTTCATCTTCGGGAGCCCGGAGCGCTGCATAAGGAGGACTTTTCTTCGGGCACTGCTGCGGCTCTGGCAGGAGGAGTCACTCTGGTCTGTGCAATGCCCAACACGTCGCCCGCTGTGACAGACGCCAGCTCTCTCGCCCTGGTGCAGAAGGTGAATAAAGGAAGCGACCCAACCCAACTGTCAGAGCCACATCGAGGCCTGTCATGATAACAAATGTCGAAGGATGATATATTGCGACACAGAAATATTGCAATAAATGATCATATTGAAACTACTTTATGTCACTGACACAAAGCAGGATAATGCCAGTTAACCCTATTTTTAAATGACTGCATCATTAAAAGGCCAGATCTGCAAAAAATAAATAGCAAAATGAACTAATAATTAAAAACGAAAGTTATTTGTGGTAGCCTCTACAAATACAATCTTGGCTTATTACAAAATTCTGCCCACTATTGCAAAGAAGATGTACACATGATAAATATTGAGCCCCAAAATATAATGTTCCAGCTTTCATATTCTGAATGATGAGTCGCCATAGTGATTATCATGACTGGCCTAGGCACATGCCACAACACTATTTCAATTATGACCCATAACAGTGAATACAATGTGAGTAGCTCTAACTTGGGGTTAAGTATTGTCTCATACACATACGGTTGAAGATTGTGGTTTAGAGGGTAGCAGCTATTGCTACTTTACTACTCAATGTTAGTCCTTGGTATCATTGTTGTGCTGTGTTCTGTGTGCTCCAAAATGAAGACTGAATTGGTATTACTTACTGACCAAAAATGTTAAAGAAGTGTGTGTTATGCAATGTGATTATGCTGTAGACAGCAACTGGACAAACGTGATGTGTAGTTTCATTAGTGGGATGCAGCTGATTATGTTATGATTATGTGCCAGCGTTCTGAAGAGGGAGTGATTTAGTGCAGGGAGCAATTAATAAATATAAAAATATGTTAATATCAAAATGCTATATTCACCGAAAATGACAAACAATAAAAGGTAACATGTTATGTGTTAGCAGTTAAAACCCCATAGAAGTAAATTACCTCCTATTTAATGAAGCCAAAATGATGCATGCATCCTTGTACTTTTTAAACCTGAGCTGAACCCCCCCTTCCTTGTTCCTCCTCAGTTGGCTAAAGCCGGTTGTCGTTGTGACTACGCTCTGTACCTGGGAGCAGCCTCAGACAATGCTTCCTCTCTCCCCTGCATCGCTCACCAGGCAGTTGGACTCAAAATGTACCTGAACGATACCTACTCCACTCTAAAGATGGACAATGTGTCTCTGTGGATGGAGGTCAGTCATCCTCTGCGTCCTCTGCCCCTCTCCCCCTCTCCCACATATTCACTGTCCCATCCTCTGTACCATATATTCACTGTCCGCCCTCTGTACCATATATTCACCTGTTGCTTTTCCTCCTGTAGCATTTTGAAAAGTGGCCGAAGTCTCTCCCGATTGTTGCTCATGCAGAAAGGCAGACTGTGGCGGCCATTTTGATGGTGGCTCAGCTTTACCAGAGGCCGGTGCACATCTGTCACGTCGCTCGCAAAGAGGAGGTACTGCCTTCAATTCAACAGAGCGGGTTCACTGTTTAAGTTTACTTTGGTAATGAATATTATGTTGTTGTTTTTGGTTTGTTTGGTCAAATAACTTTCAAGTAATTTCTAAGATCATTATAATGGGTGCAATGCTAATGGGTTTCAGCTGCATGGGAAGACTTTTTTCAGGCCCTGTTTTGATCCCCATGCCACACACTTCAGTGAAGGGTGCATTTTCGATTTTGCATAATACCCATCTTTAAAGCTCTTTTGTTGTGTTCAGATCCTGTTGATCCGTGCAGCGAAGCAGAAGGGTGTGCCGGTCACATGTGAGGTGGCTCCCCATCACCTGTTTCTCTGTGAAGATGATGTCGCTGAGATCGGACCAGGGCGAGCTCAGGTCAGACCTGCTCTGGCCTCTAAAGAGGACCAGGGGGCTCTGTGGGACAACATGGACATCATAGACTGCTTCGCCACAGACCATGGTAACTACAGACGAGATCTGGACTCGATAGGAGGGTTGTCAAAAGTATCAAAAACCAGATACAATATTGACACTAGACACTCATTTGAAGCATTGAAAACAATCACATAGGACAAAAATGAACCTTTCCTGAGCAGTTTCAGAATTATCTTTAGATTTATCAGAAGCACTGTTGAAACCAGAAATTTTACAAACACGACATAAAAAGACACACACTTTCTAACATGAAATCAGACTAAGCATTTTGTGTTTTAGGTCAATTAAGATTAACAAAATTATTTCTATTTGCTTAATGCCAGAATAATGAGAGAAGGATTTTTTTTGACATTTTTTCTTTTTCTTCAAAGTCAGAGGTTTACATATACCGTAATTTCACGGCTATAAGGCGCGGTTAAAAGTTGCGAACATCACGGGAGCGATGGATGACAGACGGCGAACACGCCGCGCCGGGCGAGTTACACCATGATTTGTGAATGGATTGTGGATGCTTGGCCTAACGGTGCGACTTTTGTATGTGTTAAATGCAGAAAAAGCACAAAAAAGCACCCGTAACTGAAGCTGCGCCTTATAATCCGGTGCGCCTTATAGCCGTGAAAATACGGTATTTCATTGGTATTTTTTACTATTGCCCTTAAACTATATGATTTGGGTCAAATGTTTTGAATATACTTCCACAAACTTCTCACAATAGTTAGCAGGAATTCTGGCTCATGACAGAACTGGTGTAACTGAGGCAAGTCTGACCGTCTTGCTTGCACAGGCCTTTTCAGGTCTGCTCATACGTTTTCAATAGGCATGAGATCAGGGCTTTGTGATGGACACTCCAAAACAATGACTTTGTTATGCTTAAAACACTTTGTAACCAGTTTGGCAGTATGCTTTGGGCATTATCCATTTGGAAAACAGATTTTATGCCCAAGCTTCAACTTCCTGGCTGATGTCTTGAGATTTTGCTTCAGTATTTCCACATAATGTTCTTTCCTCATGATGCCATCTATTCTGAGAAGTGCACCTGTCAATCCTGCAGCAAAACAAAACCCCACAACATGATGCTACCACCCCCATATTTCACAGTTGGGATGGTGTTCTCAGACTTGCAAACTTCCCCCTTCTTCCTCCAAACGTAACGATTATGGACAAATAGTTCAAGTTTTGTCAGACCATAGGACATGTTTCCAAAAATTAAGATCTTTGTGCTGATATTACACAAAGAAGCAGTGTGTTTCAGGTGTGCTTCAGATACATCCAGGTGTGTCTAATGAACTCAGATGTTGTCAATAAACCAGAAGTTTCCAAAGACATGACATCATCATCTGGGTTTTCCCAAGTTGTTTAAAGTCATAGTAATTTTACTGTATGTAAACTTTTGACTTTGAAGAAAATCATGAAAAATTGTCTTTAAAAAATCTCTCATTATTCTGGCATTTAGCAAATAGAAATTATTTTGTTAATCCTAATTGAACTAAAACAGGAAAAGTTTAGTCTGATTTCCTGTGAGAAAAAAATAATAATTTGAATATATAATTTGAAATTTCTGTATTGTGACAACACTACGTGGGAGTGGACCATGTTTCAGGCCTGAGCCCCGGCCTGAGCCCCGGCCTGAGCCCCGATCTCTCTTACAGCCCCTCACTCGGTGGAGGAGAAGAACAGTCCTAACCCCCCTCCGGGGTTCCCAGGTTTGGAGACGATGCCTGAGCCCCGATCTCTCTGCTCACTGAGAAGAAAGGCGGTCAGCCCCCTCCGGGCGCCTCACAATGGATGATTTAATCAAACGACTGACAGCGGTCAGTGACGGGCGCCTCACAATGGATGATTTAATCAAACGACTTTACGAAAACCCAAGGAGGATTTTCAGCTTACCGGCGCAAGAGAACACCTATGTGGAGGTCTGTACTGTTAAACAAAAGGGGGATTTTATTTGAAAAGGTTTGTAAATCTTAAGATCCTGTTGTAGGTGGACCTGGAGCAGGAGTGGGAGATCCCTCAGTCTATGCAGTTCACCAAATCAAAATGGACACCGTTTGCGGGCATGAAAGTAAAGGGAAAAGTGCGGAGAGTGGTGCTGAGAGGAGAGGTGGCTTACATCGACGGACAGGTCAGAAACTGTATACATCTGCAGTGTCAGAAATGACCTTTAACCTGCACCTGTGTCTGTTAGTTTTGGAACTATTGGGACTGCTTCTCATACTGTCTTAGTAGCTAATGCTTTATGTTGATTTTAAAAAGTGGATACAGTTTTAGTTTCTCTTATTTTTTCTAAATACTATAATTTGACTCCAAATCAGTTTAGGAGATGAATAGCAATTATTTACAGTTATGGTCCGTCAGGTGCTGGTTGCCCCTGGTTATGGTGAAGATGTGAAAACATGGCCAACCTCTACCCTGCCACCTCCAGAACTCAAAGAAATGCCAATGGTAAACAACTGTAACATATGTACCCCACCTTACTGTTCCTCCATCTTAGTTCTTATCTTTCCACCGTGCCTCTGTCAGACCCCCGAGCCGCTAAGACCCACCCCCCCTCGGGACTCGGTCCGGACCAGAGCCCACAGCCCACGTCGCTCGGCCGGAGAGAGAGGCTTCCTGCTGCCCCCTAGAGTCCACCGCACCTCCGACCCAGGACTGCCCCCAGGTAAAGCAGCAGACATCCACAGAGAAGTCACATTTATGAAGGCCGCATTTAAGTAAAGCTCAATATTATGAAATAGGTAGTGACCCTGGGCTTCTCTTCTCTCTTTCTCTTTTCTGTCTCCCTGTTTTTCTCTCTCCTCTCCCTCTCTCCTGTTTCTGTCTCTCTCTTCTGTCTCTGTTTCTCTGTCTCCTCTCTTTCTTCTGTCTGTTTCTCTCTGTCTACTCTCTCTTCTGTCTCTGTTTCTCTCTCTTCTGTCTTTTTTCTCTCCTCTCTCTCTTCTCTCTTCTTTCTTCTCTCCTCTGTCTGTCTGTCTGTTTCTCTCTGTTTCTCCTCTCTCTCTCTCTCTCTCTCTCTCTCTCTCTCCTCTCTCTCTCTCCTCTCTCTCTCCTCTCTCCTGTCTCTCTTTGTCTCCTCTCTCTTCCCTCTCTTCTCTCAGATTTGGCGATGCTGCCCCCCTCTGGAGTGCCTCCCTCTGGAGACTCGTACTCTCACCCTCCTCCTCTGTCAAGACTCCTCTCTCCTCAGTCTCAGGTTGCTGGTGTACCTGTCTCTCACCTGCAGGTGTCTCCACTGCTGCACCCTCTGGTGGGGCAGCACATCTTGTCAGTGCGACAGTTCACCAAAGAACAGGTGTGTTCATGTGCATTTTGTATTCTGTGTAAAAATGTTAAATATCTGTAAAATGAAAGTGCAGCTGCAGAGTATACAAAAGAATGACCCTGTGACACTGTGTGCATTCTACAAAGTTCTATCTGTGTTTTTCAGATGTCTCACTTGTTTAACGTAGCACACACTCTGCGTCTGATGGTACAGAAGGAACGCAGCCTGGACATTCTCAAGGTACATCCTACAAACCTTATTCTTATCCACTTTACTGTGTCTTCTGCAGCTCACAACCCTCCCCTCTCCCCCATTCTCTTTTCTCTTCCTTTCACCCCCCTTCCCATAGGGCCGTGTGATGGCGGCCATGTTCTATGAGGTGAGCACTCGCACCAGCAGCTCCTTTGCATCTGCCATGTATCGTTTGGGCGGCTCTGTGGTTCACTTCAGTGAGTTGACTTCCTCGTCCCAGAAGGGAGAGTCTCTTTCTGACTCTGTGCAGACAATGAGCTGTTACGCAGATGTTTTGGTGCTACGCCATCCAACACCTGGAGCTGTGGAGGTTAGATATTTTTCATGATATTATTATATATTATTATTATAGGTTCACTGTGGACAGTTAGGCTGTCCTCTTTTTGAAAACTAGAACATGTGAGGGAAAATCATTCTGCGCCATAAAGGGCCCATATTACTCTATTTTATGCTATAATGTTTCCTCATCACAAACACACCCAGAGTTGTATTCTGTTTCATTCATGTTTAACACACAAACCCTGCATATTTAGGCTGAGTTCTTCTCTCAAACTGAAAACTCTATTCCACCTTGTGATGTCATGTGGTAATACAGGAAGTGCTCCACTGTGTTTTTAAACTCCACACACCTTCTCTAGAATCATTTAGATGATTTCGACCAGAATTCTGCATTTCTGCTAAAAAAAAAAGGTATACGGTATCTGTTAAATTACTGCTTCATGACATCACAAAGTGGAACAGTGCATTTTGAGCTTTGAGATAGTAGTTATACTTAATGTGTATAAATACTCAAATGTGTATAAATAAAACACAACTCCAGGTGTGTTTTGATGAGGTCACATTATAACATGGCTTGAAGCGCAGGAGTTAATTTTATGTACCGGTAATATAGGAATATATATTTAAATTTTTCACAACAAGTACTTTGACCATTTTGATCTGGCAAAACTTGTCTTGTTTCTAACACAACAAAAGAGAACCTTTATTTGACCCACTATAGGGAATTTTAATTGTTGTAACAGCAACGTAGAATTGACAATATCCAAATCATTTTCCATTGTCCCTAAATAAAATTCAGAAACAGGACCTTGCTTCGGCATTATGGTGCAACATTTAACAAAGAATAATATACACTATGATCAAATAAAAATGTAAAAATAGGGAATGCATTAAAATAAGGTGACCTTAAAGTTACCTTAAATCCAACAGTTTAAAATAATTCCTTCACAGTAGTATTGGCTGTCATGTTGTGTTTGTCTGGTTAATGTGCCAGGCTGAGACAAGCAATTTGGATCTCGCTCATCTCCCTCTCTGCTCCTCTTTTTTTTCTCCCTCCTCTCCTCCCTGGTTTAGTCTGCGTCTCGTCACTGCCGTAAGCCAGTGATAAATGCAGGAGATGGAGTTGGAGAACATCCTACTCAGGCTCTGCTCGACGTCTTCACCATCAGAGAAGAACTGGGGACTGTCAATGGCATGACTGTGAGATGAATATGCTTTATTATACCCTTATTACACACTTACTGTGCAGGACATATAACACAGCTGTTTACATAAGGGCTTTGGGGAGAGAGGGGACTCATTCACTATTATAGAATGCACAAATCTGACAGAAGACTGAAATCTGAACTAATGCATGAATGCCATGTATTTCAGTACATGTCAGTGGTCTAAATTACAGAATACACGGAATAGGACTCATCTGACACACACGGTAGGGCACCTGACACACACGGGAGGGCATCTGCCACCTAGGGACATTTCAGATGTTTGTAGAGGTTGGCCTGTTTTTCTTCTGAAAGATTTTGGCATTCTGTTTCCAAAATATTTGCAGCTTTTACCTTTTGATAATTGTTAAAATTTCAGATTTCAAATTGGTTGTGATTAATTGTGCAGAGACTAAATGTGGGATTGAATATCTTGTTTATATTTCAATAGATACAAATGTCTGTTATTTGTTATCAGGTGCACATGTATTTTTAGTCTTAACTGTTTAAAGGTGACGTACCTGATTGTTACTGTCGTAAAAAGTGCATTTGAAACGGTTTGCAGTGGTCCAAAGTTATTCTTCGCTTCTGAGCATCCAATTATTCACCGTGATGAGTTTATAAGCTCTTTCCACAACACTCAAAAACCAGAGCATAGTTTTGCTGCGATGGGAAAGCCAACAACAAGCATGCTAACGGTACACTTTTTTGGACAATAAAATACTTTATAATTGGATGCAGACAGTCACATAGCAGCTTCTTTTGGCCTCAAGAGTTGCTTATAAATTATATCTGTATTGAGGCAAGACGCATTTAACTGAAATACATGGGGGAAATAGGTACAGGCCCTTTAATATCTTGTATGTCTTGTGTGTTTGTGTCAGATCACGATGGTGGGGGACCTTAAACACGGACGCACCGTTCACTCTCTGGCCAAACTCCTGACGCAGTATCGCATCACTCTGAGATATGTGGCCCCCAAAAACCTGCACATGCCCCCGGAGATCTGCAGCTACGTGGCCTCCAAGGGAATCAAACAGGTCTGTGCTGTTTAATGTCATTACAGTGGGACTAAACGCTTAAACGCCACCCACAACCAGCTCAAATAGAGACTGGCAAAAGCTATAACAAGGTAAAAGAATAACAGAAAACCCAAATTTATCACTGGCCACAATTTTTTCTCATTTGTATAATGGCACAAATTCAGTTGTCTATTTGATTTTCAATAGTTTTTACAAACCTGATACTAATCGATACTCATTTGAACAGGTATCAATACTCAAAAAGTCACATTTGAAATTAACCTTTCCTGAATCTGTTTATAATGATGTGTCTCTGTTTCACAAGTATAAGACACAGACTAGTATACGCCCATGGACCACAATCAATCTACTGTACAATGAGGGATTACACACATATAACACACATGGAATAGAACACAAAGTACAACATTTAATGTGGAACATCACAGTATAGTGTCCAAAGAGTGTTTTTATTGTCATCGTGGTATCAAAAGTGATATTGAGTATCGAGTATTCCTTTGTATAAAAATTTTGAGTTTGAAATTTTAGTATTGTGACAATTGAAAACACTCTGTTCCACCTTGTGATGTCATCATGTAGTAATCCAGGAAGTGCTTCACTTTTTTTTTAACTCCATACACCTTCACTAGAATCATTTGGATCATTTCAGCCCTGGAATTGCAAATCTCTGCTGAACTAAAGTTAAAAGGAGCTGTCAACTTGAAAACTACCACAACACGACATCATTAGTGTCTGTCCACAATATAAAAAAGTGTACAAATATTCATGATTTCCCTTCCTAAATGAATGTGCTTGTGTTTCCCATGTTCTGGTGCAGGAGGAGTTCGAGAGCATCGAGGAGGCGCTGCCTGACACTGACGTTCTGTACATGACTCGAATACAGAAGGAAAGGTTCTCCTCTGAGGAAGAGTATAAAGCGGTGAGACATTTGGGGCCTGTCGAGTCACTATTTTTGAGAGAAATCTGAACCTTCTCAATATTAGTTTTGGATTGGCTCCACAAACTCGTCATATTAATCTTATGGCTTAACATCCTTTCAACTGACAACAATCCCGTTTTTGGGGTTGAATAATGGCACCACTTCACAAAGCCACTGTGAAAAAAATAATTTCACTTCTGTTTATTTACACCGACAGAAAAGATGTTGAACTTTGCAATTATTGGGACTACCCACATGAAACAACACAGATATTAACTATAAAGCAACCCAACACATCTGTATCTGACACTCACACAGAGAACTCCACCTGAGAGTTCTGACCTGTCTCAGGTTAAACTCGAGGGATTCTGAATGTGCTGATGTCACGTGAATGCATTAAAAAATAAAAGAGTTTGTGTATTAAATGTGCCTGATCTTGTTTATCTTCAGTGCTTCGGACAGTTCATTCTCACTCCTCACATCATGACTGGAGCCAAGAAGAAGATGGTGGTGATGCATCCACTGCCTCGAGTCAATGAGATCAGGTCAGATTTGGTTTAGTCCTGGTTTGGTCCTGATTTGGTTCCGGTTTGGTCCTGGTTTGTTCCATAGATTGTATAGATAGATGGGCATGGCCAGTCTACTAGCGTTCCAAATAGGAAGTGAGGATGGGCAAGCTTTTGGCTCCATTGACTCTTGCTCCAATTCACTTTCTATTGAAAAAACATTGCCCCTCTCTGTAACTGCTGCTGTCATGGTCATAATTTTGGTCCAAAAATAAACCTGGACTAGACTAAGAGTAAATGAGGACTAGAACAGGACCAGACCAAGCCCACATTCAAATTAAAATGTCATTATTTGGTTCTAAATTGAGGTCTAGACCTCTGCACATCCTTAGGAGGCAGCCATCTGTCAGTCTGCCTCAGGGTGAGTCATAATAATGTTTGTTTAGCAAATGATGGATGGAACCATATTTCTGGGGCTCAATGTTTACCTATGTTTTATTTTCAAGTGGGGAGATTTTTGTCATTTTTTTGTAGTTAACATCAGAGTAGTTACGAGCTGAATAAGTACAAGTCATTGTAACTTTGGCTTAAGATCTTTGACCTTTTCTGCACAATTGCCTTTTTAGAGTTTTTCACCATGTTCTAGGTGTTCCCTTTCTCATTTACTCTCTGAAGTTGTATTTGGTGATTAGTACATGTTTGAGCAGTCTTTGTTCTCCTGTATTCAAAAGATTATCGGTCCAATCTTCCCCCGTTTTTCAAAGATTACAGTCCAATCCCACCCCCGTTTCCCACTGTCACGCTCCCACGTCACGCTCCCACTGTCACGCTCCCACTGTCACGCTCCCACTGTCACGCTCCCACTGTCACGCTCCCACTGTCACACTTGCTTTTTTCTTCAATTCGTGTAGTCATTTTGGTTGAAAGGAAAAAAAATCTGCAGCTCACTAGTGTGATGTGCAGCTATGCGACGTTGGCTCCCACTGGGAACTACAATTTTCTAACATAGATGTCTTGATTTCTTGAAAATAGTTTTAGATCAATATTACGATTTGAAATGGTCCTTGAGTGTCGTAGACTAGAACTACAGAGCAGACACAAGCACAGTAGGACTTCTTTAACATTTTACCTTCATGTGTTTCAGTGCGGAGGTGGATTCAGACCCTCGTGCTGCGTATTTCCGACAGGCAGAGAATGGGATGTACATCCGAATGGCTCTACTCGCCACAGTCCTGGGACGATGAGCGTCTGCATTCGTCACTACACCTCTGCACACAATTCAGACTTGCTTAAAACACACTTCACAGACGGCTAACGCAGCCTGCTGTACACCACAATCCATTCCACTGCAGTATTTTTCTGTGGCCTTTTTTACATTTATATAAACTGAAAAATGTCTTATATTAACTCACAGTTACTCTGCTACATTACACTGATTAGCAATTTATTTTACTTGTCACACAATAGGGAAAATACAGTGTTGCTGTAATGAAAATACAAACAGGATCAAGATAAACGATGTAAAGATTTTCATTTACAATCGAAATAACACTCAGTAGAGTAAAGCTATTACAGCTACATCAGCAGCTATTGATACTTTGTTGTGACATCACACAGGGTGTTCTACATGTATGTATATGGCGCAATATTCAACAGTTACCATGGTGACACAATCCACATATTAGCAAACACAACCAGAAAAGTTTTAAGATCAACACAGTACACAACACATTTTCAGGAGCCTGTGATCAGTCCGAGCGTTCATGGTCCTGTTCAGATGTTCAACACAAAAAACTGGCTAATGCTAGCTAGATTTTAACTGTAATGTTATGTGAGAGGGACTTGTTTAACAGCACAAATCAGCTCAGCTGTTGTAGTTCATTTTTTTCTGCTCAGATTGTGTTAAAACAAAGCTCAGATTAAAATCTGACTTTAGTAACAGAACTTCAGACAGAGCCGTGCCTACAGTTAGCATCATACCCCCAGGGAAAGTTGATGACATCAGCTGCAAAGTATCAATACAAAACTGGGACAATTTATGATATCTGTACATTCCATTCTAGTTGACACAATTTAGTTTATTTTTTTTTACTCAAGTTAATTATATATGTGGTTCTTTTTGTACTACTAAAGTTACTGCTAAAGTTACAAACGTCTGTACATTCCACTCTATATTCATGTATGCGGTTTACGTTTCATAGTTTAAAGTGTATATGGCAGGTTTCTCTAAAACATAGTTAACATTATTAGATTTAAGATTTTACTAAAAATACTGTCTAGTTTTAAAATTTTGGTGCAATTTATAATTTTTCTTCCTAGTGAGACACAGACAACAGATAAAACATGCATAGAGGCGCGTTACTGAGCAAACATAATATTAACAAGGGCCAAAACTTGTCTAAATTACACAATAATTATGATTAATTAAAAATAAATGAAACCACCTCCATTTTGTTAAACTAATGTTTAATGTGTCAGAAAAATGTCTTCTGTGTGCGTCTCTACACTTTAGATGGATCTGATGACAGAGGGACTCTGTCTGAGAACTCAACATTTTTATTTTCCAACTTTTTGTGTTCTTCAGTGTGTCACTTTATTGTTGTGAAACTATTAATTTTTTTTAGCACAGGTACTATCCTACCAAACCAAGTCAGAATTAGAAAAATATATGAATCTGTTAACTGCACATCTCCTGCAAAACAACTATGGAAAACACTCAAACCAAAAGCTATTTATGCACAGTCCACTGTGTTTCATGTATTTAATCTCTGATTGTCACATCTGACACATAGTTGGACTAACTTTACTGGCAGTCTCCACCACCTCCTCGTCTCCACTGACTTTTTATTGGTTTGCCTGGAATCTTTTACAGTATAGCATTACACTCGTCTTTCTCCATGGATACAAGCATCTGACATCACCAGCCAAAGTTACAGGTCAGATCTGTGAAAAGGTGAGGAAGTTTACAATAAGAATGCATATTTTTCTAGGTATTTTTGAGTAAAAAAACTTGTAATTGAATAAATGTGAGATGGATTCCTGCGGTTCCTGACAGAGCGATGACCTATCCATGGATAAAAGTCAGAAAAGTGTATCTAGTGTACCTTTTAAAATTACCCACTATAATAATTCACTTAGTTCTCTAAATGGAGCTCAACAGTAACCACCCACCCCTGGTCCTGCAAGTAAATTTCCCATTCATTTTTTCCAAAGACTGAATAGAAACAAAAAAATTACTAAATTCAAAACTGACCATAGGACCAGAATTTTTTTAGGACCAAATTAATGAAACTGACAAACTGTCAATTGGGACTAAACCAAGAGTAAAAGAGGACCAAACAGTGTTTATGGGAACTAAACCGGGGACTAGAAGAGGACCAAACAAAGTGTTTATAGGGACTAAAGCAGGGGTAGAAGAGGACCAAGCAAAGGGATTATAAATTTAAATTTTAAATTTCATGTAATGTGTTTTTTGTGTTGGTATCTATAATGTAGCAGTGAACTGGAAATACATTTAATGTTTCATCAAAATGTCCTTTTTTTCTGCCAAAGATTTCAATAAGAAAAGAACAGTCTTTGTACTGTGGTGAGCTAGGCTTAAATAAGATGGATCAAGACTGAGATGATTAGACAGAGGGGCAGTGAATGTATGGGACAGACTGACCTGGAAATGGGAGGAGGAAAAAACTATTTGTGGATGTAGTGAATAAGGGCGTGGAAATATTTACCTCCACTTCTCAGTTGTTTTATGCCACACAATTGGAAAACGAATCCCATGGAGATGCCGGGGATTGAACCCGGGGCCTCATACATGCAAAGCATGCGCTCTACCACTGAGCTACATCCCCATATAAAATACTCCCCACAATTACTTTTATATATATTTTTTTTATATTATGATTTTACACTGATTTCGGTTTATATAAACAGAGGAATACAAACACGAAGCCTCCAATATTTAAAAGTGACCAGTATTTGCGCTATTTAACTGTTCAAAAGCTTAGTTTTTAATAAAAACATTCCGTACAGCGCCGCCGCAGTTTGATTGAGCAGGAGCATGTCACTGCGCATGCGCGGGTGGATAGCGGCCAGCAGTGCTCGGCTCCGAGGCTAACGGCGTTTTTTCTATGCTTTTAAAGTGAAATAAGACCACAAATCACATGCCTCTATGATCCAGTCAACACCACAGAGATACCCACAATATTCAGTCTACACACGGTAAGAGATTCTGCGCTTTAAATCTGTTTCTGTGCGGCTAGCTTATTGTGAGTGACGTTACGTATCCTTCCGCCGGACTCCGTAGAGAAATGCACTGCTTTAAGGTTGACTAGACCCTATGAACAAGTCAGGGAAGAGCGCTCATGTTTAACAAACAGCTTTAAAGTTATATTATAAGTGATTATAATTAATACATTTGATTAAAGCCGACTTTACAAATAGGCATGGTATGATTCGGATCAAGTAATTTCCCATATGTTGCCTAATGGTTTCTTGCTAAAATTTACAGATATGTGTAGAATTAGCTGGCATGTGGAGCCATTTTTAAATAGGTTGTTGCACGCTGCCCCTCGTGCACTGTGCACCGTTAGCTTCACAGAGCGTGGAAAATGCACCATTGTATTACTCACACATACTCACACTGTACTTTACACATTGATTTTTTTAGTAAAGTAGACTCTGTAATTACCTGCAGAAATCATTAAATTAAACATATTTGACATGTTACAATGGTTATTACAACGTAGAGCAGTGTGTAATGACTGAAAAAGAGCAGAGTTTGGTAGTAAAAGTGCATTGTGTTGTGTTTTCATTGACTGGGTGTAAGACAGAAAGTAATTGTCCATGTGTCGGGATTAGCAGAGGATTAAAGCAAGGACAAGCGCAGAGACACGCAGTGTGACAGCTCCTCCTGATGAGAGCTCCTAAAACAACCACGCACTTTACACTCATCACATAGGCCGCTTTTAGCTTTCATTTTGTTCAAACATCGTGTTCAAACGAGCTGCATGGAGCTAAATACATGGAGAGGCTTGAGAAGCTGAAGAGGCTGGAGTGTCACAGTCTCTGGATAAGCACCTGGTTAAAGCCATGGATGAACTTTAGACCTGCACATGCTCCACTTCTACAAAGTCAAACTGGAGCTAAAATATCACATCCATTTGACACAAAATAATATTTATCAAAATAGGAGGATAACTGACTTATTTTAACCAGCCCAGTTAATAAAAGCAACAAAATAAGGCTGTTCTGGGCAAAAACGCAAAACCTGACAAAACCAATTGAAATTTAAAGGGTAAAACTAGGACGAGGCCTAAAATTGACTGAACTTGTTCTACAATTTGATGATATATAAGAGTGGTTGGTTTGGTCCTAGTCTTATCCTGGGATAATTCTGATATAGACTTGGTTTTAATCTGGTCTAGTCCTGGATCAGTCTTGGTCTAGTCCTGGTCCAGTATGTTATTCATCTTGGCAGTTTTGCGTTTCGATCTAAAATTATGGCTGCTTCAATACTTGGGCCTCCTGTCTGAGAACAAAGATGCAATTGTTCTTTTCAACAGGGCTTTTGTCAAACTGCTTTGATCATGTGAGGACCAGTACAAGGAAGAGTTTTTAATAGACTTCTTTATGGTTAAAAATAAAATGATGAGAGTGTGGACGCGGCTGGGATGAGATATTAAACACATTAGAAGGAGAATAAGCAGTAGCACAAGTGAACATTTTACATTTGTAAAGGTGACATAGAAGAAAACTGGAAATGGATTTAAACTTTGAATTGTGATATCCAGGAGTCAGTATCAGTGGGTCTGGTTTAGACTTCATTCAGTCCTGGTTTAGTCCTGGTTCAGACCTGGTTTAGTCCTTGTTTAGACTTGGTTTAGACCTGGTTGAGCGCTAAATTAGTCCCGGTTTAGCTCTTGTGGAGTAGTCTGTATCAGAGGAGATTTAGATCTGTTTAGGTCCTGGTTTATCCTGGTTAAGTAATGATTTAGTCCTTGTTTAATCCTAGTTTAGTCCTGGTTTAGTTTTGTTTCAGTCCTGGTTTAGTTTTGTTTTAGTCCTGGTTTAGTCCTGGTTAAGTAATGATTTAGTCCTTGTTTAGGTCCTGGTTTAGTCCTGGTTAAGTAATGATTTAGTCCTTGTTTAGTCCTAGTTTAATCCTAGTTTAGTCCTGGTTTAGTTTTGTTTTAGGCCTGGTTTAGGCCTGTTTAGGCCTGTTTTAGGCCTGGTTTAGGCCTGGTTTAGGCCTGGTTTACGCCTGGTTTACGCCTGGTTTACGCCTGGTTTACGCCTGGTTTACGCCTGGTTTAGTTTTGTTTTGTTTTAGTCCTGGTTTAGTTTTGTT
Organism: Periophthalmus modestus; assembly: GCA_019594935.1. Taxonomy (NCBI): domain Eukaryota; kingdom Metazoa; phylum Chordata; class Actinopteri; order Gobiiformes; family Gobiidae; genus Periophthalmus; species Periophthalmus modestus. Next base: position 22,064,621 of record JAIEZT010001328.1, on the reverse strand, counting down.
TTAGTCCTGGTTTAGTCCTGGTTTAGCCCTGGTTTAGTTTTGTTTTAGTCCTGGTTTAGTCCTGTGTTAGTCCCGGTTTAGTCCTGGTTTAGCTTTGTTTTAGTTCTGGGTGTGACTTGGTTTAGTCCTGTGTTGGACCCAGTTTAGACCTAGTTTAGTCCTGTTTTATTCTTGTGTTGAACCCAGTTTAGTCCTGGTTTAGTGCTGGGTTAGACCTGGTTCAGTTCTGGGTTAGTCCTGGACTGTTTGTGGCTTATTTTGTGGAGACTTGAAGTTTGCAGGTTCCTCTAATGCTTTGGTTGACCACATCCATTATTGCACAGACCTCTCCGTTTTAACACCTGTGTGTTCTATTAAACCATTATCCTTTGAAGTTCTTTCAAGATTGTAATTAACTATGCTAGCATTAATATTTAGAGATGCAAAATCAAGGCCCAAACCTATTTTTGGGTCCCAAAGGCTGGCTAGGTTTGTAAAGTAATATATATAAAGCCTCTTTACAATTTCAAAAATGCATTGCAGAGGCAGGTGATAAGATATGTCTTAATCAGACTTGTTCTGTTGTACTCAGTGGTTTCCAAAGTTTTACCTCATTTAATATTTATTTAATTTGATGTTCTTGGTGGCCCACCTCTCTAACACTGTCCCTCCATCCATCCATCCATCCATCCATTTTCTTCCGCTTATCCGGGGGCAGCAGTCTGAGCAGGGACTCCCAGACTTCCCCACCCCAGACACGTCCTCCAGCTCCTCTGGTGGGAACACTGTCCCTGTCTCCATAAATTGACGAACGTCATGGTGGGTCTCTTCCAGACATTGTTCTGTCGTTTTGTTGAGTTTGCATCTCTCATTTAGTCTTAATAAACCATGACACACACTGTGTCTTCTCTTGAGGAGGAGCTATTTCTTAGGGGTTCATTCAAAAGGACACCTCTTTAATCAACAGGATGCCTGAAATACAAAAGTATGTGATTCAAAACTTTTTATAACCACTGAGTACAATAGAACAAATCTAATTCACGTATCTTATCAACTGCTTTGTAATAACATTTTAAAATTATAAAGCGACACCCTGTTTATTAAACAGGGGGTATTTTACTTCTATGGGATATTAACTGTTAAACATATTTAGATCACCATATTTACTTTTATTGCTTTGAAAATGCTATATTCACCAAAAACAACAAATGAACACGTTTTATGTTTCTGTTTCATTTTGATGCACTGAGTACTCCCTTCAGAGCGTTATCCCAACACAGTCAGCGTGCATCGCACTAATTAAACTACTGCAGATTGGATCAGGTTTGTCAAATGTTTTGTACAGTTTCGTATCGTGTTTTTGTGTATTTATGGAGAATGGTCATGTAGAGGATTGTGCGGAGAGCATTGTACAGAATGATAGAAAGCTCAAAAATAGATTTTGCATAATACTCGACCCCCCTGCAGTGTGAACTGCAGCAATACCAATAATTTTGCCATATTATAATGAAATACAAACAGACCCCACTCAGGTTTTCGAGTACAGTTGAGCTGTTTCCTGTTAACAGCCTCACAGGACACTGGCTCAGACTGGTGCAGACATACACAGGAAATGTAGGTGTTAAAAAACCTGGTTCAGATCCCACAGACCTCAATAATTTCCGTTCCATTTCTAACCTTCCTTTCATCTCCAAAATTCTTGAAAAAACAATTTCTGCTCAACTCCACTCTCATCTGTCCTCTAATAATCTCTATGAACATTTCCAATCTGGCTTCCGTCCTCTCCACAGCACTGACACTGCCCTTCTCAAAATCACAAATGATCTTCTCCTCTCTGCCGACTCTGGTTTACTATCCATCCTCCTTCTGCTTGATCTTAGTCCTGCCTTTGACACCATTTCTCATTCCATCCTCCTGAACAGACTCTCTTCCATCGGCATCTCTGGCACTGCCCTCACTTGGTTTCACTCCTATCTTTCTGACCGCACTCAGTTTATTCAACTCAAATCTTTCACTTCTCATCTTGTCCCCATCTCCACAGGTGTTCCCCAGAGTTCTGTTCTCGGTCCCCTGCTCTTCATCATCTACCTTCTCCCCCTTGGTCACATTTTCCGGAAACATCACATCCAATTCCACTGCTACGCGGATGACACCCAGCTCTACCTCTCCAGCAAACCTGACTCCACACTCCCACCCTCTTCCCTTCTCAACTGTATCCATGAAATAAAATCCTGATTCACATCAAACTTTCTCAAACTTAATAGCAATAAAACGGAACTTCTCCTTGTAGGCACCAAATCCACCATAAGCAAGATCAATCATTTCTCCATTCCCATAGACGGCTCCTCCATCTCTCCCTCTCCTCAGGTAAAGGGTCTGGGTGTCATCCTCGACAGCTCCCTCTCCTTCACCTCCCACATAAACAACATCACCCGCTCCGCCTACTTCCACCTCCGCAACATCCATCGACTCCGGCCCTCCCTCACTCCACAGTCCACTGCCGTACTTGTTCACAGCCTCGTCACTTCCCGCCTAGATTATTGCAACTCACCTCTGTTTGGTCTTCCACAAAAAACTCTCCATAAACTTCAACTGGTTCAGAACTCTGCAGCTCGTATCATCACACACACACCCTCCATCAACCACATCACACCCGTACTACAACAGCTCCACTGGCTCCCCATCACACACCGCATTCAATACAAAATCCTTCTCCACACATTTAAAGCCATCCACAACCTTGCACCTCCATACCTCTCTGACCTCCTCCATATTGCCACACCCGTTCGCTCTCTCCGCTCCTCCTCCTCTCTCCAGCTCTCTATCCCCTCAGCCCGTCTCGTCACCATGGGGAGCAGGGCCTTCAGCCGCTCTGCTCCCCAGCTCTGGAACACTCTCCCACCTGACCTCCGCAATACTGACACTCTCACTCACTTCAAGTCCAAACTCAAAACCCACCTCTTCAAACTCGCCTATTCACTCTAATCACACCTGCCCTGTCATTTTTTTTAATACTATATGCTTGTTTTTAAATGTGTATATTTTAACTGTTGATTTTAACTGTCTTAATGTGATGTGTTGTGTGATGTATGTGAGGCGACCTTGAGTGCCCAGAAAGGCGCCCTATAAATAAAATGTATTATTATTATTATTATAAAATAGAACTGTGCAATTAATGACATAAAAAACATGAATTTAATTTCAGAAAAAAAGAGATACATTTTTGTCACATCGTCCAGCCTGAAGGTGCATTTAATATTTGTGATCATAGTGAGTGATCCAGTGGATCGCGCTGGCTGTAGCTGTACTGTATGAGATGCTTCTGACTCACTATGTTGTAATCTGGAGACTCAGCACAAATGTAATCCACTTTGAACCAGCCACAGAGCTAAGTGTGCTAATGATGCTAACTGACCTTATTTCTAATGTAATCTGAATACTGGCGAGCAGCTGCGTAATGTGACTGCACAGATGCATCACAGCTAACTGCAATAAAGCATTAAAACCAGATTTATTTGGCTTGTGCTGGTCATAGGGTTCTGTGTCAAAACTCTTTCATGAGCTGTTATTTTAACTTGGAAGTTATTCCTCACTTACCTTATGCATTCTCAGCATTATAGTTATTCACCATGATCACTTTATAAGCACTTTTCCCAACTCTGAGGTCAGAGCGGAGTTGTACCTTGATTGTAAAGCTAACAACAACTATAGTGCTAATCACACACTTCCTTAGACAGTCAAACGCTTTATAATTAGATGCAGACAACACACAGTGGACTCATTGTACAAGCAGGTCTCAAGGCCAAAATATCTGTACAGGACACATTTTGCTCACATACATTGGTGTATTGTGTGTCTGCAGAGGTGAGCCATGGCGGACCCGAGCTCGCGTCCCCAGAGGAAGATGTCTACAGCAGGGGAGAGTGTGTACAGAGTGTTAGGGCTGGAGAAAGGAGCATCGCCAGAGGACATCAAGAAGGCCTACAGGTGCATACTGCTACAGCACATATATGTACTGCACAAACATACACAAATGCATGTCAGTACTACTAATGTGCGGTATACAGCCATATTCTACGACTATTATATTCAGTTAAAATAAAATACAGACAAGTACAAGGAACTAGAAAATGACAATGGAACCAGGACTAAACATGGACAAAACCTGGGCTTAATTCGGAAATAACAAGGAGTTAACTGGGCTAAACCAGGACTTAACTCATGTACTAAACAAGAAGTTTACTAAGGACTAAACAAAAACTTAACCAGGACTAAACAAGGACTAAACAACGACTTAACCAAGACTTAGCCAGGACTGAACCAGAACAGAACCAGGACTTAACCAAGACTTAACCAGGACTAAACCAGAACAAAACTAGGATGAAAATGGGGTCAGGACAAGGTTTTTGTCTGGACTTATCCTAGCTGATTCTCAGTCTAGTCCTGGTCTTGTCCAACTCTAGTTTAGTCCTGGTTAAGTCCTTGTCTTGTCTATATCCCTTTATTTTCTAATTGTAACATTTCTTCTGTGTCTTCAGAAAACTAGCCCTAAAGTACCACCCGGACAAAAACCCAGACAACCCCGAGGCCGCAGAGAAGTTTAAGGAGATCAACAACGCAAACTCGATCCTAAATGATGAGAACAAGAGGCGAGTCTACGATGAATATGGCTCCATGGGGCTGTATGTGTCTGAGCAGTTTGGGGAGGAGAGCGTCAAGTACTACTTCCTCATGTCCAAGTGGTGGTTCAAGGTGAGGACTGAACCAGGACTAGACTATGACTGGACAGGGACTAAAACAGGACTAAACCAGGACTGAGCCAGGACTGAAACAGGAAGGAAAAGAGGACTAAAAGAGGACTAAAAGAGGACTAAAAGAGGACTAAAAGAGGGCTAAAAGAGGACTAAAAGAGGACTGAACCTGAGGCCTGTACTATAAAAGCTGACTGAATTTATGTTGGACAAGTTCCTGGACAAGATTCTCATAAGTGGTACTATGAAGCAGGTTAACAACTTGCTCTATCAACCAGAATTTTCTGAATGAAGCTAATAAAAAAAAAGATCACAAAATGTCACTATACGTAGTATATAAACCAAAAGAAATGCTTTTCCTCACTCTCTGAACATCAGGTGCATGCTCAGCTGTGATTGGCCACAGGAGCTGGGTTCTAGTCTCTGATTGGTCAAACACTGGTCTTCTTATCTTATTGGGAAACATAACCTGATTCTGGGTTCAGGGCATGTTACAAATGAGATCTACCCCCATAGAAAGTTATCCTTCCTTGTAGTATCACTAAATAAGAGTTAATCCCAAAGTTGCCTCACTAACCCTTTAATCCAGCTTCATAGTACAGGCCTCAGAACTAAACCATTAACATGATGTGTGTTTGGTTTTATTCCAGAGCTTGGTAGTTTGTTGCACTCTCTTCTCTTGCTGCTGTTGCTGCTGCTGCTGCTGTTTCTGTTGTGGGAAGTGCAAACCTCCAGAGGATGAGGAGAGCTATCAATATGTGGACCCAGAGGACCTGGAGGCTCAGATCAAGGCCGACCAGGACGGAGGAGGTGAGGCTGGGCCACAGGGTCCCTCACACATATATACACCAATCTTGGCTCACAGTACAATTCATACTTTGCAGCTGATGTCATCAACATTCTCTGGGGGTGTGTGATGCTGACTGCGGGCACTGTTGTTACTCAAGTTAGACTTTAATCTGAGCTTTATTTTGGCACAGTCTGATGATAAAGAACTGACTTAGATGGAACTACAGCAAATTAAATGATTTTATACTGTTAAACAAGTCTGTCTCAAATAACATTTCAAAGCAATTTGTCTATTGCAAGAACTAGAACAGACTCCCGAGAGTTGAGCGTGGGTCAGTGGTAACCAAGTTGCATGTCCGCTCAGATACAGCAGGGGGAGCCACTGAACGTTTCAAACACCCAAAAATCACCTTTGTAACCACCAGAAGGACTTTGAAAGACATTAAATAAGATAAAAATGTTACTTAGTTCTGCTTTAAAACTTTATAGGCAGTTTACTAATGTGTGCATTGTGTCACCATAGTAACTGCTGAACATTCCTCCATAGGCATGCTGAACACCCCCAGCGTCATATCACTGCAAAGTATCAGTTGGCATATGTCGTCTGTGTAGATGTTGCCAATTCCGTACATTAACAATAATCTTTTTTGTCAAAGATGTAAAAGTGTTGTTTTTCGTGTCTAACTCTTGCCTCCAACAGGTGCTACCATCATAATAATCCAGCCCATGTCTAAAGGTGACAGTGCCCAGAGCCCCGTGTCAGAGCAGCCCTCCCCTGTCCCAGCCCCCACAGGTCAAACCACTCTCCCAGTAGGTGAAGCAGGTGACGCGCCCACGTCTCCCTCTTCTCCTCCCCCCTCCCTCTCTCCTCCTCCCTCTGCAACGGCTGCTCCAGGAGTCACGCCCTCCTCAGACTCGCAGCTGGAGCCCAAACAGTGACGCGTAAGCACCGCCGAGCCTGTCATGTCATTTCTGCTCCTTAAGGGGGTGCTGTTCTGTCACCAGGGTACCTACACAGACACTATAGGATAAACATGAAATTTTGTAGTCAATGGATAAGAAATATCCAAAATATATCTATAAATATATAAATATAAGGTCATATTCCTTCGTTAAGCTTTGTATTTATAGGTGCCATTTTGAGTGCTTCTTACCATTTAAAAGATAGAATATTTTGCTTTGGTTTATTGCCATTAGTCGTTTACCATAGAACCTACCTGGCTGACAGAGATTTCACAAATATAAGACACATGGGAATATAAAAGAAAGTGCTACCATTTAATGTTAAAAATCACATTCTATTGTGTAAAGAAAGAGTGTTTTTTATTGTCATTGTGGTATCAGAATCTGTTTTGAGTTTGAAAATTTGTGTTGTGACAACACTAATTGCCATGGCAACTGTGTTAATTTACCCATCACTTTGAAGGTGTAGGAACCCTGTCTCTTCATTGTCAGGCTCTTTTGTCCATCTCTGTTTGAATCTATTTCCAAATGTGTTCACTTTAAAGCAGTGGTCCCCAACCACCGGGCCTGGGATCGGTACCGATCCGTGATGCATTTGCTACCGGGCCGCCGACCAAAAATGGTAAATAATTTATCAGCGACCGCATTTTCTCCAAAGTGACTTTTGCCCGCTCCTCATGACAGGCTAATAAGCTCGTCCGTAGATATATAATGAAAATCCTGATAGGAAATCGCCACGTAAATCCATTTGATATAACGACAAGTTTATTATATCTGTGCTAGATGTGTGTCCACTGCACAACAGTCAGAGCGCGTCAGGGCAGAGGTCGAGGAGAGGGGGAGAGCTTGTGAGTCTTAGCGGGCACAAACAGCAGAAGCTAAAGGAAAAACAGCTCTATGTGAAATATTAAGGTTTCTTGACATTGACTCCATATTCTGAAATATTTGAAATGTTCATGAAAATAACACTTTATAAATGTATTTGTGGCGTACCCCCCGGGCCGCAGTAAAATTGTCAAACGTTGACCGGTCCGCGGTGAGAAAAAGGTTGGGAACCACTGCTTTAAAGGTGCACAATGTAACTTTTCTGGTACACGGTTTGCCACCTGTTTTTCCCAATGGAGACAAACAGGAGATGTTCTTGCTTTTCCTGGAATGTTCCACAGGACGTAACAGTACTGACACAGTTATGTCAGTATGACAAGAGGGGCCCATATTATGATATTTTCTGTTACATGTTATGATCATCCACAAAAACAGACCTGGAGTTGTATTTTGTTTCATTCACACATGTTTAACACACAAACCCTGCATATTTAAGCAGAGTTCTTCTCTCAAACTGAAAACACTCTGTTCTACCTTGTGATGTCATCATGTGGTAATACAGGAAGTGATCCACTGTGTTTTTAAACTCCGTACACCTTCGCTAGAATCATTTGGAGAATTTCAACCCAGGAATTGACTATCCCTACTGAATCTCTACAAAAGGTAAAAGGAGCTAGAAGGAACTACCACTTCATGACATCACAAGGTGGAACAGAGCATTTTGAGCTTTGGAGTTTTTGACAGACTAATTGTAAAGGGTTACACAAACAAAAAAAAAATGTGTGAATGAAACCAAACACAACTCCAGGTCTGTTTTTTAGGAGGGAACAACATTATAACATGACTTAAAGCTTATAAGAATACATTTTTCATAATACTTCAGGCCAAGTTATACATCAGATCTGTTTTGAGCAATAAAAACAACTGTAACTGAATACATGCTTGGTAGATAAGTGTGATGCCATATTTTGGAACATTCCAGCCAAAGTAGTAACATCTCTATGGAGACAAGCAAGTTGCATACCTTCCACCAGAAAATGTATAGTGTGTCTTTAACCTTCTTTTCAGCTCATCGCTTCAGTTCTGTTTTCTCCACTCTTCTGTTGGTCATTATAATTGTCAAATGCATGTGGCTTTTTCAGTTGTCCTTTAACTTGCAGCCATATTGTACAATGGAGTTTCCCTCTCTCAGACAAAGCTGTATTCTCACTCTCATTCATGGGAGGGCATCTGGCTCACAGGGATATAGGAGGGTGGGAGGGCATCTGATACACAGGGATATAATATTACGGATTGCTCAACCTTATTTGACCGTTCTAATATGGCTGCTGCGGTCATCTGCATTCACTAACTCCATCTTCCTTCAGTCATTTTGTACATGTATCTCTCACTTTTGACTGTTGTCTTGTGAGGTATAATGCAGTTTAAATCTAGACTCCAGTACTTATAAAAATATGTCATCTCTTTCAGGAAAGTGACTGTGTAAATGAGCCTCAAACTTGATAAAGGTAATTATTTTATACTAAATCAGACTGATTCTGCAAACTCCACTTTTCAGAGTTTTTAACCATGTTCTCGTTGTTTCTTCTCATTGACCCTCTGAAGTTGTATTTGGAGTGCCTCATGATTGTCTTTATTCTCTTTAGTCTCCTGTATTCAAGACATCATTGCTCCAGTCAACCCCCATTTTCACCGCCACCGGTGCACGCTCACTGCTCTGAACTTACTTCGTTCTCCAATTTTATTTTCTTAATCGATGATACATTTAGAATCTGGCAGCGTCACTTTGGTTCAAATGTGAAAAAATAATTTCACTATTATGTGTGGAGCTGCTTTATTAACCATAAAGCAGCTCCACACATTTGCATTTTCATCATCATCTCGGCTCAACATTCAGCCTCACAACTGCTAAATAGTCTTTTCTGTGAGTACATCAGGTTTGGGAACTGTTCTTATATCAAAGGACACATATATTTTAAAGGATTTAAGAGTAGTGGGAGGAAAATTGCCAAAATCTCAAGTGTCCCATGAATGACCCTTTCATGTACAAAGCAATACAATCTTTTGGTGCAATGTTGCTTTGGATCAACTAAATCTTCTAATCCAGTTAGTCTCCTGGAAGTCCAAAACAATGTGCAAAAACAATGTGGGATGATAGAAAAGACTGTAATCTTCAGAAAGCTAAAAGAGCACAATGGAAACCAGATTCTGTTATATATTTTACCTTCTAATTAAACAAAGTAAGATTAGCGAAAACCATTGACTCAAGGCTATAAGCTACAGTCATTTTCTTATTATTTAGTCAATCGATAATTGTTTATGTAACTTTTCTGGTGGAGGGTCCTCCACCGGGAGATGTCTGGAATTTTTCACAGTATGGCATTAAGCTTATAAACCTGGAGGCAGGTGAAACCACTAAGCCAAGTTGAAGAGGCCAACCTGCTCATAGGAATGCAATAAAAACATATTTATTTGAATAAATGAAAGATGGTTTACCTTTAATGTTCCACAGTATGGCATTAAAGAAAAAAACATCTCCATGGTGACCCCCATACCTGATATGTAACATAGTGCACCTTTAATATTCAGATTGGATCATACAAGTGAATGTGAGTTGCATAAGACCTTTTTTTTTTTTTTTTGAATGTGTGCGTGAATGGGTGTGCGATTGTGTGAATGTGTGTGTGACTGTGTGACTGTGTGTATGTGAGTGTGTGTGTATGAATGTGTGCGTGAATGTGTGTGTTTTGACCATTGTGTAAATTATAATTACTGAACTCCTGAATGTACTAATACAAATAAGTTATGTAGTTATGTCGTATCATATTAATTTTTTTTTTTTTTCTTTCATTCATAGCCTTTGTTGTTACTGAGCCTCCTTCGGCAGCCAACCTTGGTCCACTACTCCAACCACGAGAGCCCCGCTAAGCCACATCGTTACCCCAAAAACAGCTCCATGCCAGCCAGAAGAGACAAAGAGAGCCCTGGTTCACTTCTCCAACCAGACTACCACCTTTCAACAACATCTTACCCCAAAAACAGCTCCATGCCAGCCAGAAGAGACAAAGAGAGCCCTGGTTCACTTCTCCAACCAGACTACCACCTTTCAACAACATCTTACACCAAAAACAGCTCCATGCCAGCCAGAAGAGACAAAGAGAGCCCTGGTTCACTTCTCCAACCAGACCACCACCTTTCAACAACATCTTACCCCAAAAACGGCTCCATGTCAGCCAGAAGAGACAAAGAGAGCCCCGGTTCCCTGCTCCAAACAACCACACCTGGATTTATTCATGGTTTATTTAAATGTCTAACCCAACTTTTAACTTCATCACTAATTATCATCCCTTTGCATTCTACAAAGAGGAGATATAACAAAAAAATAACAGAAATTGACATATTTTTGGCAGCCATTTTGGACTTTTTCAGTAATTTTAACTCAGTATATTTTTATTTAAACATCACCATTAAAACAAGATAATAAGATAGTGATGTGAGCATCTATTGCCTTGTATTTTGGAAACTTTTTAATGCAGACTATGTGAAAATTAACTAAGATTTCTGAGCCAAATCTGGACTGAAGACTGTTAACTTTCCCTCAAAAAGCATGTGTTTTTATGTCCAATGCATGTCCCTTATGTAACTGTAAAACTGAAAGAGCACTAAAACTCACAAAGTAAGTGTCAAATGGACTCTTTCAGTGTTAGAAGATTATGCTAATGACAGTGTATTCTCTCTATTTTGCTTGCATTTGTCATGGAGGTCATCAGTCCCGTAGTAGCAGCAGTTTCATTAGTGGGATGCAGCTGATTGTGTTGTGAAAGCACTCTCAGGGGAGCGACTTAGCGCGGGGAGCAAAGAGAGGAGACTCAGATTCAAAAACAAAAGTGAAATCAAACGTGTTAATACGTTTTTTTCAGCAAATATAGCATTTTCAAAACAATAAAATGTAACATTGGGATCTAAATATGTTATGTGTTAGCAGTTAATACCCCATAGAAATCAAATACCCCCTCTTAAATAACTATAGTTTTAGCCATGTTTGTACAGCCTTGGGGTCTGAATACCTTTTTCCATATACACATTATTTTAGGTTATGAAATGCTCTTTCCTACATGTTGAAAAGAGTAAGATTGGACATAAAGTTCTGCAATAATTTATCACCAGCGGCCAAGGATCATGTGGTTTTTAATACGACATGTTATATTAAACTTCCCATTGTGCACATCATTCATTGGTTAAAGTGGCTATAAATTGCTGCAATGGGCCCTATTATTTTTAGTTGTAAATATTTCTATTAAAAGCAAACTGACTGAAGAACATCATAAAATTATTAAAATGATTCTGGTTTTAATAAGTGTTTAACATTGTACATATATTTTTGTATTTTTTTATGTCTCGTAGTCATACCGTATATTTAATGTGTAAAGCAGTTCTGATGGATTGACAATATGGATTCAGTAACAAGTTTGCACTTTAATTATATCTTCTGCATCCTTTGCTCTTCTTATCCTCTCCTCTGCTCCTCTGACCCTCCTCTGCTCCTCTGACCCTCTCCTCTGCATCCTCTGCTACATCTGACCCTCTCCTCTGTTCTTCTGACCCTCTCCTCTATTCCTCTGACCCTCTCCTCTGTATCCTCTTCATCCTCTACTCTATCTGACCCCCTCCTCTGTTCCTCTCCTCTACATCCTCTGTTCCATCTGACCCTTTCCTCTGCTTCATTTGACCCTTTCCTCTGCTCCATCTGACCCTCTCCTCTACATCATCTGCTCCATCTGACCCTCTCTGCTGCATCTTCTTCTCCTCTGACCCTCTCCTGTGGATCCTCTGCTTCATCTACTCTCCTCTTTTCCTCTGACCCTCTCCTCTGCATTCTCTGACCTTCTCCTCTTGTATCCTTGGTTGTCAATCCATAAATGCTGCTGTGTTCTGTAGAATCCACATGAAAGCTCAGTGTACATGATTTTTTCTTTGTAGATATTTGTCATATTTTGGTTCATTCTGTGAGTATCGCTCATGTGGTGGATGTTACCTGTGGATGAACTGTAAATGACTTACAAATTCAAGCAAATAAAAGGGGATTTTCTAACTTTCTTGCTTAGTTTTTGCTGCTGCTGCTGCTTTTACTACAAGAGAAAATGTTAGCACTACTCCAAAAACTACTCCTGCTACTACCTGACCCAGCCACTGTTTGTGAATGGTTAGCTGTTAGCATTAGTTTACTTTCTTAAAGGATAAAACTAGAGGAGTAATCCCATTAGGAGCTTTTTCTGTCAGATTGTAATTTCAGGCAGGGGTCAAAGGTCACAGACAAAGGACAAACTGAAAAGAATTATTTATTTTTTTTAGATGACAAAAAGAAGGCTGAGAATAACATGAAGGTAAGTTCTTTGCGTATGGTCTACTGACTATTGCTGGTGGCTTGTGGAATCCATGCTTCATACTATAAATATGACATTACATCATATTTTGAGATGAGTTTGTAAAATATTCAAAAAGAACGTTTACAAACACAAAGCATTTGAATCCTGTATTATCCTGTATCCTGTGTTTGAGTCCTGTGTGTCCTGTATGATAAAAGCTGAGCTCTGGCGACATTTGCCAGAAATGGGGATGTAGCTCAGTGGTAGAGCGCGTGCTTTGCATGTATGAGGCCCCGGGTTCAATCCCCGGCATCTCCATAAGATTTTCTTAGTTTTATTCGTATTTTGTCCATTTGTGAAAATTATTTTGTTTTGTGCATTTGTAACATTTTAGGTCATGATATTGAGCGAGTTCTGGAGTTAGAAGGATTCTTTACAGGTCACGTGTTTAACCGCCACCGCTCGTTTTACGACGAAAAGACTGAAAACAGACAAGATAAACCAGTCTCTTATTATTGATTTGGCACAAAAACACATTTTTACTCTCAAAAAAACAGATACCTGTATGATCAGAGCCGAGCCTGCCCCGGGCCCGAGTCGCTGTCCTCGGCCTTGGCTCTCCTCGCCCCGCCTCAGCCCTCCTCTGCTCTCGCCCAGCGGCTCTCGCCCCGCCTGCTGGTAACTAAGGAGACGTCCGTTATGTTTACCAAAGATGTCGCCCCGTCGCAGCCACTAGCTCACAGCCTCGTCCAAATGGCTTTAAATTAGCGGTTCCTGGAGGTTTTTTAGCCCCGATTTCCCGTCGTTCCTTTCGGCATCCTTTTTTCCATTTCCGAGCTTCCCGGAGACTTCCAGAAATGCAGCTGAAGCACGTTAAAACTCTTTTACCGGCCCAGGTGAGTGCGCGGGCACGTTAGCCACTGTTAGCCGCTAATAATACAAATCTGGTAAGTTTTCCACGGCCACACGCGTAAATGGCTAATATTGCAAATAAAAGCCACACCACCCGTTTTTTTAAAATGGCATCAAGTTTATGGATTATACATAGTTTTCCCTATTTATTTAGTTTACTTGTAGCGGGTGTATTTTCCTGTAAATGAATCTGATACCTGTATAATGTTACACCTTAAAAGAGCAGTTAGCCCATCCTTTGACACTGTAGACTTAGATGTGTGCTAATCACTGTATGAGCACCCTGTTAGACTGAGGTGTGTGGTAATCACTGTATGAGCACCCTGTTAGACTGAGGTGTGTGCTAATCACTGTATGAACACCCTGTTAGACTGAGGTGTGTGCTAATCACTGTATGAGCACCCTGTTACACTGAGGTGTGTGCTAATCACTGTATGAACACCCTGTTAGACTGAGGTGTGTGCTAATCACTGTATGAACACCCTGTTAGAGTGAGGTGTGTGCTAATCACTGTATGAACACCCTGTTAGAGTGAGATGTGTGCTAATCGCTGTATGAACACCCTGTTAGAGTGAGATGTGTGCTAATCGCTGTATGAGCACCCTGTTAGACTGAGATGTGTGCTAATCACTGTAATAATGTGATGTGCTTACCATGTCATTAACCTCTTATAATGTTACTATAACTTTCAAAATAAACAAGTTCTAAGCACTGATTGGTTTAATTAGAAGTAAAGATAAGTTGCTAGTATTTGCACTAAAATTGGACAAAGGAGATACAATTCCTGTAAGTTAGTGTTAGTAAGCATTAGCAGTTGTGATAGTATTCACTTTTTACATTTATATTTTTATAAAGAATTTGTCCAGTATAAATGTCTCTTATGTTTTAGGTTCTGTGTGTGTGTTATAGAATTGTGTAGTTTCCATAATGCAATGCTTGGAGGAATAGCAGCAGTAATAGTTGTAGTACCAGTAGTTGCAGTTGGGTTTTTTTTTATTGTACTTGTAAGTCATCAAAACAGACTTCCCACTCCTCAGACACCTCAGTTTGCTTTATACTTTGTTTTTGTTTTATCTTTATTTAATGTTCCAGATATGGTATAAGATCATATGTTGTGTGTTGTCAAGGATGGGGCAAGCAAAGTCACCTGCATGGCCTGGTCTCCCAATAACACACGCTTTGCTGTATGCACCGTGGACAGAGTGGTGCTGCTATACGACGAGCAAGGAGAGAGGAGGGACAAGTTCTCTACCAAGCCCATCGATCCCAAGGTAAACAAGGACAAGTACAATGTGAAACCAGTTACTCCTAATGTAAAGAATAGCATAATGCATTCACTTTTTAGTAGGCTGGGATATGGAAAAATCTGTATTGATACTTTGCAGTGGCATAATGCTGGGGTGGGGGGATTCTGCATGTATGTATATAGCAGAATGTTCAGCAGTTACCGTAGTGACACAATGCACACACTTTCCTCAGTTTGGAAAGCAGAGCTACACGGTGAACGATATGGCGTTTTCCCCAGACTCCACTAAAATCGCCATTGCTCAGTCGGACAACATCATATTCGTCTATAGGATTGGAGAAGAATGGTACGAAGTTTACATATTTTTTAGTTCCCATTTTAATTTTCATGTTTTAAAAATACACCTTTTTCTCTTTAGGGGTGACAAGAAAGCCATTTGCAACAAGTTTGTACAGAATGTAAGTATAGGCTATCAACACAAGGGGGCAGTGGTGAGTTACATTTACTCCAGTAACTGATTGAATAAAGTTTTCCTCTCTAGTTGTTTTATTGCACCATATATTTTGTTGTTTCTTGAGTAATGTTATCTTTGTTCATTACTCCTCAGCTGGTTTCAAAAAGTGGGGAAACTGAATAGGACTTTTAATCTTGAACTGGATTTGGGCAGACATTGGGTACATTTACATGGCCATTAAAAATCAGATAATCTGATCATCAGAAACACCTGGTGACACGTGTCAGTGAATTAGTGGATTTTTAGACTAACAGTTGGATTTGGAAGACAAAGTACAATGAATTTGAAAGGTCATAGATTATGCAAAATTGACTCGTGAGCTTTTATTCACACATGTTTGAGTAATCCTGGATTACTAGTTTGTCCACATCTCCAAATGCCCTGTTCCACCTTGTGAAGTCATATAGTGGTAGTGTAGTTGTAGTTTTCATGTTAACAGCTTCTTTTACCTTTAGTTCAGTAGAGATTGGCAATTCCAGGGCTAGAATCATCCAAATGATTCTAATGAAGATGTATGGATGTATGTTTAAAAACACAGTGGAGCACTTCCTGTATTACCACATGACATCACAAGGTGGACCAGAGTTTTCTGTTTGAGGGAACAACTCAGCCTTAAATATGCAGGGTTTGTGTGTTAAACATGTGTGAATGAAACAAAACACAACTCCAGGTCTGTCTGTGATGAGGAAACGGCATTAGAACAGATCAGAAAATGGTGTAATATGAGCCCTTTGAGCCCCTCATTTTTGCTTTTGCCACATTTGTTAGTCCTCTTTTGCATAATTTCCTCCATAAAGAATTCAGATTACTCACATCAGATGGAACTGTTTACATGACATGCAATTTTGTTTTTCAGAGCGCAGTGACCCGAGTGCTGTGGCCCGCAGACCACAGCATAGTTTTTGGTTTACACGACGGAAAGGTAACGGAACACACATTCTGTTCAGATTGTGTTAATTACATATATATATAATTAATCTTCATTTTACAGATGATGTCATAACCCTAGACAAACAAACTGGCATACGGCATGCTACATTTAAACTCTCTAAAACCAGAAATAGTATGGAGAAAAAAACAAATTAATGTTTTAGCCTTTGTTTTGTTTAAGGGGGTATCCCAAAATGCTTTGCAATGTGATGTCACAATCTATTTTTGCAACTGAAAAGTGCCGTTGGTCACTAGATCATCCAGAAGTGTATCAATTAACTGCTCACCATTGACATCTTTGTACATTACATAAATGATATAAATAATTTCTTTGCAGTAATATTCTCAGATAATATTGCTTTTCCCCTTTGTACAGCATTGCAATTAAACACACATTAAACAAATGCTAAGCTTGCATACTCTATTACCACTACATTTTTTCAAAAATGATTGGTCAAATTTAATATTGAATTTGTTTAATATTGTATTTTTGAGCCACTATGTCCAAGAAACTTTCCTCGTTGATCAATAAAGTGTGAATGCTGCCTAATATTCTCATCTAATTAAAGCCCGCTCTGTTTTGCTTTTTTTTTTCAGGTGCGTTTGGCAAACACACAAATGAACAAATCTTCAAGTATCTACAACACAGACTCCTGTGTCGTATCCCTCACCTCAAAGTAAGTGCTCTGCTTTCTGTAATTCCCAATTGTACAGACGTGTTATTACACAGAAATGTGCCATAGATCACAACTGAGCTAAAAACTCTGCAAGAACTAGATGTCCCTGTGTCTCCATGGGGTCTTCTCCTGTGTAAAAGCTGCTAACTCTGTCGTTTAGGCCTCTACAAATATGTTCTGAAATGTCCCTGTGTGTCAGATGCCCTCCCTGTGTGTCAGATGCCCTCCCTGTGTGTCAGATGCCCTCCCTGTGTGTCAGATGCCCTCCCTGTGTGTCAGATGTCTTCCCTGTGTCTCCATGTTCTGAAATGCTAGGGATTCCTTGATTAGCGGTATCTTAAAATTCAGATTTCAGCCCTAGGGTTATTAATTTTAATGCTCCCAGTGAATATTAAGTTGTTTATATTGTATCCCCATAGTGTGTCTGGGAAAGGGATCCTGTCGGGACATGCTGATGGGACCGTGGTGAGGTATTTCTTTGACGATGAAGGGTCAGGGGACTCACAGGTGAAAAGACTTGTCCATTAATATATATAGAACTGTTTAATCTGTTCAACTTATTTCATCAAACTTTGATTTCAGCTATGACACCTATTGGTCACATTTTTGAATGTGATGGTGTCATACTCATGAGGGCAAGAGCCAGTATTTCCTTTTGATAATTTGCAGTGACATAACGCTGGGGGTGTTCTGTCTCTGTGCTTATGGCCGTTACCATGATGACACAATGCACACATTAGCAAATAATCCCAAAATAGTTTTATGGCAATCTGAAAACAAAATGGATTTAAAGAGCACATTTTCAGGAGTCTGTGCCTCACTGAAAAACTGTTAACTAAAGCTAAATAGCAACTAAGTCAGTTATTTATGGTCGGTGTGTTAAAATAAAGCTCACATTAAAGTCTAACTTGAGCAACAGAGCTTCAGACAGAGGATGCCTCCAGTTAGCATCACACCCCCAGAGAATGTTGATGACATCCGCTGCAAAGTATCAGTTGATTATAGGTATTTTCATAAGAAATATCCAAAAGGTAAATTTATAAATTTAACCTAATCAGACTAGACTTGTCTGACTAATCAGACTAGACGCAAGAACTCACTGTATCACAACAGAAATCTACATTTTGACAATATGAGCTACTCCACCTGTATTAAATATGACTTGTTTATAGAATGCTGTATTATCTGAAACACAGCAATAGCTCAGCCCTTTCCTGTTAAGCCTGTCATGCCTTCTTCCTCCTGTATCAGGGTAAGCTGCTGGTTCACCCATGCCCTCCGTACGCTCTGGCCTGGGGCTTGAACAGTTTCCTGATTGGAGGATGTGATCAGAGGATTGTGGCGTACAGCAGAGAGGGGCATGTGTTGCAAACGTTTGACCACAGCCGTGACCCGACTGCGAGGGAGTTTACCTCAGCAGTGTCCAGCCCCAGCGGTCAGAGCGTGGTGTTTGGCAGTTGCGACAGGTCCGATATTTTCATTTGATTTATTAGACTTTACATACACTATACCTTTGTTTATACAAGAACAGTCAAAAGTTTGGACACATACTCTCATTAAATGTTTTCCTTTGTTTACTACTTTCTACATTTTTAGATACATACAGATATGAAGCAAATATGAAGCAAGATATATGGATTTATGTAGCATAACAATAATAACTCAACTAATATTTTGTTATATTGAAATGCTCAGAGTATCCACCCATTGTTTTATCAAGCGCTGCAAACCCTTGGCCCTCTCTCAATGAGCTTCATGATGAAGTCTCATGAAATGGTTTTCACTTCACAGCTGCACCATGTCAGGGCCAAGAAATGCCAAAAGTACAAACCAGGGTTCAAAGCAAAGGGTAAAGGCTATTTTTTAAATTTTAAATCTAAAACAACTTTGGAGTTATTTTGAGTTTATTTTTTGTTTACTACATTTGGTACGTGTCATTCATAGTTTTTCTACCTTCATTATGAATCCACAATATAAATAATCCTGGAAGTAAAGACACGAAACAGTGTGAGTACACAAGGGTTAAACCAAGACTGTATCCAGAGTTTAAGCAGGACTACTTGATTGTGCTCACGTTGTTGCCAAGACTGTATGTAAAGGAGCAACAGTGCAGTTGAGACATTCATTCACTAATTCAAGGTTGGCAGTTCAATTCCATACACAGGCATTATATGTTGCTAATATGCTTTTAAAATGTATCCAGGCCTGTCACAATTACAATTTTCAAAGCACGATATATAGTGAAACTACTTTGTGCCACTGACACAATAACTCTAAAGCAGGATAATCCCAATAAACAATGTTAATAGACAATAACAGTAAAAGGCATTACAACAAAAATTACTAAAATCTCCCCACTATTCCAAAGAAAACTACACACCATCAATGTAGTGACAGGCCTAGATGCATGAATGTGGTAGTGTTAGTGGTGATGAGGTAAGTTGCAGCCACATCTTCCTTAGCCTGCCTCAGGGCAGCTGTGGCAGAGGTAAGTCACCACCACCAAGTATGAATCAAAGACTGTATTTTTTGTTTTACTAAAGCTAGAACACAACAGTTTAAGCTGAAGATAATTAATAAAATGGTTCTTTCCTTTCCAGGCTGCAAGTGTTTAACTGGGCTCCGCGCAGAGGCGTGTGGGATGAGGCCAAACCCAAAGAGATCCCAAACCTGTACAGCATCACCAGCCTGGCCTGGAAGAAGGATGGCTCCAAGCTCTGTGCTGTACGCTCATAGACACTCTTATTACATATGTGATTATTCTTTATAAACAGGGTTAGATGGAGCTCACATGTATCTGTGCGCTCATACACCTGTATAACTTTATAAAATATATGCCCTGGGGGATTTCAGACTCTAAAATGTGATGATGTAATACCCTCAGATGGGAGATGAGAGCAGCTTTTACAATTGTTTACATTTTATTTTGAATTATCCAAAAGGTAAAATTGTAGTGTCCATTTCAGTGTCCAGCCCAGTCTAGTGCAGTCTAATCTGACTATGCTTCTGTTGTAGGGAGTATTATACTTCTAATAATGAGGTCAAGACAATAAGAGTTGAGCTGCCAGTAAGGGCCCTCAGAGAAATTCCATCCATACTAACATTTTCTATTCTGGGAATTCTCAATTGTTGCTTTTTGTTATAATGACTTCAAACCATCAGCATTCAGATCTGATGCCATTTAGTCCTTGTAAATGTCTTCTGGTCTTCCTCGTGTTGCATAGTATTTTAAAGGCTCTATAAACAGGGTCAGATGGAGCTCATATGCTTCTGTGCAGGGGACTCTGTGTGGAGGAGTGGAGCTGTTTGACTGTTGTCTGAGGAGAACCATCTATAAAAACAAGTTTGAGATGACCTATGTGGGACTGAGCCAGGTAAGGGCCAAATAATTACGACCACTGACCTCATTTAATAACCCATGTATTGATACTATGCAGTGACACCACGCTGGGGATGTTCTACATATATGTGTATGGTGAAATGTTAAACAGTTACCATTGTGACACAATGCACACATTAGCAAGCACTGCCATAAATCTTTTTAAGACTGACTGAAAACTCAAGAAAAAAATACAAAATGGATTTAAACAACACATTTTTCATCTGTGATTAATATGAGTGTTCATGGTCCTGTTTAGGAGTTTGATTTTCAACAAAAAACTGAGAGTGACTCACTGAAAAACTGTTGGCTAATGCTAGCTAGCTTGTGACTGTAAGGCACTTATTTAACAGTAAAAATGATCTCACTTGTTAGAGCAGTACCTCCATTAGCATCACACCCCCAGAGAATGTTAATGACATCAGCTGCAAAGTATCAATAGTAAAGATAATTGTACAGTAGTAGTCGTATGCAAACCCAGTTTTAACTGGCAAAATACAGATGTTTGACCTATCTCTGTTACTGGGCCTATTTTCATGAAACAAAAACTGCTTGTCTTGTACTTTTCTAACAGCATATGTTTACTCCTACTTGAGTAATATATTCATTGACGTAACAGTGCTCTTACTTGAGTAAAATTGTGATTATTCTTTCCACTATGAGTAAGTCTAAGTGACTTGAGCTTTATATCAACAATAGGAAATTTTTTGAACATTTATGTTTCTTGCAGCTCCTTCAGATATGATTTGGCTCATTTTTGTGTCTATCCTTTAAAATAACAGATTTTGTGCATTATTCTGCATTTTGTTTATTTGTTCTTTACAATTATGTTCACTTCAAAACATAAATCAGATGATGCATCCCAACAGTTGCTCTTTAAGTTACTCTTACTTGAGTTTCTTGGACCACTACTTTATACTTCTAATTGAGTAACATTATTTTTAAGTAACTTTACTCTTACTTGAGTACAGTGTTTGGCTACTCTACACACCTCTGTTTGTCTTTCAAAAGCAGTTTTTATATATGGTGGCCTTTAGCTGCGATTTTGACAGTTGCATGATTCTAGTTTAAATCCCTCTGCAACCCGGTACCAAAAGATCAAGATGAACTGTTAAGATTAAGTGTACATAGTGCATAGTGTTGTTGTTGTGTTCTTTGGCAATACACTAGGTGCCCTTTGGCAATACACTATGCCCTCACTGTCCCCTGTCTCCTGTAGGTGGTAGTGAGGAACCTGTCGACAGGTGCTCGGGTCATTCTGAAGTCGTATTACGGATACGAGATCGAGGAGGTGAAGATACTGGGCAGAGACAGATATTTAGTGGCTCACACGTCAGACACCCTGCTGCTCGGAGACCTGCTCACCAACAAACTCAGCGAGGTACACAACTGATCTGATCAATACTACTGATCAATATCTATGAAAGCCCTCCCATATCATCCCTACATTCAATCAGAGACCTTATAAAGAACTAAGTGAGTGTGACGTCATCCACAGCATTTGGCTCCAGTCAAATGAAGCTCATCAAGGCTCGCAGTTATAACTGCTGTGTGGAATGTATCAAAGTAACCAAAAAGCCAAACAGGAGCAAGGCTGGTGAAGGTACAGCCCCCTTCCCGATCACATCGCTGGTTTGGCAGGGTGCCTAGCAACATTGTCAACCTAACCTGTTGCTAATGCTAGTGGGAGCGATGTCACTGAAAGATGGCACCTGATTTGTCTGTTATTAATGTTCATATCTTAATTTATGGATAAAAGTAGTAAGTAGTAGTAGTAATATGTTAGCTAGAACGTCTCATAATGTTTGAACTTTTACTCACACAAAGCTGTTCAGTAGTGATTTGAAGCATAAATAACACATTTGGATCTCTTGTGTTTCAAGGAAATAAGTGCCATTTTCCATCCCTAAACTAGTATCGGTTAATATTGGGTATGGCAGACACTTGAAGTCAAAGTATTGATATCAGTTTTGGAACTGAAAAGGATCAGCCCCTAATTTTACGGTTAGAATGAGGAGCCTTGCAGCAAGAGTTATAGAGAGAGTGGTGACGTTTTTTCAATAGAAAGTAAAAAGGAGCCAGAGGTAATGGAGCTGAATCCTGCCCATGCTCTCTTCCTATTTGGAACGCAGCGGCTAGAGGGCGCTATGTCCATTTACAGTCTATGGTATTGATCCAGTAATGAAAATCTAGCCATTATTTAGTTGTACACTGCCCCAGGCTGCATGAGTTATTCCCAGATTGTCCTCAGAGCAACTCTTATGTAGCAAATTATATTAAACTTCATATAAATATATTTTGTTGTTATTTTTTAAGTAAAACAGTAATTTGTGATTTTTTTTTCCAACTGAAAAACTCTGGGCAATGAATTTAAAATTGTAATATTGTATATTATTTTGCATATTCATGTTTTGCAGGTGGCTTGGCCTGGGTCAGGAGGAAATGAAAAGTTCTTCTTTGAAAATGAATCTGTAAGTGCCACAATGCCATATGCTACACATATTGAATTTAAAATGTATAGTAGAATAAATAATAAAATACATAAAAAAATTCCACAAACAAAATTCCCAACTTTAAATGTGATGCATCTAACATTGTTTTTTATATTGGAACAAAATACTTTACTTTTCAATACCATAGCAGATTTTTATGCCAATGTTTTAACAAAAGAAATAAGGTTTGGGGGTTTCACAAATTATACAGTGGGCTGAAGAATTTGGGGAAAAATCTCCAATTGTCATTTTTCTAACATGCATTGAGACTGTGATTAGCTTTGCGATTTACGTTCTAACTGTAATGAGGTGCTGGGAAAGAAACCCAAACTTGTGACCTCGGAAAGGCACTGTATTTAGGACTGGTTTGATATCAACAATCGCCTCAGGTTGTTTGGCCAGAACAAAGTGACCAGACATCAGTTCACTCTACCACTCTTTATTGTAGCTGTTCACAGTGGGCCCATTTCATGCGTTCATGTTCATGGTTTCTAAAATCAGAAATAAATATTATGAATGTGATGAATGTTATAGAAAATAAAATATCAAGTATATGGTAATAATAAACACAACAACAAGCATGCAAATACAGAATATGGAAACACAGAAAACATTAGAAATACACTGTGCACAATACAAAGCAATAATGACCTAAAATTGAAACGATGGCACTTTCTCGCCTAAAAAGGACTCTGTTCAAAGTTCACATTTTAAACACCTCCAGGAGAATTTCAAAAACACTGAAATATGAATTGACAAACTAAAAGAAGAATTACATTTCAGAACATATTTGTACACATCTAAACTACAGGCTTAGCAGCTTTTATGCAGAATAAGACAGCAGATTTTGTTGTTTGCGGCAGAAATGATGATACTTTAAAAATTGCAGCCTTTTGCGATTTCTGAATTGCATTTATTCAAATTGAGATTTTGGTTCACTTGCGATTAATCTTGCAGACCTATTATACAGAAGTACCCAGGTGGTCTGAACTGGTTTACATAGACAGAATAATGTTTATTACAGGACTCTGTTATTTTAGGTGTGTATGATTTTTAATGCTGGGGAGCTGAGTCTGGTGGAATACAGCAACAATGAGATACTTGGCTCAGTCCGGACCGAATTCATGGACCCTCACCTCATCAGGTATGGCATCCTCTGGAAAATAATATTAACAAGTCATTTCATTTTAGCCTAAGTAAATGGAGTCAGATCTGACATACCTCCGTTGTACTCAGGCTGGCAATTGTGCAGATATATATATATTTTTAAACTTTTCCACCACTCAAAAGATATACTATTTAGTTTTAAATTGTCAATCATTAGGGCAGCAGTCCTAATTTTTCATTATTCTGAAACCCATGGATAGTCCCTTTACTGTATTAGTCCCTGTTGCTATTAAATGATTTAGCGTTATCCTCTAAGAGAGATTGAGCTATTCATTTTAGCATGTTTTTTGTATAATAAGACCAATGGAATGTTCAGCAGTTACCATGGTGACACAATGGAATGTTCAGCAGTTACCATGGTGACACAATGGAATGTTCAGCAGTTACCATGGTGACACAATGGAATGTTCAGCAGTTACCATGGTGACACAATGGAATGTTCAGCAGTTACCATGGTGACACAATGCACACATTGCAAACGCTGCCTAATAAGTTAATAGATTGAAAATTAAGAAAACACACATTTTCAGGAGCCTATGATCAATACTCAATACTGGTCTTGTTTGGTTTAACACTAAAAGGTGCGAGTGACTAACTGTTCGCTGATGCTAGCTAGTTTGTGACTGTTGATTTGATTTGCGAGAGACTTGTTTAACAGCACAAATTAGCTCACCTGTTGTATTTCCAGCTAAATCAGTTCTTTATGGTCAAGTTAGACTTTAAATTAAAGTCTAACTTGAGTAGCAGAGCTTCAGACAGAGCAGTGCCTATAGGTATCATCACAACCTAGAAGAAATGTTCATGACATCAGCCGCAAAATGGAGGATATTTTTTATCACTTATTTAATTCACCTTTCACTTTTAGAATTAGTTATTTGCAATCACATCTTCCAGTCAACATTTAGATATAAATAGTGCAAAACCTCTCCCCTGTAATGTATTCTGCCCTGTCAAACTGTCATAACGGCCTCTTCAGTTTCCCTCTGGTTCAGTGTTAAAAGATCAGGTCCTGTACTCACAATAAAATGCCCAATTATGGGTGGGCGCTACGCTACAAACAATTTTGTATAGCTGTTAAAGATGTCTGTGTAATCCCTGTTGTCCCGGTCTGATCCATAGTAAAAGAAAATTTCAAATCTGTCAACTGGACAAAAAGTTGTAGGAGTGGAGACGTTTGGCTGCTCATCCAAGCCGCTTCTTCAGTTCTGGTCAAATTACTGGTGCACACTGCCTTATATCTTTCTGAAGGGAGCACCTAACTACACTGAAACTGTAAACAATAGGTGTGTTTATTTCAGTTTCTACTACTTTTTGTCCAGTTGACAGATTCAATTTTTTCTTTTACCACAGCCATTAAAGCTACCATTTGTAATTTGTCTTATTAAATTTTTTTTGTTATCCATGGGTGGTAGATGTGAAACCTGTTCCCCTCCCACCTACTCTCACCTAACCTTCAGTCTCAGACCTCAATTGTTCATACTTTTGGACAGGTTTAAATGTACACTATTGTCTGAATCCTGACTTTAAACTGTGTGTGTGCAGTGTGTGTTTGAACGAGAGGAAGCGGAGTGGAGCCGAGGACAACAAGAAACTGGCCTATCTTATCGACCTTAAAACCATCGCCATTGGTAATTATCTAAAGCAGATATATTCTGCAGTTGACTTTTCAGAGCTTTTCACCATGTTATAGTTGTTTCTTCTCATTGAGCCTCTGAAGTTGTATTTGGAATGATTTGTCAAGGTCAAGGTCAAGTTTATTTATAAAGCACATTTAAAATACAGTCACCATTGCCCAAAGTGCTGTACAATATAACACAATTTGATTTGTGCATACTTAAGCAATCTTTAATCACTTATTTTCAATACACCATTTTGCTGATCAACTCCAGTTTCACCGCCACCACTCTGTACTTTGTTCTCCAATTTTACTTGATGGTGATACTTGTAGCATTCGGCACGTAGTCATTTTGGTACAAATGAAAAAAAATCTACTACCCTCTAGTCTAGTGTGATGTGCAGCTATCCATAAGAGGGGCCGACAGAATGCGGCTCTTTGTTGTGGTGATGTTTACAGTGATGTCAGTTCCCATTGGGCAGTTTTCTAACTTGGAAGTTAGCAGACTTGTTTCTGTTATTCATTTTAGATCAATACTGTATTGCAATAAAAAGTCCAGATAATAATATAATGTGAAATATAGTGAACATAGTGAAACTTATAAAACATGTTAATATGTTGTTTTCGACTAATATATAATTTTCAAAACAATAAAATGAAACATGGTGATCTAAATATGTTATGTGTTACAGTTAATGCTCCATAAAAGTTAAATACCCCCTTTTTAACTGTCTTCCATAGTGGATCTCAATGGAGGCTCCACTGTGGCGACCATCAGCCACGACTCCAAGATCGACTGGTTAGAGCTGAATGAGACCGGGAAGAAACTGCTCTTCAGAGACAAGAAACTCAGGGTAAAGAAGACCGCAACAATATATGAGAAAAAGAGTGGAGAAGAGAGGAGAGAGGGAGGGAGGAGAGAGGAGAGAGGGAGGAAACAGGAGAAGTGAGGAGAAGGGGAGGGGGGAGAGAGGAGAAGAGAGAGTAGAAGAGAAGAGAGGCAGGGAGGAGAGAGGAGAACAAAGGAGAGGGAGGGAGGAGAGCTGAGAACAGAGGAGAAGAGAGGGGGAGGGAGGTGAGAGGAGAAGAGAAGAGAAAGGAGAACAGAGGAGAGAGGGAGGGAGGAGAGCGGAGAGCAAAGAGAGAGGAGAGAGAAGGTGGAGAGAGGAGAGAGGGAGGGTAGAGAGAGGGGAGAGAGGAGAGAGGAAGGGTGGAAAGAGGGAAAGAGAGAGAGGAGAGAGATCCCGGAAGGGAGGGAAGAAACTGTTGTTCAGAGACAAGAGGCAGGGAGGAAGTTTAGAGAGAAGAAACTGTGTGTAAAAACTGCAAAAATATGTGTAATGTATTGTGCCCTGTCAAATTGCCACCAACAGATCAGGGCCTTACAGTTTGCCTCTGGTTTAGCTCCAGGCTTAAGCTCAAAATAATGTGTCCAATTATTGCCTAAACACAAAAGATCATTTATGAATGTTTTATATTTCTCTCATAAGGCTTGTAAGATGAATTCACTGGTTGAATGATCACTATTAGCAAATTACAAAGACTGGGCTCATTTCCATCAGTTGCCCCACATTCTCAGCAGCCTACAGAGCCACTGGAGGCAAGGTGGGGGAACTACTGTGGCACCTGGTATTCCCAGTGGTCTCCCATCCAAGTACTAACCAGGCCCAGCCCTGCTTATCTTCTGAAATAAGACGAGATTGGGCATTTTTTTTGGGAGAGGAGAGGATGTTATAATGTTGTTTTTTTTTGTTGGGTTGTGTTTTGTTTCATTCACACATGTTTAACACACAAACCTTGGATATTTAGGCTGAGTTCAAACAGAAAACCTTTTATTCCACCTGGTGATGTCCTGTGATAACACAGGAAGGGCCCCGCTAGAATCCTATGGATGATTTCAGCCACTATCTACTAAACTAAAGGTAAAGGTATCTGTTAACTTGAAAACTGGAAAGGTGGAACAGAGCATTCTGAGCTTTGGAAATGTTGACAGAGTAATAGTAAAGTGTTACTCAAATGTGTGAATGAATCAAACCACAACTCCAGGTGTCCATGTTTTTGATGACGCAACAACATTATAAAATGGCTTAAAGCTCACCAGAGTCAGTTTTGTGCAAAATGATTTAGGTATTTAAGAGAAGAAAATATGTAATATTTTCATTAACCCTTCACACTAACTATATGGCTCAGTCCTACTTTAGTCCTGATTCAATCTTGGTTAAGTCCTGGTTTAGCTCTTGTTCAGTCCAGTTCACTCCTGTTTACTCCTGTTTCAGACCTTTTTTATTCCTGTTTAGTTATGGTTTACATAGTAATGTCTGCAGTGTTATTTTAAATCTCGTCTTTGCTTGTATAAAAAGTGAATCAAAAAGTGCTTTAACTTTTTAATTAACTCTTCACTCTTCTCGTCAACATAAAACCACATTCACTGACTTCACTACAGGGAAGGACTATAGAATCCGCTATATTAAAATAGACTGGGCTCATCATGTTCTGCTCTGATTAGAACAGCAGGGGGCAGCGTCAAGGGACACGCTGATGCTTATAGATTGCATCCCATAATATGCCCCAGCGCCATAATTTAAAACGCAGAGTAGATGAGGCTGGATCCTCTACTGCAGAACAGAGACCATAAAGGGGAGGTGGAAGATAGTTTAAATGTTATGAGACTATTATATAGCCAAGTATAGATTTAAACCACTGATGGTAATGGCAGAGTCCTGGGTTTAGTATTAGCCATAATGTAAACAATATGGCTAATGCTAAACCGTAGGCTAAATAAATGTAAATGTCTCTAACATGTTAAATAACAGAATATTGTCGGATTTAAACAGTATCAAATGTTTACATGTGGTGGTAACCACTCAGATCCACTCTCCCTCTCTCAAATCAGAGGTGGGAAAAATCCCACTTACCAGTACAGTATGTTTAATACAGGTTTAATGCTGGTAACTGGGTAACTGGGAAAAATCCCAGTCCTGTTCAGTCCTAATTCAGTCCTAATTCAGTCCTGATTCAGTCCTGATTCAGTCCTAGTTCAGTCCTAGTTCAGTCCTGATTCAGTCTTGATTCAGTCCTGTTCCAGTCTTAGTTCAGTCCTAGTTCAGTCCTAGTTCAGTCCTAGTTCAGTCCTAGTTCAGTCCTAGTTCAGTCCTAGTTCAGTCCTAGTTCAGTCCTAGTTCAGTCCTAGTTCAGTCCTGATTCAGTCCTGATTCAGTCCTGATTCAGTCCTGATTCAGTCCTGGTTCAGCCCTTGGTTCAGCCCTTGGTTCAGTCCTGGTTCAGTCCTGGTTCAGTCCTGGTTCAGTCCTGGTTCAGTCCTGGTTCAGTCCTGGTTCAGTCCTGGTTCAGTCCTGGTTCAGTCCTGGTTCTCCTCTCTTTCAGCTGCACTTGTTCGACCTGGCATCCGCTCTGAAGTGCACTCTTTTGGGCTTCTGTTCATTCGTGCAGTGGGTCCCGGGCAGTGATGTGGTTGTGGCTCAGAACAGAGCAAACCTGTGTGTGTGGTACAGCATCGACAGCCCTGAAAGCGTCACTATGTTTCCTATCAAGGTACTACTGCTACAAGTACTATTACTACTACTACTAGTGGTATTACTACAAATACAGGTACTACTGCTGCTACTACTATTAGCACCACTATATTTTCTATCAAGGTGCTAGTACCTCTGCAAATACTACAAATACTACGGCAACTATTACAACAACTACTACGACGGCTACTACTACTATTGTGTGTAGTAAAGCTTTGACAGCCCTGAGAGAGTCACTGTTTCCTAACAAGGGCTAGTCCCTTGTTAGGAAACAGTGACTCTATTAGTAGGTCTAGTAGGTCTATTACTGCAAATACTGCTCCAAGTACCATCTTCCCTATGAAGGCACTACTGATACTACTCATGAAAACTAAAGTTATGAATATAACTGCGCTTGGAAGACACTGTGGTACTGTATCTTTAAATACCCCTCTTCCTCAGGGGGATATTGTGGATCTGGAGCGCACTGAGGGAAAAACAAATGTGATTGTCTCTGAGGGTCTGAACACAGTCACCTACACTCTGGACGAAGGCCTCATCGAGTTTGGAACAGCCATTGACGACGGAGACTACGACCGGTTGGACCAGATAGATTATTTTACTATTTATAATATAATATTTACCTCCCCATTAGTAGATTTTCTCGTTTCATATTGTGTAACTGTCAGAAATGTCATGAAACCATAGACATATTCTATGTGTAATAAGCAATTAAATCTAA
Source organism: Periophthalmus modestus (assembly GCA_019594935.1). Taxonomy (NCBI): domain Eukaryota; kingdom Metazoa; phylum Chordata; class Actinopteri; order Gobiiformes; family Gobiidae; genus Periophthalmus; species Periophthalmus modestus. The sequence goes on along the minus strand of JAIEZT010001328.1, from coordinate 22,034,762 downwards.
ACCTAATGCAACTTTTCTGGGGGTTCTGCCACATGCTGGTCCAAAGGAGATGTTATTGTAATCAGTCACAGTATGACCTTTAGTTAACTATTGACTATTATAAGTGCTTAAAAACTTTTTTTTTTTTTTTTTTTTTTTAAGTTTAATGCCAAAGTGTACCTTAACTTATACTATGGAACATTCCAGGTAAAGCAAGGACATCTCTATGGAGACAAGCAGGTTAAGGTTGGGTTAATGTTAACAAAAGTTCCAAAGTGCAGCTTTCAATTGTGGATGTTTTGTTCTAGAGCAACGGCGTTCTTGGAGACATTGGAGATGACGACAGAGACTGAGGCCATGTGGAAGACTCTGAGTAAACTGGCTCTGGAGGCACGGCAGCTGCACATCGCAGAGAGGTACCTATCTGTAATATGCACTGTTCATGTTTGTATCACTCAGGGAATCTCTAGTAGCTGCTAATGTTGATGCTAAAATGAGTACTAGAATTATTATTTTTTCTTTGTTTCTCAGGGCAACGTACTTTGACCTAAATTAAAGCTAGAGTACTCAATTTTCTGTTTTTCTGTAAATGAGTTCATTTCTGCCATTGAGTATACATTCTGCATTAATAATAAAACATTGTATCTATTGCAATGTGGGCTTAAGATTGCGGACCATCCACCTGCCTCACTTATGTCTGAAAAAGCTAATGCTGTGCACATGTCTGAAAACTCATGTGTTTGTCACATCACAATACTAAGGACAAGTTAGATAGAGTTAAATTCACACAGTGACAGCAGATGTAAGTAGATTCAATGTACTTTATATAATCTACCTTTTTTCCTTTTCAGGTGTTTTGCTGCTTTGGGAGACGTTTCTACTGTTCGATTTCTTCATCAAATCAACCAAATTGCTGACAAAGTAGAGAAAGAGATGGTGAGACTGTATAAAGAAGTGGACTAAGTGAGTGTGACGTCACCCATGTCGTTCGGCTCTAGCCAAATGAAGCTCATTGAGGCTAGGAGTTATAGCGACTAATCTGCTAATCGGCGACATTTTTTAAATAGAAAGTGAATTGCAACCAGAGCTCAAACTAACCACTTCCTATCCCTGCTCACTTCCATTTCCAAAGTGGTGGCTAGCGTCTATTTATTTATATTTGCATTTTCCAAACGTGCTATCTGCCACGTTTTGAAAATGATATTGCTGTATTTTTATAAAGCACTGATGCATATTGTTTGCGTTACAGGGAGGAGATGGCACAACATATTACCAGGTCCAAGCTAAAGTGGCCACTCTGCACAAGAACTTCAAACTGGCAGAAAGAGTCTACATGGAGCAGGTCTGAGGACGATAAGATTCACATTTTAAATACAATTTAACCTTTTATTTAAAAATGTATTCTCTGTTTTTGTAAATTTTCAGAACGCTGTGGATGAAGCCATAGAGATGTACCAGGAGTTGCACATGTGGGATGACAGCATCTCTGTGGCCGAGGCAAAGGTACTGGACAAGCACACAATTAAACCTGAGTTTTACTGTCTTAAAAATTTGAAAAACATTAAACATTTTTTAAACAGTTTGCAGTGGTTCAAAGTTATTCATCACTTACTCACATGCATTTCGAGCATCCTAATTATTCACCATGATGAGTTTATAAGCTCTTTTCACAACTTGTAGAGCGTGAAAGCTATTACATTTTCAGTGGGCTCTGAACAGACTTCAAGACACCGTTGTTACGGTCACACATACATACAATCAAACTAACAACTCTTCCATGTTTCAGGGCCACCCGGAGCTGGAGAACTTGCGAAGGAGTTACATGACATGGCTCATGGACACGGCACAGGACGAGAAGGCTGGAGAGGTGAGAGAGGAGCAAACTGTTCTGCCAGATACTGAGGATAAAACCACTTTGAACTGAATTTGTTATAATTTGATCTGCAAAATGGTTACCTGTCCAGCCAGATCTAAACTTTACTTTAGGACAAGTGGATCTGGAGCCATATCCTGCTTCCCCAACAGGGGAGGGCGTGATTGACAGGCGAATTAACCAACCCTCTATTGTCCGGGTCCAGACCCTTCTGGATTTGATCAGAATGTAGAAGGGTCTGGCTGGTCAGGAAAGCAAAATGACATATTCAATGATTAAAAATTGCCCAAACATGCACAAATCACTCTAAATACAGCTTTGGATGAGTTAGCGCGTTTTCACATTCAAAGGACACGACCACTGTGCTATACATTCAAATCTATCTAAAACTCTTATTTAATAATATTTGCTTTTTGCGTGTCCAGGTGAAAGAGGCAGAAGGGGACTTCTCAGCAGCCGTGAACCTTTACCTCAAAGCAGGACTCCCAGCCAAAGCTGCCAGAGTCGCTCTGAGTCAAGCTGAACTTATCAACAACACCGAGATGGTGAACCGCATAACCAGCAGCCTCATCAAGGCCGACTTTCACGAAAGGGTACAGGAAATACCACTATATTTATAGACTTTAAAGACTGACTTAGTTTTGGTTGGCTAGTACCTGTGGTAAATATTTATCATAGGTCCACATCAGTTAAGTGACAGCTTAACTGATGTGGAAATATAAACTGATGTTAGAAAGTAGCTGTAAGTTTTAAAACAGAATCCATCTGCCATCAACCCATCCAAAATGCAAAGACAATTTACAGCAGTTTTCACAAGAAAGACATTCTGATAGTTTAAACCTTCATTTAACACCATAACGGTGTTGTCATTTATTTTTATCAGTCTAAGCATAACTTTTGTGCAATTTAAGTTTTGGCCTTTGTTAACATTACTGTTGCTAGGTAACAGTTATTGAATTAGCTCTGTATATGTCATATGTCCTGCCTGTATCCAACCAGGAGGTAAAACTATAAACCAAAATTTAAAAACTTGAAAAAACGAGGCACAGTTAACGGGTACAGGAAATAAAAACTAAAAAGAACTATTTATAAATGATCCCTTTAGAATTGTATGGCTCTGTCTGCGTTCTGCATAGTTTTGAGATGTTTAGGTTTGAGGGCTGTACTCAAAATATCAATACAGCGATGTATTGTGACTGACTTCTTGATAATAGCTGTAGCGATATAGAGATAACAGATTTATCTACATGCTCTCATTACATCACATCATCAGACAGATTCATATCATTTTTTAATTTGTGCTCGGTTTGGTGGGACAGTATCTGTCGTAAATATTCATCATAATTTTACATCAGTTCAAGTGTAATGAGTAATGTAGAAAACTAAAAGTTGTAAAATGCAGGAAGTAGCGCTGAGTTGTAAAACAGAATTCCTCTGCCCACGTCATCAACTCCATACAAAATTCAAGGACAATTTACGCATTTTTAGTAGGGTTTAAACATTGATTTAACAAAATAAAACAGTTTTCATTTATTATTATTTGTCAATTTATAACAATTGTGTAATTTATACAAGTTTTGGGCCTTGTTAAGATCATGGTTGCTAGGTAACATACGTCCATGTATGTGACTTATTCTAAAGACAATTATAATCAAGGGGTATCAAGGGCATTGTGAGCCTGACATTTCAGTGTGTTTTGTTAATCTGCATAATCAAAACATTGATTTAGTAAATCTTTAACACCAGTTTTAAGAGACATGCATGCATTAGGACATACATATAGAGATCGACCGATATGGGTTTTTTCATTGGCCAGTGCTGATACCGATTGTTTAGAATCCAGAGCAACCGATGGCCTATAAGCTCTGCCCATATTTTTAGGGCCGATATATTGGACCGATTTTAATTATTTTCCTCAACTTATATCATTTAAATTTACTACAGACTACTACTGAATTTACTATTACAAAGCCCTAGTTTTGACCATGATAGACCACAATAGAAGGGGGAACTTTTGCTCATATAAATCTAAAAACCACCTCTTCAATATTTTGATAAAATAAACAGATATTCAGGAACAAGAAAAAATGAATAACGCCAGATGACTGTAATTGTTAGGGCACAAAATGTTGACTAAAACCTTATGGCATTTTAGTAAAAAAAAATATGATCATCTGTTATACCTTTTTGTAATGTAATTATGCTGTGTTCTGATCAGGCGGGAGATCTATACGAACGGATCAGGAACCACCAGAGGGCGCTGGAGTGCTACATCAAAGGAGGAGCTTTCAGAAAAGGTGAAAGAGAAACAGAAAGTCAAATTAATCAACAACAAGCAAACAACAAATGGATAACTGTCTCAGAACATCCTCTGTCCTTAGACCCTCCTTCTTGGAAAGGGAAGACTAAAAAATAAAAAACAGTGGGGAAAAAGAGAAACCTCAAGGAGACCCATAGTGAAGGATGAACAGCTACAGACGTGTCCAGGACTAATTTGCATCCATTTACAGATTGAGTTGAAGTCTGTAGGCCCAGAGCCACTCAACTAAGGACAGAGGGGGGCTTATCCATGACAGGGTACCTAGCCAGGTATTGGGTCATCCAGCCAGGCAAGGGAAGGGAGGATCCGGGTTCACGGAACAGGATCAGGGCACAAGAGGGCATCCATCACCGGGCGGTCAACGGCCAGGCATCTGAAACAGTTGCACTCCCCAGAGGGGACAGGGAACAACATGTGAATAGCAATGAACAAACACCAGGTAAAGTGAATAGTGAATGTTGTTGACAGGGAAAGTAGAAGAAACAAAGGATAATGCTCAGAGTACCATACTTCCCCCCACAAAGCTGCTCCTAAGGCAGTTTAACTAAAACTGCAGCTTTTATTTCTGCTCCTAACTGGCCGGGCCATAAGCTCATTCAAAGAGGATTTTTTAAAGCTTGGTCTTAAATGTAGAGACTATGGAGCCTTGTTAACATGGGCAGGAGCTGATTTTTGATAAGTGAAAGCTCTCCCTCCTACTGTGCTTTTAGACTCTCTAGAACCACCAGCTCAGTATTTTGAGAGTGGAGTGCTCTGTTTGGATGATATGGTCCTATAGCATCCTGCAGATACAATGGGACTCCAGCACTGGGGTGATGTGCTCTCTTCTCATAGTTCCTGTTAAGAGCCTCGCTGCTGCATTTTGAACTAGTCATAAGCTTTTTATAGACTTTTTAGTCCACATGGCTAGTAGGGAATTACAGTAATCTAGCCTAGATGTAACAAATGCATTGACACGTTTTTTTCCAGCGTCACTTTTAGACACGATTTTCTGATTTTGGTGACATTACACAGGTGGAAGAAGGCTGTTCTACAGACTTGGTTTATATGTGCTGTGAATGAGAGCTCTTAGTCAAATAAGTCTCCAAGGTTCCTCACGGTAGAGCAGGAGGTTACACTGACACTGTCCAGAGTGACTCTCTGGTCAGATAGAGGCCTTTCTCACAGGCCTTTGGGGCCAATGTGAACAATGACCTCTGTTTTCTCAGGTTAAGAAGCAGATAGTGCCTGTGTGAAGCACATAAAAACCTGGATGACACTTAACTAAGTCTGTCTACTCCATCAGTCTGATCTGGTTTCATTGATAAGTTCAGCTGTGTGTCATCATAGCAGTAGAAGTTAATGCCATGCTTTCTGAAGATATTACGTAACAGCAACATATAATGTGTGAACAAGATTGGATCAAGTACAGAACCCTGTGGCACACTGTAGGCTGCCTTAGAACATGGAGAGGAGCTCTGATTTACATGAACAAACTGGTACCTCTCAGATAAGTAGGATTTAAACCAGCTGAGGACTGCCCCTCTGACACCTACTTCACATTCTGACCAAGACCCACTCGGAGGTCCAACAGAACCAGGACTGAGACCTGCTCTGAGGTCCAACAGAACCAGGACTGAGACCAGTTTGTCAGCAGCTAATAACAAGTAATTTGTGACTTTAAGCAGTGCACTTTCTGTGGTGAGCTCTGAATCCTGATTGAAAAAACTTAAAATAAATTATTAGCCTGTAGGTGGCGACAAAGCTGCTTGACAACAACTCTTTCAAGGATTTTTGAGACAAAGAGAAGATTACAGATGGGTCTGTAGTTAGATAAAAGGTTCAAGATTAGTTCAAGGTCAGGTTCAAGATTTTTTTTTTTTTTTTTTTCAGAAGCAGTTTAATCATTGCACAAGGACTGGGGGACATAGTCATTTTCAAATTTCTTTCTTTATTTCTTCTTTTATTTGTCAAGAACCGTGTACAATTTCTTTAATCTTACAAAAGAAAAGATGATTTTTACCAGGTTTAGCTACTGGTACTTTCCATCTGCAGTCCCTGGGTAGCTGAACACACATTCAAAAGTAATTTAATTACAGTTACATTATCAGTTCATCATTAACATTAGCAGTTAAATACAGTAAAATGTTCCCATGTCCAATACAGTATGTTTCCTACTGTCCAAACCAATATAGAAAATCTTTATGTGCAGTTTTTCTTTGTTTTTTTTTACAGTGAATACAGTACAGCACAAATTAACTAGGCTGATCTTGACACACTTGATTTACAATTTTTTTGTTAAATTATTCAAATCGACAGACAATTTCAGAGCTGGAGCTGATTCCGAGTGGATTGAGGAGTTTGTTCAGAACAAAGTTTAATAATTTTTTTTCAATGTAGGTGGAGCTGCATTATTCATAATTTTGACTACATTGCTTAGATTTGAATACAGAATTAAACTGTCAAAACTGAACATTTTGTATTTACTTATTACAGTGGTGATAACGTTTTTTTTATCAAGTGCCTTTACTGCCTGATTATAGATGGATCTGAGAAGTTTGCAACTCCTGTTGCAAGAATCCCTGGGCTCATCCCTGGAATAGTGACAGCAAGCTACACTTTAGAGTTAGCAAGTCAAGTTTAGGAATCCGTTCACTTTTTTCTTCTTATCTGGCCCTACTTTTTAAATGGAGGAAGATTACATATTAAAGCTCAAGCTGTTTTCTAAACTGGACTTTTGGTCGAAGCAGGAGGTTATAATTAAAGAAAGATTAAACAGAGTGGTACACACAAAAAGGCTGGCAATACAAAATCAGCTTGCTTTTTATTTCATACTATTAGAGCTATTTCATACGGATTTCGGAAGTTTTATTGTGAAAACTTTTTTTATTCTGGCCCCAAGTCACTTACTGGGAGAGAAACTGGCCCTTGGCCAAATTTACTTGCCGACACCTGGTTTACATGTTTGTAAATCTGATTGTGATGACATCGGTGCCTCACCAGCCATGAACCTCACTGCATGTCACTGATGTCTACTGTCTTGCTGTATATCCTTGTGCATTATGTCTGTCTTTGCACAGGGGCCCCAGATTGACCCTTGTGGAACCCCTGTTGTGCAGAGCTGCAAAGAGGACATTGAGTTGTTTATTCTTACACACTGTACCCGATCGGAGAGGTACGATTTTACCCAATGCAATGCATCAATTGAAAGATGGTACTGAGAGACCTTGGACAGGAGGACAGAGTGGTTTATTGTGTCGAAGGCATTTTGTAGGTCTAGAAACACAGCACCCACTGTGCTCCCTCTGTCTAGGCTAACTCTGTCAGGTAGCAGCAGGCCTCTTCAGTGGAATGACTGCTGTGAAAGCCAAATTGCATTGGCCACAAGAAATTATTGTCATTTAAATAATCTGTTAACTTTAATTGTTCTCTCCAGATTTTTGATACTACAGGTAATATACTAATGGGCTTGTAGTTATTTATCTCACCTTTTAGGTATTTATTATATTAAGGATAGGGTCTATAATTAGAGGGAGGGTTTCTTTGAGAAGACTGATTGGAATAGGGTCTATAAAAGTTGATGCTTTGGAGGACATAAAGGCTGAAGTTATCTCTGCTTGGTCAACAGTAGTAAACCTGTCTAGTATCACTGGTGGGTTTATGTGGGACACTAGTTTTACAGCCTGGGCATGCTCAGAACTAACTTTAGGAGTCATTGTGTTTAATTTATCTCTAATGTTTGTGATTTTGTTGTTAAAAAACTTAAAGTGATTGCAGCTAAGAGTAGCAGGGGTTAAGGGTTCAACTGCGCTGTTTCAGTTTGTCAGCTTGGCTACAGTGCTTGAACAGAAACGTGCTGTGTTTTTGCTTTTCTATGAAGCTTGAATAATATCTGGTTTAGGCCTTCCGCAGAGCCTTCTTATAAGTCAATAAGCAGATTTGCTTTGCCTTTTATGGGATTGCTCAGTGTGGGAGTAGCACCATGGCCTCTCTTATTTTTGAACCTCTGAGCCCAACAGCCTTCTGTTTTAAGGGAGCTACAGTATCAAGAGCAGTTTTCAGGGAGTGCATAGATCTGTCAACAAACTGATCACTTGTAGTTGGGACTAAAGCTGTTTTCAGCAGAGTCATATAACATGTCCCTAAATATTGGCTCTATTATTTCTTTGAGCTTTGAAATACATTTTTCAGATATTGTTCTTTCCTTTATAGTTTTATTCTGTGGAGCAGGATAATCTTTAATGATAAACTGAAAGGTAATTAGAAAATGGTCAAATAATATGGAGTTTTGAGGGAGGACATTTATGTCACTGATCTCTCTCATATGTTAGAACAAGATCCAGGGTGTGCTTGTGACTGGTTTGTTTTTTTCACATTCTGGGTAAAACCGATACCGTCTAGTAGGGCACTGAAGGCATTACCAAGACAGTCACTGCCATTGTCAACGTGTATGTTAAAATCTCCAACTATTACAATCCTTTCCCAAGTACTAGACTTGATATAAAGTCAGAGAACTCAATCAAAAACTCTGAATAGGGGCTGGGAGGTCGCTAGATTTCTATGAATAAGACAGCTTTTTGATTGACAGTAAAAGGTTGAGCTAAATGTATTGTTAGTTTTAGGACTAAGTTGTAAACTGGAGTGTGAAATTATCTCCTGGCACTCTGAAAATTCAAGTAGCTAAGTGGAGTTGTCTCATTTAGTCTAACATGGTCATCTAGCAGGAGCCATGTTTCAGTTAGAGCTAAATGATCTAGGTTGTAGTCACTAATTAACTCATTTACTAAAAGAGATTTGGAGGAAAGGGGCCAAATGTTTAGCAGTCCACATTTTACATGCTTTTCAATGTGTTTGTTAATGGCACAAGTTGGTATTTTTATTACGTTTTTTTGATTTGTGACAGTGCGAGTGAGAACTCAGCGACAGTAATGTACTGGCATGGATCTATTAAAAAACCTGGACATTGTTAGCTCTAATCTATGGTCAGTCCATTGGTATGCAGCCAAAGCAAGCATTTTTCTGCTTTTCTGCTCATTCTACTCTCACTCTGATCGGAGTGACAGGTTACTCTCTTTAGCACACATGCCTGATGTCTGTGTTTTTATGTGTGTTCCTGTAGCTGTGGAGTTGGCACGTGGTTCCTTTCCCTCTGAGGTGGTGCGACTGGAGGAGTCCTGGGGAGATCACCTGGTCCAACAGAAACAAATGGACGCAGCAATAAACCACTTTATCGAGGCTGGGTCAGTGTCACATCCTCTGCTCTATCTGACCCTCTCCTCTGCATCATCTGCTCTATCTGACCCTCTCCTCTGCATCATCTGCTCTATATGACCCTCTCCTCTGCATCATCTGCTCTATCTGACCCTCTCCTCTGAATCCTCTCTCCATCTGACCCTCTCTTCTGCATTCTCTGCTCCTCTGACCCTCTCCTCTGCATCCTCTGCATCCTCTGTTCCATCTGACCCTCTCCTCTGCATCCTCTGTTCCATCTGACCCTCTCCTCTGCATCCTCTGCTACATCTGACCCTTTCCTCTGAATCATCTGCTCCATCTGACTCTTTCCTCTAAATCCTCTGCTGTCTGACCCTTAATGGGAGTCTCTGTTTGTAGTTGCTCAATTAAAGCCATAGAGGCCGCTGTTGCTGCTCGTCAGTGGAAAAAGGCGGTTCATATTCTGGAGATGCAGGACGATTCTGCGGCAGCAAAATACTACGTGAAGATTGGCCAGTACTACGCCTCAGTGCACGAGTACGAGGTGAGAAAGAAGCACTGGACCAGGGACTGGAGCAGGGACTGGACCAGAACTTTACTGTGGATGAAACTATGGACCTAACCAGGGACTAAAATAAAGTTGAAATTAATCTAAACCAGGGAAAAGTACGACCAAGTCTAAACTAGTTCTAAACCAGGAGTCAGCTTGGACTAACTAAGGGTCTAAACCAGGGGTGTCAAACTCAAATTCACAGAGGTCCTAAATTAAAAACTGTGACTAAGTCGTGGGCCAAACTAAATATTCATTGAAAAATTTCAACAACATCTGCATGTTTTTCAGAAGGGGTGAATAAAATTTGAGCGAGGCAACAGGTAGGCAGATGCTAATAAGTGTCAACAGAAGTGGTGGGGGCCGGCGCTAACACATTTGCAAAGGGGTTCATAGTATTAGAGGTGCATGTGCTATTATACTGCTGCAACGGGCTAGCTCTAATACAAATTTGATATGATCTCGTGGGCCAAATATGTTTATATCGAGGGCCAAATTTGGCCCGCGGGCCTGAGTTTGACATGTCTGGTCTAAACCATGGCACAACCAAGATTTAAGCCTTTGATTTTTTTTTTTTTTTTTTTTTTTTTTTTTCTGTTCACTCATGATTTTGCCTCTGTTTTGACTCTGTATTATCTAATGTCTCACTTCTCACACAGTTTTGGTGGTGACAAAAACTAGTTCATGAAGAAAAGAAAATATTTTGCCGAGGAGTCAAACCCATCCCAAAATAGCCCTGCATTCCTTCTGTCCATACGTGGGGATTTCATTTAGATAACTCTGATTGGCAGAAAAACAAATCTAAACTATAAGGATGAGAAAAGGGATTACAGCAGGAGAGAGGTGACTGTCGGAGTTTAGAACACAAAGTTACACTATTCAGAAATGTCAGATTCTCTCCCAACCTCCTGCTGTATATCCCTGTGTGTTAGATGCCCTCTCATCCTCCTTTATCCCAGTATGTCAGATGCTCTCCCAACCTTCTGCTGTATATCCTTGTGTATCACATGCCCTCTTATCCTCCGCTATCCTTGTGTGTCAGATCCCCTTCCACCTTCCTATATCTCTGCGTTAGATGCCCTCCCATCCTCCTGTATCCCTGTGTGTCAGATGCCCTTCCATCCTCCTATTTCCCTCTAGTGTTTAGAGGATCATTTTGATTGTGTGTAAAATGAACAGGACTCTGCAGATAAATGTATGTGTCTGTTTTTGTTTTGTAGGTGGCAGAGCAGTTGTATGTGAAAGGAGGACACATTAAAGATGCCATTGACATGTTCACAGCTGCTGGGCGCTGGGAGGATGCGCACAAGGTTGTTTTACTACTTGTACTAAAAAAATATATATCAGTTTTATATAGAGCATGTCATCAAACTCAAAGATGCTTTACAAAGTGCACTGAAAAATAAACTTTTACTGTTAAAAAGGTTTGGCCGACTGGACAAGACAAGAAAATACAACATACACACATGCATGTTTTATTTATTTATTTATTTGATTGGGACAATGCATATTAATGAACAGACATGATAGAAGATGAATGTAAACACCAAAGCCAAAGAATTATTTCCATCCGTTGTCCCAAGGGCTGGGGTCACAAAAGGGCCAAAATAAAAATTGCACACTACATTCATTGCACATTCCACGCATTGCACAGTTCCCATTATACTGCACCATTCAAAATATTGCACCTTCCACTCATTGCACAATTCGCTTAATTGCACATTCCACTCATTGTAGAAGTTTCCATTATTGCACCATACAAAATATTGCACATTCCATTTATTGCACAGTCCCCATTATTTCAGTCAGTTTGGCCCATTCAAGACACTTCAGTTTTATACCCACTCCCTTCATATTTACCCATACATGCAAATATGTCTCTATAGAAAAGTTAAAATCACATTGCCACTATAGATGATGCATGTTTGGTTTGACCATGACCAGTTTTTCATTTGAGCTTTAAAAGAACTGTATGTGGGACATTCTCTCAGGGTTACTGGGAGCCTATTCCACAGGTTCCCACCCTGGACTGATAATACATTCTGACCAAAAGTGGTCTGTCTGTGGGCGATCAGCAGATCACCTCTGGTGGTAGCTCACGTGGCCCTTGCTAAATTGTCTTTATATTTAATGTACCCCTTTAATGGTGGTGGTGCGTGGGAGTGTAGGACCTTATACATTAGACAAACTCTTTTAAGGTTGACCATGTTGGTAAAGTCCAATAGTCAATAGTCTCTGCTTTTTCAGAACATGGCAGTGATGGTGGAAAATGGGTTTTTTATCAAGTATTTTTAGGCCATTTTTACAGAGGTTTTCAATGGTTTTAAGTGTTGTGGGGCAGGCAAGAGACCAAGTAGTTAAACAATAATCTATGTGGGAGATGATCATAGAGTATATATAGGTCTTATCAGCACTCATGTTTAAGTTATTACAGATGTAACCAAAATTCTGATTATGAAATTGAATTACCTGGAACAATTGTTTTACATGACTTTTAAAGGACAATGTTGGGTCTAAAAGAAAAGTGACACACTTTTGGAAAGCATTTGTAATAGTTGTGCCTGTTCTGTACCTGTGTTTTCTGATGCAGTTGGCAGTGAAGTGTATGACTGAGGAGGAGGTCCGGGCGCTGTACGTCACCAGAGCTCAGGAGCTGGAGAGAGACAACAAGTTTAAAGAGGCCGAACGGTAACACAGGAAAACACTAATACTGCTTTAAATAACACAGGACTAACACTAGAATGCCTTATGCGGAGTTCACACTTCGGCCTCAGCATCCGGCAAAAATAGAATCCAACGGATTTGATCCAGAGCTCCATGGTACCTCCATCGGCACCACTGGACTGCACAGCGTGCCGTCTAAACACCTGTTATATTTTGTACCATACGGAACACTTGCGGCCACAGGGCTGGAGCTGCAATGTGTGCTGTCTGAGTCCGTGCCGTGTAGTGATGAAATCCGTTGGATTCTTGTCGAAGCTGACCGCAAGCATCTGGACTGGGTGCAGTCTGAGCGAGGCTTTACACTTGAAGTTTTACGAGGTTCACAAAGTGCTACACTGTGGTAATTATTCACTGACACCCGAAACGCACTGTACAAGCAAACAAGAGCTGTGCCTTCAGCAGCCGTGCTGCCTACTGGAGAGCAGGGTGATCACACATAGAGTGATCACATAGCGATCACAGACAGAGCAGTGACGTGCAGTCAGGGGAGGTAGGTGAGGCTGTGCACCTTACTTTTTAAATGGAGGAAGATTACATATTAAAGCTCAAGCAGTTTTCTAAACTGGACTTTCGGTCAAAGCAGGAGGTTATAATTAAAGGAAGAACAACGCTAAAGGAGCTAAATGGTTTGCTCCAGACTACGGGACGAGACTCACTCTTTTCAAACAGAATGGTACAAAATGGTAAATTTAATTACTTCAATCCATTTAAAATTGGGGAACCAGAATAAGAATAAAAAACAATACAAAACTAACTTGCTTGAAATTATTTTTTATTCTGGCTCCAAGTCACTGGGAGAGAAACTGTCCTGGGGCCAAATGTACTGACACCTGGTTTACGTGTTTGTAAATCTGATTGTGACGACATTAGTGCCTCACCAGCCATGAACCTCACTGCACATCACTGGTGCAGACAAGAGTGCAGAGTGATCACACACAGACAGCGAGTGCAGAGTGATCACACACAGACAGCGAGTGCAGAGTGATCACCACAGACAGCGAGTGCAGAGTGATCAGCACAGACAGCGAGGGCAGAGTGATCACACACAGACAGCGAGGGCAGAGTGATCACCACAGACAGCGAGGACAGAGTGATCACACACACACAGAGTGCAGAGTGATCACCACAGACAGCAAGTGCAGAGTGATCACCACAGACAGCGGGTGCAGAGTGATCACACACAGACAGCAAGTGCAGAGTGATCACCACAGACAGCGGGTGCAGAGTGATCACCACAGACAGCGGGTGCAGAGTGATCACACACAGACAGCCAGTGCAGAGTGATCACCACAGACAGCAAGTGGAGAGTGATCACCACAGACAGCGGGTGCAGAGTGATCATACACAGACAGCGAGTGCAGAGTGATCACCACAAACAGCGAGTGCAGAGTGATCACACACAGACAGCGAGTGCAGAGTGATCACACAAAGACAGCGAGTGCAGAATGATCACCACAGACAGCGAGTGCAGAGTGATCACCACAGACGGCGAGTGCGGAGTGATCACCACAGACAGCGAGTGCAGAGTGATCACACACACACAAAGTGCAGAGTGATCACCACAGACAGTGAGTGCAGAGTGAACACACACAGAGTGCAGAATGATCACACACACACACACACACACAGAGTGCAGAGTGATCACACACACAGTGCAGAGTGATCACCACAGACAGCGAGTGCAGAGTGATCACCACAGACAGCAAGTGCAGAGTGATCACCACAGACAGCGAGTGCAGAGTGATCACACACACACAGAGTGCAGAGTGATCACCACAGACAGCAAGTGCAGAGTGAACACACACACACACAGAGTGCAGAGTGATCACACACACACACACACACAGAGTGCAGAGTGATCACACACACACAGAGTGCAGAGTGATCACACACACACACACACAGAGTGCAGAGTGATCACACACACAGAGTGCAGAGTGATCACCACAGACAGCGAGTGCAGAGTGAACACACACAGTGCAGAATGATCACACACACACACACAGAGTGCAGAGTGATCACATACACACACACAGAGTGCAGAGTGATCACCACGGACAGCGAGTGCAGAGTGATCACCACAGACAGCAAGTGCAGAGTGATCACCACAGACAGCGGGTGCAGAGTGATCACACACAGACAGCGAGTGCAGAGTGATCACACACAGACAGGGAGTGCAGAGAAGCAGCTGTGGTCTCTGTGTTTCTCTTTGGTGAAGTTTAGAGCAAAGTATAGCCAAAAGAACAGATTGAACCAGGCAAAAAAAATGCTAAATATGTTTGTCTTCACTATCTGTAGGCTGGTTGGGTCAGATGCTAGATTGAAAAAAAAAAAAATAACAAAGAAAAAACTCCTCCGAGCCAGTCTTCCCCCTGATGTTTAATGCATGGAGGGCATGTATTGTGAATCTAGTCCTCAGGAAGCATCAATAAAAGCATTCACTGCCCAAGCCTCGAGCAGGAAAAATGAGCCTGACATCTTTCTGCGCAGGGCTGTCTCATTCCGCTCCAAAATGCTTGCAGTATGTTTTGGGGATCCCTCAACATAAAGTGTGACACAGTGTATGCCACCACTGAAACACTGTCAAACCATTGTGCATCAGGCTGGAAATAAGTTGGATCATGGACTAAACCAGAATTTTATGGATAAACCAGGTTTGAACAAGGAATAAGAAACAATAAAGATGAAGCACTAAACGTGTTGCTCATTGATTAGTCATATCTGATTTTCCTTCAGTGTTCCTTGAGTGTTCAGTGTGATTTCCTTCAGTGTTCCTTCAGTAAGTGTACTGCAGAAGCAGAATTTCTACACACTTATAATTAATCTAAATTTAAAACCGTAAGCTTAAGCGCCATTTGAGCCACTGTATGATGCTTTGGCCTGCAAGCTGAAGGCAGGGGATCATACTCCTCACTTCATTTTTCTGGCTGAAAAAAACTGTTCTAAAACCTAGTCATGGTTTGTTCTCAGTGTAAGTCCTGGTTTAGTCCTGTTTTGCCCTGGTCTAGTCATTGTTTAGTCCCAGTTCTGTCCCCGTTTAGACCCTGGGTTAGTCCTGGTTTAGTCCTTAAATGTGAGTAATAATAGTAGTGTACTAAAGGGTTTGTGGTTTGTGAGAACTAGAATCAAGTTTGATATATTTAAATACATACTTCCTCCTCTCACTGTCTGAAAAGCAGATACCCCAGCTTTAAGAAGGACTAGACTGTGGTTAACAAGGGGATAAAGTGTGTTTACACCAAGTCTATTTCCTTCTGTTAGTTCCTGGTGTATTTCAAAATTCCTTCTTGTGCCTCTAGATTGTATTCGACAGTGAAGCAGCCAGATTTGGCCATCACGATGTACAAGAAGAACCGAATGTTTGACGACGTCATCAGACTCGTAGCCAAGCACCACCCAGACCTGCTGAGCGAGACCCACCTGCATCTTGCCAAGGTAACAGGGACTAAACCGGGGCTACACAGGACTAAATATGGACTAAACTGGGACTAAACCGGGTATAAAACTGGACTAAACTGAGACTAAACAAGGACTAAACCAGGGTAAAACAGTAACTAAATATGGACTAAACTGACAATAGACCAGGGCAAAATCAAAGCTAAACCAGGTATAAACCAGAAATAAACATTGTACACATGTGTTTATAGGAGTTGGAGTTGGAGTCTCGGTTCTCAGAGGCTGAGTATCATTTCATGGAGGCTGGAGAGTGGAAGGCAGCCATCAACATGTACAGAGCCAACAGCATGTGGGAGGAGGCTCATCGGGTCTGTACCTGTATATACCTGTCTATATAACCTGTATATACCTGTCTATATTACCTGTATATACCTGTCTATTTAACCTGCATGTACCTGTTTATATAACTTGTATATACCTGTCTTTATAACCTGTATCTACCTGTTTGTATTACCTTTATATAGGTATATAAGCCTGATTAGAGGGTTTATTACACTTGTGAGGAGCTCCTCTCTTTGGGCATAGCAGAGGGAAAAAGTAGCAATTCAGAACAGAACTGTGAATATTTAGTTAGGGCACTCCTGGGGCAGGTATGCATCGTTTGAAGGAGCCCAGAGTCAGAAAGAATATCAATTTGTGCTTTGAAATTAAAGTGCATTTGACAGATTAATATATATTTCTAATTCTGACTTGGTTTGGTGTGATAGTACCTGTGCAAAATATTTATCAAAGTTTTACATCAGCAGTTTGTTAAGAAAAAAGTTGGAAAATACAGGAAGTAGCTTGTACTTCTAAAACAGAATTTAATCAGCTGTTATATACTCCATCCAAAATGCAGAGACAGTTTACACACAAGAAAGACATTTCTGATAGATTGCACCTTGATTTATCATAATAAAGGTGTTGCCATTTATTTGTATTTGTGAAATCACAACTATTGTGCTATTTAGACATGTTTTGGCCCTTGTTAACGTTATGTTGCTAGGTAAGATACATAGGTATATTCTCTACATATGTCATATCTGCTGCCCTTGTCTAACCAGGAAGTAAAATCATAACCTTCACCAAAATTACAAAACTAGAAAAGACTGGGTGGGTGAGATTTGAGTAAAATCTTAAATATAATGATATTAACTGCGTTTAAGAAAAATGAGTAGTCTGACCTGTGATATGCACTTTAACTTCTTAAGTGATCATGTTTGTTGCGATCAGCCTGCACAGACAATGAATACAAGCCTATTCAGTTTTATTTCACTGTGCTACACGTGCTCAGTCAAATCTGACTTTG
Source organism: Periophthalmus modestus (assembly GCA_019594935.1). Taxonomy (NCBI): domain Eukaryota; kingdom Metazoa; phylum Chordata; class Actinopteri; order Gobiiformes; family Gobiidae; genus Periophthalmus; species Periophthalmus modestus. Next base: position 22,017,382 of record JAIEZT010001328.1, on the reverse strand, counting down.
TCAATATGTTTGTGTTTGTGTTTGTCAATGCGACAGCTTTCTCATTGACAAACACAGAGACTGTGCTACAGACGCCCTCTTTGAGCTGCCAGTGTGGCCGTCCTCTCGTTGACACGTGGCTGTGGTTTCGCAAGCTTTATTTTGTGTCATTGCAGATTGCGAAGAGTCAGGGTGGCGCTAACATACAGAAGCAGGTGACGTATCTGTGGGCTGAGAGTTTGGGAGGAGAGGCTGCAGTCAAACTACTGTCTCGCTTCAGTCTGCTGGATTACGCCATCGAGTCGGCCTGCAACAACCTGTGAGACATGCCCCTTTAAAATTTCTTTATGATCCTTTATATTCTGTATGGTCCTCATGGTTTGTCATTCCCCAGTTTGAATCCGTTACCCAATTTGCGTCAATCAGGCTAGTCCGTCTGTCTGATTATTTAACTCACCAGAAACAATTAAAATGTTGCAGTGTTAGCCTCTTGGGCCATTTATTTACATGTAGCTGAGTTTCCAGAGAGCTTCATAACGTTTATGGGAGGTACAATATCTCTAAAAATATTCATCAAACACATTAAATATCACACTAAAGTCAGGTAGGCCCCATGTTTCTCTACACTGATCTGTTTGCTTATGTTTATTAACGGCTAAATGTTGTATTTTCGCAAATGTTTGGCTCATATTTAACTTAGAGGGCCCTTATCATGCCATTTTCTAATCTAATCTAAAAGTTATATTGTTGTTTCCTCATCAAAAACATACCCGGAGCTTTGTTTTTTGTTCCATTCACATGTCTAACACACAAATTCTGCATATTTAGGAGTTCTTCTCTCAAACAGAAACACCCTGTATTACCACATGACATCACAAGGAGGAAAGTGCTCCACTGTGTTTTTAAGCTCCATACACCTTCACTAGAATCATTTCTATTATTTCATCCCTAGAATTTGTAATCTCTATTGAACAAAAGGTAAAATGTAGTTGTTAACTTGAAAACTACAACTTCATGACATCACAAGGTGGAACAGAGCATTTTGAGCTTTGGAGATGTAGACAGAGTAATAATAAAGTGTTACTCAAACATGTATGAATGAAACAAAACACAAATCCAGGTTTGCTTTTTAGGGGGTAATAACATTCTAACATAGCTTAAAGCTCACAAGAGTCACAAGAGTAAATTGTGTGCACTATAGGAGTTTGAATATAAACTTGTAAAAACTAAAGGAAACTGATGGCATATTAGATGTAGTTTATCTTGCCATAATAATAATAATAAATAACCAATGTTGGATTTTTATGCAAATTTGGTACTGACTCAAATTGGTCAAATATCAGTCCTTCATTGGTCCTTTTATGGTCCTTTATAATCCTGTGTGATCTGTATAATTTACTATACACCGCTGGTGTTTGTTTCAGGACTTTTGACTTTGCTTTTGAACTGGCCAATCTTGCCGCTAAAGACAAGATTCCTGAGGTGCATCTGAAGACCGCCCTCTACCTGGAGGATGAGGTAATGACATATTATGACTGTAGCCCTGTGCCACAACTGCCCTGGGGCAGTCTAATGGAGAGAAGTTGCTGTTTCATCACTCACAAACGGGGGCTCTCAGAATCAGATCAGAGTCAGATCAGACTTTTGACCAATAACATACAAAATAAAAGCAGACTTACTGTGCTTGCCTCTGCTATATAGTTATAACCTATAACACCCATGGATTATTATGTTTATTGAGACATTTTAAATCATAACATTGATCTTAAACAACTTGGTAAAAGAAGCAAGTCCACTGACTTCCACGTTTGAAAACTTCAGGGTCATAAACATCATCACAACAAAGAGTCGCATGATGTCAGCTCCTCCTGTGGATAGCTGCACATCACTCTGACAGATTTTTAGTTTTTTTCATTTGTACCAAAATGACTACGCGACACTACCAGACATGTCATCATTGATTAACAAAAAAACACTGGAACTCAAAGTAAGTTCACAGCAGTATGTGTGTAATTGTGGAGGTGAAAACAGGGTAAAACGAAGCACTGACATCTTGAAAACATGAGAGTAAAGATTAGAACATGCACAAATCACTCCAAATTCAGCTTCAGGGGGTAAATGAGAAGGGAAACAACTATAACGGGGTTAAAGGCTCTAAAAAGACCATTTGCATTATAGGTCAGCTTTAAAGGAAAAAAATTTTTTGTCACATTAAAAAAGGTGTTTTGCTCAGAGATACAGCATAAAACAATGTGGATCAGATAAATGTATGTCTTATTCTGACTTTATGTGTTTGTCCAGGGCAAGTTTGCTGAAGCCGAAGCAGAATTTATAAAAGCAGGAAAACCCAGAGAAGCTGTGCTCATGTAAGTCTGACCCAGGGGACTGAACCAGGACTAGACTAGTGCTAAACCAGGATTGAACCAGGACTAAACCAGTGCTAAACTAGGACTGAACCAGGACTAAGCCAGTGCTGAACCAGGACTGAACCAGGACTGAACCAGGATTAGACCAGGACTAGACCAGGACTAGACCAGGACTAGACCAGGGCTGAATCAGGGCGGAATTAGGGCTGAATTAGGGCTGAATAGGGCTGAATCAGGGCTGAATTAGAACTGAACCAGGGCTGAACCAGGGCTGAACCAGGGCTGAACCAGGGCTGAACCAGGGCTGAACCAGGGCTGGACCTGGGCTGGACCTGGGCTGGACCAGGACTAGACCAGGGCTGGACCAGGACTAGACCAAGACAAGAGTCATAAAATACCATGAGCTGGGACTAAGCATCTGACATAACTAAACCTAAACTATTATTACACCCATTTAATTTCCACATAATTATAATGTGAGTTGAGTCTGAGTATATCGTGTTGTGTTGCAGGTACATTCACACCAAAGACTGGCTGAGCGCTCAAAGGGTGGCAGAGACTCATGAGCCCGACAGTGTGAATGAGGTCTTAGAATCTCAAGCCAAAGTCTGCTTCACCGAGAGGGACTTCCAGAGAGCAGAAACGCTACTGCTGCGAGCCCAGAGACCAGACCTAACTGTGCAGTTCTACAAGGTACTACGGGGTCCTGGTCTAGTCCTGGTCTAGTCCTGGTCTAGTCCTGGTCTAGTCCTTGTTCAGTCCTGGTGTAGTCCTGCTTTAGTCCTACTTAAGTTCTGATTTAGTGCTGATTTAGTCTAGTCCTGGCTTAGCTCTGTCTTACTCAGAACTAAACCTGGGCTTAGTCATGGCTTAGTCCTAGTTTATTCCTGCTTTAGACCTGCTTTAGTCCTGGTGTAATACTGGGTAAGATCAGAGGGACTTCCAGAGAGCAGAGACACTACTGCTACGAGCCCAGAGAGCAGACCTAACTGTGTAATTCTACATGGTCCTGGTTTAGTCCTGGTTTAGTCCTGGTTTAGTCCTGCTTTAGTCCTGGTTTAGTCCTGCTTTAGTCCTGCTTTAGTCCTGCTTTAGTCCTGCTTTAGTCCTAGTCTAGTTCCCGGTTTAGTTCTAAACCCTGTCTCTCTGCTCACAGGAGGCTGGGATGTGGAGTGATGCCATGAGGATCTGTAAAGAGTATCTCCCAAACAAACTGTTCAAACTTCAGGAGGAGTACGAGCAGGAGGCCTCCAAGAAGGGCAACAAGTAGGTTTTTTGCTCGTGGACTGTGTGCCACCTGTTTGTCATTGGAGATGTCATTGCTTTGCCTGTAATGTTCCATGTTGTGGAACATGCAATGACATCCATGGAGACGGGCAGCTGACCAGAAAAGTTACACTGTGAATTGTGTATGAACACAGCAGTAGAAGAGGATGAGATTTCTGGATATGTGCTCTTGTTTCAGTGGAGTGGAGGCCATTTTGGAGCAGGCTCGTGAGTGGGAGACGACTGGAGAATATTCCAGAGCCGTGGACTGTTACCTCAAAGTGAAAGATGACAAAAACAACAAACTGATGGAGAGATGCTGGATGAAGGTGAATGTACACTCTAAGCCACTGCTCATGTTCATTATAAAAGAGCAATGGACTTTCGAGACAGTTCCGTTATATAACATGCTACATCTCAGCAGAGTGCCACACTCCGGTGTGCATTGGCCTGAAGGCTGTAGCTGTTTCAGCACTGCTCTCTGATGGACGAGCATACAGGATTCATAGAACCACATTCAACCACGTTGCATTCGTAACTTTCTCTTCCCTCTTTTCAGGCAGCTGAACTCTCCATAAAGTTTCTGAACCGTGATCGAACTGTGGAGGTGGTACAGCTCGTGGGCCCTCGCCTCTCGAAGCTTCGACAGTTCAAAGCTGTGAGCCCTAGTGTTAATAAAATTATATTATTTTCCCTCTTTTGGGGGTTTTAATATATTTTACAAATATTTTGGACCAAGGCAGCAGAGCTGTACCTGAATGTGGACCTAATCAAAGAAGCCATTGATGTTTTCATCGACGGAGAAGAGTGGAACAAAGCAAAAAGGGTGGCCAAAGAGCTGGAGCCCACGTGAGAAAAACATTCCACAAAATCTATTTTAAAGATTGTATATTACACAAACTTGACTCTTGTGAGCTTTAAGCCATGTTCTAATGCTGTTTCCCCCTCAAAAACAGACCTGGAGTTGTGTTGTTTCACTCACAATTTTGACTAATTATTAGTGTCTCCAACGCTAATTATTAGTGTCTCCAACGCTCAAAATGCTCTGTTCCACCTTGTGATGTCATGAAGTAGTTTTCAACTTAACAGCTACATTTTACCTTTTTGTTCAATAGGGATTCAGTTGTCAATTCCAGGATTCAAATTGTCCAGATGATTCTAATGAAGGTGTATGGAGTTTAAAAACACAGTGGAGCACTTTCTGTATTACCACATGATGGCATCACAAGGTGAAACAGAGTGTTTTCAGTTTGAGAGAAGAACTCAGCCTCAATATGCAGGGTTTGTGTGTTAAACATGTGTGATTGAAACAAAACACAACTCCAGGTCTGTTTGTGATGAGGAACAGTCTAAAGTCTAAAGTTTAAAATGTTTTTCAGACTGGAGAATTATGTGGATCAGAAATACAAAGAGCATCTCAAAAACCAGGGGCAAGTCGAGTCGGTGAGACAAAACATCTGATTTATATGAAGAAATAAATCCTGTAAAATGACTGTAATGGACTGCTGTTCTGCTGTGGTTGGTCAGTTGGCTGGTATCGATGTGATGGCAGCGCTGGACTTGTACGTAGAGAGAGGCCAGTGGGAGAAGTGTCTGGAGACTGCCTCCAAACAGGTACAAACTGATCTGTGTCATATTTTATTGTCATCATTTTAGATTCTTGGCTATTCATGGTTTATGTTTTTTTTTTTTTTTTTGTAGAGCTTTAAGATCCTACATAAGTACATTGCTCTGTACGCTACCCAGCTCATCAAAGAGGAGGAGCCTGTGCGAGCGCTGCAGCTGTATGTCACACATGGAGCTCCACCCAATGTGCAGGTATCACTAACAGCATGCTAATGCTTATGTAGAGAATATTCTTGGATGTTAGAGCGATGAAAAATCCAGACTATTGATGATGTTAACAATTCAAAACTAAATTTTCTAGTTATATTAGTTATGTATACAAAATATTCCAGTTTGCTCCGATGAAGGCCAAAAGGCTGAAACACACTGGCGTGATTTGAACTTTATCTGCCGTTTGGTAATAAAGGCTTTTAATTTGTACTTTTTGAGTCCCTCGACTTTGTTTTTGAGCCTGAAGAGCTCCAAAAGGACAATTTTGCACAATCTCTGTACATCTAAGTAGCACTCCTGCTCCTATTTTTTTGCTAAATATTTTATATTTAAAATGATTAGAAATCCTCAAAATGGCTCCTATAAATTTAAAGGTTAATGCTGAGATTATGCTAAACTACAAGTAATAGTCTAATCTAGTAATTTAATACATGTCGTAATGTTCAAACACATATTTTTGCCTTCTTCAGAACATTTAATTTGTGTAAACCAAATAAGAGGGCGATTGAACTTCATCTGCTGGTTCACCCAATAAGAAAATAGTTGGTATCAAGTTAAAAACAATGCCAGTTTTCATCAAAGTTGCTTACCACACGAGGCATGGAAAAACATGTCCTCTATCTGCAGGTTAAGTCACTGGCAGCCCAGGTTCAGTTGTGATTTTAGTACCTCTGTTTAAACTGTAAGACCACAGGCTACATACCCCATTTTTATTCTACTTTTTGAAGGATTTTGTAATTTGTTCAAAACAGTTTCTTTGTAGATTCTGAGCTCAGTGGATGATAAACGTCTTTGCTTTTGTTTTTATTTTCTCAGAACTTTAACATCTATAAGCGCGTGTTTGTGGACGTGGTGAGCCTCACAGACACAGACTCGGCTGAGGCCTATCGCGTTTGGGCTGACCTGCGTGACTTCCTGTTTCAGCTGGTACCAAACTTCAACTTTCTACAGCAGACTTCCATAAGCCCCATTCACACATGCAGCCTGACCCAGGAATTTACCTGCATGTGGTTACGTGCCTTTCACATTCAATTTAAAGTTACAGGTCAGATCTGTGGAGAGGCGATCCACTTTAACGGTAAGACTGCATGTTTTTCAAGGTATTGTTGTGCAATAAAGACAACCGTAATTGGAAAAATGTATAAAATGGAGTTGATTGCCTCACTGTGGAACATTTCAGGTAATGCACTAACATCTCCACAATGACAGGCAGGTAAACCAGAAAAGTTACATAGTATGCCTTTAAGTGGCAAAAGAAAAATATAAAATTTGTCAAGTGGACAAAACTTTGTAGGAGTGAAGACGTCTGGCTGCTCATCCAAGCGGTTTCTTCAGGTCTGGTCAGATTACTGCTAGACACTTCCTTCTGTCTGAAGAGAGGAGCTGTGCCTTTAAATGTGAACAGAGCAACCCGGCAGTGTTCTGGGTCTGATGCATGTGTGAATGGGGGTCACTACTGAGGCATTTTGTATACAGCAATTTACTGGGACCTTTGTGTGAATAGGGCCATAGATACCGATGACATTTGTGTGTTTTTAGTGTGATAACGTCTCGAAATCAGCTGAAGCGAACTCCCCAGTGCACTACGACTTTGAACAGATGCTTTTGATCGCTCATTACTACGCCACAAGATCAGCAGCTAAGGGAGTCGAACAACTGGTACCTGCATCCTCTGCTCCTCTAACCCTGTCCTCTGCTTCTCTAACCCTGTCCTCTGTGTCCTCTGCTCCTCTGACCCTCTGACCCTCTCCTCTGCATCCTCTGCTCCATCTGACCCTGACCTCTGCATATTCTGCACCATCTGACCCTCTGCTCCTTTCCTCTGACCCTTTTCTCTGTGTCCTCTGCTCCATCCGACCCTCTCCTCTTGATCCTCCTCTCCTCTGAGCCTCTCCTCTGCATCCTCTGCTCCATCTGACCCTTTCCTCTGTGTAATTCAGATTTTCTTGGTTCTCCTTCAGTCGAGTATCGCCTCTAGGTTGTCGGTGTCCCTCCTTCGTCACACTGAGAGGATTCCTGCAGATAAAGCGTTCTTTGAGGCCGGTACAGACTGCAGGGTAAGAACTGTTTTGTGTGCATTTTTAGGAACTTACAGTTTAAGCAATTAAGAATTAAAAATATTTAAGAAGGTCAAATGCTGAGAACTCTCTCGTCATTTGGTTCTCTCTAAATGTGAAGTTGTTTATGATGATTCCATTGTTGCCGTTGTGTTTGTGTCCAGGCCGAGGGCTGGGACAGCATGGCCTTTGTCTTCTTAAACCACTTCCTGGATCTCTGTGACGTGAGTGAATATTCAGTTGAATTCATCATTTGAGCACCTCAAAGGGCTTATAAAGTATATTTCCAGTCCAGTTCTGGAACAGTATACCATCTCATATACACAATGCTGGTACACACAGAAATTTTAAAACATGCTCAGATCGTGGTTACTTGAGAATCAAGTCTGTGACCATAATGAATGATGTCGTCTTTGTGCTGCTTTCATGGTGCCTGTCACCTGTGTCGTTGTTATGTTGTGTTGTTGTTGTACAGGTCTATGTCTTGTGCTTTGCAGAATACTGTTTCACCCAGCTTTTATGTGGCTTCTTCACTTTTATATATTTTTACTTACCTTTTTGTATTTAATGTACATTTTGACTTCTGTGCTGGCATTTTACGCCTTGCCTGGAGACTACAGTTGAAATGAGCTGTAGACCGAATACTGGCACATGTACAGAAATGTATGAATGTGTATTGTCTCCAATCTAATAAATAAACACATTTTACCTGATGTGTTTTTTCCAGGCTATAGAGGAGGGGACTCTTGATGGACTGGATCACTCAGACTTCATCGACACAGACATTCCCTTTGAGGTTCCAGTGCCGAGCAAACTCTTTGTCTCTGTAAGAAACCTGTGAAACGAACCAGTTTAACAAAGCCCTGTTCACCTGACAGTAGCATGATAAAGTGCCAATGTCCAAAGCTTGGACTACTCATTTTACTAAAACACACTTAAGATTACACACACTTAAGATTATTATATTTAGGATTTTGCTAAAAATGTAAACATTTTATCCCGACAGAATTCTCCCAGCGTGATTTATGTGGAGCTCTCTAAAACAAAACTCTGCTTCCTGTAATTTTCAGTATATTTTGCAAGTTTTACAGTTTTACAAGTTTTATCCCACCAAATTAAGTACAAATTAGAGAATCATCAAAATCTCATACACAGTCGTTAAAGGGGACATGTTTCAGTTAACTAATGCAATGAAAATAAAATGATATTCATTATTTTACACACATTTCTATTTTAATTTATTCCTGTAATGAATTTGTAATCCATTTGAATTTGACGCCTGTGAATACCTATTTTCATCTAACCCCTTATCCCCGCCTACTGCGACTATTCAAATATTCAGACTCCAGATTATACAGGTAGGGTTCAGAAATGTCACATAGCCTTTATTTAAAGAGCCCGTATTACACTATGTTCTTATCCATGTTATAATATTGTTTCCTCATCACAAACAGACTTGGAGTTGTGTTTTGTTTCATTCACACATGTTTAACACACAAACCCTGCATATTTAGGCTGAGTCCTTTTCTCAGAGAGAAAACACTCTGTTTCACCTTGTGATGTCATCATGTGGTAATACAGGAAGTGCTCCTTTGTGTTTTTAACTCCATACACCCTCACTAGAATCATTTGGATCATTTCAGCCACAAAGTTCCAAATCTCTACTCAATTAAAGGTAAAAGGAGCTGTTAAAACCACAATTACAAACATGGATGAATGAAAGAAGACACAACTCTGGATACGTTTTGGATTAGGTATCGACATTCTAACACGGTTAAAGGTTCACAAGAGTCAATTTTACATAATATAGGACATTCAACAGAATAAAATATAAAGAAGCAGGTCTGGGAGTTCTGACGTTTTGAACAGGAACTCAATGGACTTGTTTATGTTATTTAGCTGATTTAGATAAATATTGTGTTTGATGATTAACAAAATGTAAAATAATAACATACTAACAAATGTTATAGTTAAATACTCAGAAAAGCATAAACATTTTTTAACCCCGTGTTCAGGAGGAGCAGAGGGAGCAGATCAGAGACTGGGTCCTAATGGTTTCTATGGACCAGCGTCTGGAGCAGGTTTTACCCAAAGACGAGAGAAACAGCTACGAAGCCTCACTCACCTCCTCCTCCACTGGGCTCACCTCTCTGCCCTGTGTACTTACCGGTAATACTACTACTACTATTATTACTACGATTACTAATGCTGCTCCAAATACCTCTCTGCCCTGTGTACACCACTGGTAATACTACTACTACTGCTACTGCAAATACTACTGTTACTGATAGAGAAATTGCATTTGTGGGCTGTGCCAGCCCCACACTGCCAGCTCAGTCATTGTTATCCAACACACAGCAGAGCGTGACTTTGACACACCCACGCGTCAAGCCACACGGTTCTTAAAAAGGCTTTAACATGACTCTTGCAGTGTTTTAAATAGGAGTGTTATGTGCAGATTACTTTAAAGGCAAGGCAAGCTGTTTTGTATAGCACAATTCATACACAAGGTAATGCAAGTGTTTTACAGAATAAGAAAGACATTAAAATCACATAAATCAAAACATAAATAATTACAAATAATCATCATAAAATTACCATTAAAACAGAAGAGTGCAGAATAAAACCCTTTCAGTCATATGCACAGATAAACAGAAATGTTTTGAGCCTGCATTGTCAAAGTAGAGGCCTGTCTCACATCTTCAGGAAGACTGTTCCAGGTTTTAGCTGCAGAAAACTGAAAAACTTATTCCCCATGTTTAGTCCTGACTCTGGGCACCAGCAGGAGGCTGGTCCCTGAAGTCCTCAGAGTGAGGACTTCAGGGACTTCAACATGTGGGAGATGTACTTTGGTGCTAGGCCATGGAGAGACTTTTACACAAGCAGAGCTGCTTTAACGTCTATTCTTTGAGCTACAGGAGCCACTGCAGAGACCAGAGCACAGGACTTATGTGCTCGTAGCTCCTGGTTCTAGTCAGGACCCGAGCAGCAGCATTCTGGATGTACTGCAGCTGTCTTAAGGCTTGTTTGGAGACGCCAGTGAGCAGGCCGTTACAGTAGTCGAACCTTAAATTAAGAGACATAGCGCAAGGTTGAGACAGGAGAGGAAAGACAGGTGTTTAAGGAGGTTATAGTGAGTTTAGTGAGAGCCAAGAGTTTGCAGAACAGAGAATCAGGTGAGGAGCCTGTCTCTGCCTCTGCTGCAACTCTCGTACCTCTCCTCAAAGTTTAAAGCGCTCCTTTTGTTGGTCCCAGACCAGAGACATGTCTAAACTCACCAGACAAGTGAAGTCAACAAACCCCATTTGACGGGTGTGCCCGGTGTGGGTTTGGTCATAGACAGTAATGGAGGCGGCTCTTTTGCCACGCATTAAAATGGCCCAGTGTGTGATGGCTTTAATAATTCCTGCAGCAGAAGTATAGCCAGATTACACTGGACATTAGAACTCCAGCCTCATGCCTCTTCTCTTCAACTCTCAGACTAGTTTAATGTATTCTACAGGACATTGCTCTGTGATGTTATAGCCTTCTCTAATCACAAACAGTGTAACAAACACTAAGCTGTTTTATATGTCGTGTCTTCAGTACACAAGTCACGGAATACTTACAGAATATTGAATACCTGCTTTCAAATGTATTTTGTTAGGTCAATACCATTTAAAAGTATTGTTGCATCACTGTGTGCAGGTTACCCAGTCCTGAGGAGCCAGGTGGAGTTCTCGTCAACAGGAAGAGCTGCAAATAAAGATGACTGGAACAAGTTCCTCATGGCCACCAAGGTTCAGAGTCCTCTTCTCTTTCTCTCACATATTTCAGGGGACTTCCTCCATTTACAGTTTAGATAGAGTGATGGTGTTTGGTTCTTTCTGTTTTTCCACACTTTTTGTTTTTTTTATTGAATGTGGCCTTATGTTCTGCTTCATTTTATTGACATGGCACTGTACCTGAGTTTTACTGTTGTAAAAAGGTGAAAAACAGAACTAGTTCATTTTTAAACAGTTTGCAGAGGTCCAAAGTTGTTCCTCTCTTACCTTTTGCATTCAGAGCATCCTAGTTGTTCATTGCAATTAATTTGTTAGCACTTTTACTGCCTTCAGAGACCGTAGCTAACAACAACTAGCATGCTAACAGACTCCGTGATTATCGGAATTTGCCATTGTTTTTGTACCCCTCTCTCTGATTGGTTGTTTCTCTCCTCAGACCTACCACATTCCTATTCCGTGACTGGCTGCTGTTCTTATCCTTCTCTCTGATTGGTCACTGTTCCTGTACTTTGCTCTCTGATTGTCTGTTGTTTTTTCTATGGCCCTCTCTGATTGGTCACTGTTCCTGTATCATGCTCTCTAATTGTTTGTTGTTTTTCTATGGCTCTCTCTGGTTGATTGTCTCTCTCCTCAGACTTCACACAGCCCGGAGTGCCAGGATGTTCTGAAGTTTTTGGGACAATGGTGTGGATCTCTCCCTGGATCTGGATTCTCTTTCCACTGACCACAACCTCCAGAAAAAAACACCTTCAAATCCTTTAGTTTTATATATAATTCTGCTCCCATTCACACAAGCATGTTTCTTACCATTTTAGACTTGGTTTAAATGGTTGAGATCTCTGGTCTAGACTTGGTTTAGACCTGGTTTAGTCTTGGTTTAGTACTAGATCTGGTGATTTAGTTTCTTTTTCTTTTTTTTTTTTTTTTTTGTTATTTTAGACCTGTTTAAATCCTGGGTTTAACCTGGATCAATCCTGGTATAGTCCTCGTTCAGTTATGGATTAGTTCTTATTGAGACCTGGTCTAATGTGACCTGGTTGCTCTAAAGCTGCTTAACTCCTCATTGATTCCTGGTTTGGTCCTAGTTTAAATCGGCCTAGTTTGGTCCTGGTTTAATCCTCATTTAGACCTTGTTAAATCCAGACGTAGCCAAGCCTTAGTCCTGCTTTAGTTCTTGATTCATCCTTTTTAGATCCGTTTTACTCGCAGATTAGTCCTGGTTTAGTTCTAGTTTAGACCTTGTTTAATCCTGGTTTAGTGCTGCCGTTTCCTGAGAAAGTCCTGTTTTAGACCATTTTTTCTTGACTTGATTTAGCACTAGTTTAGTTCTTGCTTAGTCTTGATTTAGACCTGGTTTAGTCTGAGGTTTGACCTGGTTTAACCTTGGGTTAGTCCTGGTTTAGACCTGATTTAGTCCTGGTTTAGACCTGATTTAGTCCTGGTTTAGACTCTGGTTTAGACCTGATTTAGTCCTGGTTTAGACCTGATATAGTCCTGGTTTAGTCCTGGTTTAGACCTGATTTAGTCCTGGTTTAGCCTTAGTTTAGACCTGATTTAGTCCTGGTTTAGTCCTGGTTTAGTCCTGGTTTAGACCTGATTTAATCTGGTTTAGCCCTAGTTTAGAGCTGGTTTAGTCCTGGTTTAGACCTGATCTAGTCCTGGTTTAGCTCTAGTTTAGAGCTGGTTTAGCCCTAGTTTAGAGCTGGTTTAGTCCTGGTTTAGAGCCGGTTTAGTCCTGGTTTAGACCTGGTTTAGACCTTTTTTAGGCCTGGTTTAGTCCTGGTATAATTCTGGCGTAGTCCTCATTTCTTCTTCTTACTTCAACTTTTCACTAAAAGCCTTACCTTCTGTGTGAATTTGAGCAGAAACATGTACATTTGTATTTATAAAAACTCATAGATTATAACCATATTTAATTACAAAATGGCTTCTTTAATTCAACCGTTTTTGCAGTTTGTTTTTTTTTTTTTTTTGAAAGACTGAACTCAGGCGAACACTGAACTGGGCCAAATAAATGCACATATATTCGAAGAACGTTTTTTTTTTTATTTCGGACAATTTCATGAACTTTTCGTTATTTATCGTCCAAAGCCTCTGCCTCAAGTCTTGCTGTGTTTACATTAAATGTGTTTTGGTAAGAAATAAATAATAGTTTTAAACATTTAAAAGGAGAATTTATTGCATTAATTATATACTGAATAAAATACAGCACATTGAAAATATTTCAATAGTAATAACAAAAAATACATTTGAGTGTTGATAGTTGCAGCTGATGTCATCAACATTCTCTGGGGGTGTGATGCTAACTAGAGGCACGGCGCTGTCTGAAGCTCTTGTAGACTTTAACCGAGCTTTATTTTAACACAGTCTGACAAGAAAGAACTGACGTAGCTGGAACCTCGACAGGTGAGCTGATTTGTGCTGTTAAGCAAGTCCCTCTCAAATAACATTACAGTCAAAAGCTAGCTAGCATTAGCTAGCTAGCATTCAGTGAGTCACTCTCACCAACAGGACCATGAACACTCAGATTGATCTCAGGCTCCTGAAAATGTGCTGTTTCAATCCATTTTGTATTTTTTCTTGATCTTTCAAACTATCTCAAAACTTATCTGGCAGTGTTTGCTAATTTGTCCATTGTGTTTCCACGGTAACTGCTGAACATTTTACTATAGAGATACATGTAGAACACCCCCAGTGTGATGTCACTGCAAAATATCAATAAATCATTTGAATGTAGTTTAGATACCATCCCTGTTCATACATTTATACAGGCAACGTTTGGAGTCTTTTGCCCAAGGACACAAAGACAGCACTGTAGTACTGCGGTGTGGGAATGGAACTTACAACCTACTGAATCTTGTACTTGTAGGTAAGTTTGTCTTCTGCAGCTGGCCCATCCTTCAATGTCTCTGGGTTAAACGTGTCGGGAGCAGTGGACCAGATCTGAATCAGGATCCTGCGACAGCTGGACCAAAGACTAACCAAGAATTAACCAAGATGAAACCAAGGACACTAGGACTAAAGCTCGGGCTTCACCAGAAATAAGCTAGGAGTAAACTAGATCATTTAACAAAACCTCAATATAAGTCTAGAAACATAGGAGAAACTATCTAGAGGATTACTCTGCATGTTTTAGGTTGGGAGAATCCAAAGTACTCAGAGAACCCTTAGGAGTCGCAGGAGGCAATAAAACGGCCATAAAAGAAACCGTAACGCTTACGTTTTTTTTTACTTTAACATGTCTACTACTAACACTACAACTACTACTACTAGTTTAATGGCAGTTACTATTACCTCTACTACTACCAAGGCTACAATCAGTTACTGCAATATTAATAATATAACAACATTGCTATTAAACTCATACAAACATTTAGAGCTCACTACTATCGAAAAATCACGAAAACAGGACTAATTTAGGTCTAAACCAGGACTTGACCAGTGTTAAACTAGGACAAAACCTGGGATAAAATCAGTCTAAACCAGGACTAAAGTAGGTTTAATCCAGGACTAAACCAGGACTAAATTAGGTCTAAGACAGGACTAAACTAAGCCTAAACCAAAACTAAATTAGGTCTAAACCAGGACTGAACCAGGACTTGGGCATGTGTTCTGTACACATTTATTTAGCGCATGTGAAGCATTGAATTGTGTCGTTGTGTTGTAGAGGTATCAGCAGTAGTAGTAGCAGTATTTGTCTGGACTTCTCAGTAAGTACAAGTATTATAAATTGTGTTGAAGGAACAGGAAGTCGGTGAGTGTCTCTAATGCGTCGGTATCGATCTTTTAAGCAGGTTTCAGTTCAAGCTCGTAACTCTACCCTCAATGTTTCAGACAGTAACAGACAGACAGGAGCAGAGTCAGAGGGGCAGAATCGGAGGAGCAGAGTCAGAGGAGCAGAAAGGAGCAATGACACTGACTTATACCCTATAACTTTTTTGGTGGAGGATATGTCACCTGTGTGTCCATGGAGCTTTTATTGCTTTTCCTGGAATATTCGACAGTATGGCATTAAATGTATCTATTTCCCCATGGAGACAAGTAGGTGACACCAATCGGTCAAGTTACAGGTCAGATCTATGAACAGGCGAAAAAGCTCAGAGCAAGAATTGCATGATTTTCAAGGTTGATATATTTAATCCCATTCTCCAGGCAAAGTAAAGAAACATCTCTGTGAAGGCACCACATCAAAATTGGGACTGAAATCTGGTTTTGTCCTAGTACAGTCCAGGTTTAGTTTCAGGTTTAGTCCAAACTTAACGTAAAGCACTTCAAAGCAGGACCAAGTCAGGACTGAACCACAACCAAACTATTATTAAACCAGGACTGAACCAGGTCTAAATCGGGACTAAACCAGGACTAAACCAGGACTAAACCAGGACTAAACCAGGACTGAACCAAGACCAAACCGGGACTAAACCGTAACTAAACCAGGACTAAACCAGCACTGAACCACATAAAATGCAATCATAGTATCATATATATATTTTCATTCAACCTCGGCCTGATCCGCAGCAGCTCCACCATAACTGAAGTTGAGTTTCAGTCTCTCTTTTGGCATTCACCGCGTGCCTTAATTGTTTAGAATTTAAATCAAGGTCCGCTGTGAACACGAACAGAGGCGACCCACAATCCTTTGCTGCTTATACCTGATGCCCTCCCAGACAAAGCCCCTTCCAACTTTAGCTTTAGAAGTGAGCTCCAATAAAACGCTCATAAATAGGATTTTAGTTCACTCTTGTGTGGTTCTCAACATACGGTTCTTGCACTGTTTTGTAAATCTTTGTACTGTTATTTTTATGGTCATTTGAATGTGACCTGACATTGAAAAAGTTTACGGCATACACCTCCAAGAATGTTCAATTTTGAGAAAAGGCTGAAGTCCAAACTGTTCCCATACAAATCCATACATTTCAAAATGTGTTTGAAGAGGTCTACAGTACAGGGTTAGCAGCGTTTATAGATAATGCGACCCCATAGAGGCACAGGGAGGGCATCTGACACACAGAGACATTGCAGAACATGTTTTTAGAAGTTCAGACCTGGTCTAGTCCTGCTTCAGATCTGGTCTAGTCCTGCTTCAGACCTGGTCTAGTTCTGCTTCAGTCCTGGTCTGGTCCTGATTTGGCCCAGACTTGTCCTGGTTTAGTCCTGGTTTGGTCCTGGTTCAGTCTTGGTTCAGTCCTGGTTCAGTCCTGGTCTGGTCCTGATTTGGCTCAGTCTTGTCCTGGTTTAGTGCTGGTTCAGTCCTGGTTCAGACCTGGTCTAGTCCTTGTTAACTCCTGTTCCAGTCCCTGTTCCAGTCTTCTCTGTTCCCTTTGATGAAGGCAGCACTGCGGAACATTATCCTCCAGCGGCACGTTTGTACTGCGGCGTTTTCCCGTCACACAAACCTGCCTTCCTGCCTCTCCCTTGCTCATGGGCACCTCGGCAGCGGCCGTGCACCCTTTATATGCAAATGACCTACTTACAACGCGACAAATTCAGCGGGAGGGGGCTGCTGTCTTTGTGTTACAGACGCTTCAGTTCACATCTAATCCAAAATCACGCACATAAATGTCGTTTTTTTTGGTGAATTGTGCCATATTACGCGTGCCATTTTAGCTATGATTTGATCAGTGCGTAATGGAGGTGCTTTCGGTTCGGCTGTGCTTTTTATGCGAGTTCAAAGGCAGATGAACGGTGAGTTGCGACACTGCGGCGTTTTCTGGAGCTCAACTGGCGCAAAACCACCGTAAAAAAAATCATTAAACAAAAGCAGACGCCAAAATCTGTGCATTTTCAAATAACCCGTGCGCAATAAATGACAATAAAATAAGAATTCAAAAAGAAATTGTACATATTTTATGCTGATTCTGAAAAAACCCGTCTGAAATAAAACGAAGATGATGACGAGACGTATGGCCGAAAAAGATGTTTGTTTTTCGGGTTAAATGAGTGGAGCAGGTCGGTGTCGTCCCGGAGGTCCGTGGATGAGGAGAAAGAGAAACGAAGATGGGGGATGCTGCAGAGGTCGCAGCGTCCTTGTTCGATTCGGTTAAACTCCGAGGTTTAATTTCGAGTAAATAATGAAGAAATAATACTGAGTGATCCCGGTGTGATGGAGTGGGGTAAAATCCGTAAATAGTCCGAAAATGTGAAGCGGAGAGGGCGCTGGTGCAGAGACCGAGGAGAAACAGGGGCAGGATGGAGATGGAGGGATGCAGAGATGCGCAGAGGGAGGAGAGGGGTGGAGAGAGAGGAGACGGAGGGGAGGGGTGGAGAGAGAGAGGAGAGGGAGGAGAACGAGAGGAGAGGGAAGGGACGAGAGAGAGGAGAGAGAGAGAGGGAGACGGAGAGGAGGGGTGGAGAGAGAAAGGAAAGGGAGGGGACGAAAGGGAGGAGGAGAGGGTGGGGAGGGGTGGAGAGATAGAGAGAGAGAAGGGAGAGAGAGGGCAGTGGTGGAGAGAGAGAGGAGAGGGAAGGGGAGAGGGGGGGGGTGGAGAGAGGAGATGGAGGGGAAGGGTGGAGAGAGAGGGGAGATGGAGGAGAACGAGAGGAGAGGAGGGGAGGGAGAGAGAGAGAGAGAGAGAGAGAGAGAGAGAGGAGGGGGGAGTGGAGAGAGAAAGGAGAGGGAGGAGACGAAAGAGAGAGAGGAGAGGGGGGAGAGAGAGAGGAGAGAGAGGGTAGTGGTGGGAAAAGAGAGAGAGGGAGGGGAGAGAGGGAGGGATGGAGGAGAGAGAGGGTAGGTGGTGCGAGAGAGGAGAGGGAGAGGAGAGAGGAGGGAGTCGTGGAGAGAGGGGAGAGGGGGAGGGAGTGGAGGAAAAGGAGAGAGAGGAGACGGGTGGAGAGATAGAGGAGGAGGGGGGGAGAGAGGAGAGGGGTAGGGGTAGGAGAGAGATAGCGGAGAGAGGGAGGGGAGAGAGAGAGAGAAGAAGATTGAGGGGGGAGAAGAGGGAGGGGGGGGAGGAGAGAGAGAGAGAGAGGAGAGGCAGGGGTGGGGGGAGAGAGGTAGAAGGGGTAGAGGAGAGGGAGGGGTGTGGAGAGAGAGATGAGGGAGGGGTGGGATTAGGAGAGAGAGTGGGGGGGTAGAGGGAGGAAGGGGAAAGAGGGAGGGTGGAGGAGCAATGGAAGAAAGGGAGAGAGAAAAAGGGAGGAAGAAGAGAGAAGGGGATGGAGAAGAGGAGCATCGGGAGACAGAGAAAGAGAGTGAGGTGTGGAGGACAAGGAGAGAAGGAAGGAGAAAAAGAGGAGTAGAGGGACATAGGTGAGGGAGGGAAATGGCAAACGTTTTTGTGTTTTGTGTTCATCTTAATTTAGGAACAGGAGTATTATTATCTGTTGTGGTGGTTGATCTGTTTTGTGTTTTTTGTGAGAAACTGACTATATTGTCTTTTTTATTTTTACTAAAATGGGAACTTTAAAGGCCCCATATGACTCTAATTTCTGATCTGTTCTAATGTTGTTTCCTCATCACAAACAGACCTGGAGTTGTGTTTTGTTTCATTCACACGTTTAACACACAAACCTGCATGTGCCTCCTCTCTCAAACTGAAAACACTCTGTTCCACCTTGTCAATCGCCACTGAACAAAGGTAAAATGTAGACTAGCTGATAACTACCACTTTATGACATCACAAGGTGGAACAGAGTATTTTGAGCTTTGGGGATGTAGTCAGACTAATAATAAAGTGTTACTCAAACATGTGTGAATAAAACAAAACACAACTCCAGGTCTGGGTCAGTCATTTTTCAGGAGGAAACAGCATTATAACATGACTTAACGCTACAAGAGTCAGAGTTGAGCCATGGCACGCATTAAAGATTGCAAGATGCAAAATGTATTGTATTAAAATGTAACATTATACTTTCAAATAATATGTATTTTAGTCGTACCCGTCAAAAAAATTTAGAACATATTTACCACGATGCAAAAAGTGGCCCAATTCACAGTCTCCCCTTTAAATACAGCCTTTCACTTACCAAAGTGCAAATATCTTTAACATTAAACAAGAAAACATAATGGCAGATAATCTCCATGAACAGTTTATTCAGTATGAAACATACAGGGGTATGTAACAGTTGTATAACACGTGTTTACACTGAAGAGTTTGTGAAACACTCTGTCATTACCAAACACACTGTTGGGTAACTGCTGAAGCTAATGCTAACCTAAGTGCGCTAGCTCCAGGCTCGGTCCCGCCTCCATGGTGTCCTCCGTCCCACGGCTCAGGCTACTTTGGCGGCACTTCGTCAGCGTTCGAATGGGAGACATGAGCTCTAAGGGTCAGATGCCCACCCCGGAGACCGCGCTGCCCGGCCGGACCGACAGCCCCGTGAAAGTCTCCGGTAAACACCGGCTGTTAAGCTTTAGCATGTTAGCTTCTGGGGAACGCTGATATAACTTTTATTAATGTAAACTCAGGTAACAAATGCTGGTGTTGTAACTTCAACTGCAGTTTTTAGGTATTTTATACCTTATCACTAAGTTTGAAAATGTACAAATGTTTTTATTTTTGAATGAAGCACATTTATAGTTGTGTAATTATTAGCTAATGCCTGCGCATAGCAGCTGCTACAGAAATACAAGGCAGTGCGCATGCGCTGGATGTCAGACTAGATGAGTGTAACTGGTAGAGTGGACATGACGGTACAGAAACTTGAGGCAGTGCGCATGCGCTATATGACATGATTGTAATAAACCGACTCGTAGTAACAACCTGGACACGACCAGTGTCAATGTGTCGAGTGTATAAAAGTGCATAAAACAGGTTAGATTGCTAATGTCTCTAAAACATATTAACATCAGTAGATTTAAATTTTAGATTTAGATTTTAGTTTGCCCATTTCTTTTTAGTTTTGTCATTTTGGTGGAGGTTAAAATTTGACTTCCTGGTTGGTTAAAAGCAGCAAATATGACACACACAGAGGTAGGTTACCTAGCAACCGTAGTGTTAACAAGGGACAAAACTTTACTTTGAATTTACACAATAGTTATGGTTAGACTTTATTTTATTAAATTGTTTGTCAGAAAAATGCCTTCCTTGTGCATAAACTGTTTCTGCATTTCTGCGCCATGTAACTGATGTAAAACTATAATAAATATTGACCACAGGTCCCACCAAATCAAGCCAGAATATCAAAAAATATATGAATCTGTCAAATACAGCTTAACTCTAGGGATGTAAAGATTATTCAGACAATAATTATGATTATTCAGGTTACACTGTAAGTGTAAGAACTACTATGTAATAACTAATACCTATTTACGCTCTACTCAACAAAAAAAAAAGTAAAGTGCTTTATATCTGCTTATGTCTATGGGATGGTAACTGTAAAACATAACATATTTAGATCACTATGTTTCCTTTTATTGTTTTGAAAATTCTATTTACCACTTTTGTTTTTGATGCTCTGAGTCTTCCCTTCCCTTTGCTCTATGGGCTCACTCCCCCTTCAGAGCACTATCAACATAATCAGTGTACATCCTGCTAATGAAACCGCATCTCATCAGGTTTGTCAAGCTGCTGTGTACAGTTTTGTATCATGTTTCTGTGGAGAATTGTCGTGTGGGTGATGTAGGCTTCAGGGTGGAACATTGTACAGAATCTTACAGCAAACGATATGGAGAGTTTGAATAGGGCCCAGGAGAGATCTCTAAAATAATTAAAATGCCTGGATGACATCTAAAACCTCCTCATGCATGTTTTTGATGAGGGAACAACATTATACCATGGTAGAAAGCTCCAAAAAATCTGTTTTACATAGCACCCCCTCTTCATTATCAGTCAGGTTTAATTCTCTGGTCCAGTTCTGGTTTAGTCTTAGGTTTAGTCAAACCAGGATTAAACCACATTGCATTTTCTCATTTCTCTGAGTTGATGTGTTTGTACGTTTTTATGTTTTCAGCCAAACACGATGTTAACGGCAACAGAACAATTCCTCCATTCCCTGAGGGCACAGAGACCGCCATCTTTGGTATGTATTCCAGACTAAATTTAAAACAAATATATATGGATATTTGATTAAAATCGTTTGCACAGTCCTATTTTTAATTCATTATTCTTATTGCACTGTAAAAGCCCACAAGTGACGCTGGCCTGGCTTCTATGTGCTGTCATTGTAAAAAGTGGGTTTGATTTCAGGCATGGGTTGTTTCTGGGGGGCAGAGCGTAAGTTCTGGAGACAGAAGGGAGTGTACTCAACTCAGGTGGGCTACGCCGGAGGATACACGCCCCACCCAACCTACAGAGAAGTCTGCACAGGTGAGGGTTTCAGTATCCATTTCCTGAACACAACAACAGGACAGACTTTTACTAGTGCCATTTAAAGCGGACCTGTTCTGTTTTCACCTCCATCGGTACACACCCACTGTGACACTCCCACTGTGACACACCCACTGTGACGTACACACCAGCTGTGAAGTACACCCCCACTGTGACGTAAACACCCACTATGGCCCACTGTGACACAACCACTGTGACACCACCACTGTGACGTACACACTCACTCATTTTATTCACCAATTTTATTTTCTTAATCTGTGACACACTTAGGATTTAGCAGCATTGCGTCATCATTTTGGTAGAAATGAAAAAATTCACTGCTCACTAGTGTAATATGCAGCTATCCATAGGGGGTGCTGACGACATGTGATACTCTGTTGTGATGACATTTACTGCGACTCTAGCTCCCATTGGGCACAGCAGTTTTTGTAATGCAGTCAGCAGACTTGTTTCTTTTATTAAGTTGCTTTAGATCAATATTGTGATTTAAAATGTCCAAATTTTAACATAATGGTCCACAGCTGTCATAGATTATAACTATAGCAGATGCAGGTACAATATGTTTGCTTTAAGGTAAATGTGTGTTTTTAAAATGTTGCAGTGTATTACTGTAGTACTAACCCCAGTGTTGTGTTGTTTTTTAGGCAGGACGGGTCATGCAGAGGTGGTGCGCGTTGTCTTTTACCCCGAGAAAATTAGCTTCACTGGACTCCTCAAAGTGTTCTGGGAGAACCACGACCCCACGCAGGGTAAAACCACAAATCACTGTATCACCATTATATCCGTTACATTCGCAACATTAGAATCTAGTTTAACCTGAGACAGGTCTGAACTCTCAGGTGGAGTTTTCTGTCTCACTGTCAGATACAGATGTGTGACCTGGTTTACGGTTAATATCTCTGTAATCACTGGACTATCCACATGAAACAAAAACTGACACATAGCTCAGTGTCTTCTCTGTCAGTGTAAATAAACAAAAATGATATGATTTTTACACAACAGTTTCATGAAGTGGTGCCATAGAGGTATATAGTTATACAGAGTTGTACAGAGTTATATAGAGATATACAGAGTTGTATAGAGTTACATTAGGGGCGACAGTGGCTCAGTGGTTAGAGCTTTGGTCCCCCAACACGAAGGTCGGAAGATCGAGTCCCGCTTGGACCAAGTTCTGATGTTGTGTCCTTAAGCAAGACACTTCTAGTGTCAAGACACTCCTAGTATCAAAGTGATAGAGCAGTGCTTCTTAACCTGGGTTCGGTGAGTCAGTCTTAGGGGTTAGGCAGAGGTCAAGACAAGCACCTGACTCATGATTTGTGATGAGACACCCCGCCTGGCCATCACTGGCTGCAGGTGATCACGCTACACTGCTTGGCCAATCTGTGCTGCAGTCACTTGTTGACTACTGAGGGCAACAAGTGACTGTTGTGATGGTTTGTCATGTGATTCCTTTCTTAACTCTTAGAGTTATATAGAGTTGTCTAGAGTTATATAGAGTTGTATAGAATTGTCTAAAGTTATCTAGCATTATATAGAGTTATATAGAGTGGTATAGCGTTGTCTAGAGTTATATAGAGTTATATAGGCCCTGCCCTCCATCTGAAAATGTGACCTCATCTAATCGTAAAACACAGCCTTTTGATACTTTGCAGTGACATCACACTGGGGGTGTTCTACATACACCTCTATGGTGGAATGTTCCTCTGTTACATGGTAGCACAAGGCATGCACTATCAGAAACAGTTTTAAGATCTCTCTCTCTAAAACTCAAGAAAAAACAAAAAAAACAAAATGGATTTTAACACATTTTCAGGAGCCTGTGATCAGTCCGAGCGCTTATCGTCCTATTTAAGAATTTTGTTTTCAGCAAAAAGGTGAGAGTGACAAACTGAAAAACTGTTGGCTAATGCTAGCTAGCTTGTGATGTAATGTTATTTAAG
Source organism: Periophthalmus modestus (assembly GCA_019594935.1). Lineage (NCBI taxonomy): Eukaryota > Metazoa > Chordata > Actinopteri > Gobiiformes > Gobiidae > Periophthalmus > Periophthalmus modestus. The sequence goes on along the minus strand of JAIEZT010001328.1, from coordinate 21,993,909 downwards.
AGGGATTTATTTAACAGCACAAATCAGCTCACCTGTTGTAGACTACTTCTTTATGGTCAGATTGTGTTCAAATAAAACTCAGATTGTTGCTCAAGTCTAACTTGAGTATCACACACCCAGAGAGTGTTGATGTCCTCAGCTGCAAAGTATCAGTTCTTTTTACATAGACATGATACATTGTGGTATTATGGGATGTGCTTGTATTGATGTTGTTGTTTTGTTGAAGGGATGCGTCAGGGGAACGACTTTGGCACTGCGTATCGCTCTGTGATCTACACCTCCTCTTCTCAGCAAACACAGGACGCTCTGAGCTCCCGGGAGCAGTACCAGAAGGTGCTCACAAACATCAAACTGCTGTCTCTCTCTCTCTCTCTCTCTCTCTCTCTCTCTCTCTCTCTGTCTCTGTCTCTGTCTCTGTCTCTGTCTCTCTCGCTCTTTCTCTCTCTCTCTCTGTCTCTCTCTCTTTCTCTCTGTCTCCCTCTCTCCTATCCTTTCACTTCCACTGTCTCTCTTGCAGTGTTCTTGTTCTCTCACTCTCAACTCCATATTTCTTGTTACTGTCTTTGTCCCTCTCTCTATTCTTTCTCACCTCTCCCTTCTCCTTTTCCCTCTCTTCCTCTCTCTTCCCCCTCCTCTTTCTCCCTCTTTCTGTGTTTCCATCTTCCTCCTTTCTCTTCCCCCTTCTCTCTCCCTCTCTCACCTCTCTTTCTCTTCTCTTTCTCTTTCTCTCTCTCCCAACTCTTCGTCCCTTTCTCCCCCTTGCTCTCCTCTCTTTCTTTCCCTTTCTCCTTGCTTCTCCCTCCTTTCTCTCTCCTCTTCCGCTCTTCCTTTTCTCCTCTCTCTCTCTCTCCACTCTTCCTCCCTTTCTCCCCTCTCTCACCCCCTTTCTACTTGTTCTCTATCTATTTCTATCTCCTTTGTCTTCCATCTCTTCTCTCTCTATCTCCCCTCTCGTTTCCTCCTCCCTCCTCTCTCTCTCCTCCCACTCTTTCTCCACTTTCTCTCTCTGTCGCCATGCTCTTCCCTCTCCCCTCTCTCTCTCTCCTCTTTCTCTCTTTCTCTTGTTACAAACACTTTTTGCCAAATCATCTGGAGTCTAAATCTGTGCTGCTAATTCACTGTTTCTCATCTTCATTTGATCCTGACTTGAGAATCATGGAAAAATCACCTCATTCAGAAGCATCCCTCAGACATCAATCTATGTCCCCCAAACTGTGCCCCTCTCTCAGACGGAGCTGAGCCACAAGTCTGTCTCATTCTCAGATATTTTCATCAGAAATCTCCTGAAATCAAATTCACAAATGCTATCCCTGATCATGTCTATTAGTAGATGGGAGGGCATCTGACACACCACAACATCTGCAGATTCACTAGAGACCGGTTTACGTCTCAGAACATGAAAAACTTTGGCTCAGAACATGAAAAACTTTGGCTCAGAACATGAAAAACTTGCATTCTTACTTTGATATCTGCTTGTCTTCATAGAGATAGATACATTTTATGTCATACTATGGAACACTATGGAACAAGACAAAGCAGGATTATCTCCATGGAGAGTTGATGGACCCACCACCAGAAAATTATATAATCCAGTTTTATTAAAGGATCTATTTTGTGTGCAGGTGCTGACGGAGGAGGGATACGGCCCCATCACGACGGAGATTGCAGAGGGAAAGATGTTTTACTATGCTGAGGACTACCACCAGCAGTACCTGAGCAAAAACCCGGATGGGTACTGCGGACTGGGGGGCACCGGGGTATCCTGCCCCATAGGACTTGGCAAGAACTAAACCGGGACTCAAACAAGACTAAACCAGGACTAAAACACAGTTAAAACAAAACTAAACCAGGAATAAAACAAGACTAAAATAAAGTAAGACTAAACCGGGTCTCAAACAAGAATAGAACAGAACTAAGGACTAGAGTAGGCACTAAACCAGGACTGAAACAGACCTGAAACGGGACTGAACTAGGACTGAACCAGGACTTAAAGAACTAGACCAGGACTAGACCGGGACTAGACCAGGACTGAAACAGGATGTTAAGCAGGACTAGAGCGACTGGACAGGACTGATCCAGGACAAATGGGGCTGACACTTTGTCACACTGTATGAAACACTGCAGACCTTTAATGGACTCAACACATTCAAATTACTGGCTTCATTTAAAAAAAACAACTCATTTTGCTTTGTTATGTCATTATCTCGAATGACATTATCATATTATATCATCTTTTATAAGGCAGAATATTCAAGGGGCAAATCGTTTTTATTTATTACTTGTGTTATGCTTGATATGATGCTGGGGGTGGAGGGTTCAATCCCCTCAAGTTTAAATTAAGTTAAATGTTAATGCAGATATTTTGTTTTAAATAAATTTTAAAGTCTTCCACTGTGAGAATTCTTGGTTGTATTTTATATAAACTCTGATTGGAGTTGTCAAAAGTATTCAAAATACGATTGTAATCAATATTAAAACTAACATCGAAACTGGATACTTTTTTGAGTAGGTATTGATACTACAAAAAGTCACATTCAAAGGACTGAAATTAACCTTTCCTGAACAGTGCAGTTAGCTGCTCTCTTCAGACAGATATAAGGCAGTGTCGAGCAGTAATCTGAGCAGAACTGCAGAAGCGTCTGACTCCTAGAACTCCTGCAGAAGCTTTCTTTTGCTCCTACTACCATCTTGAGTTTGATCAGAACTAATATAAGAACACATGGTATAATAAATATATTGATTCTTTGAAGCTAATGTCATTAATGTTTCCTGGGAATGTGATGCTACTAAAGGCACTATTCTGTCTGAAGCTCTGTTACTCAAATTAGACTTTGATCTGAGCTTTGTTTTATTATAAATTGATCAGAAAGAACTGACTTAGATGGAAGTACAACAGGTGAGCTGATCTGTGCTGTTAAACATGTTCCTCTAAAATAACATTACAAGTCACAAGCTAGCTAGCATTAGCATTAGACAGCAGTTTTTCAGTCACTCTCACCTTTTTGTAAAATCAAACTCCTAAACAGGACCATGAGCTCGGACTGATCACAGGAAAATGAAAATGTTCTGTTTAATCCATTTTGTATTTTTTCTTGAGTTTTCAGGCGATCGTCACACTTTTTAGGAGTGTTTGCTAATGTGTGCTTTGTGTCTCCACTGACTGAACTGCTGAACATTCTGCCATAGGCATACATGTAGAACACCTCCAGCGTGATGTCACTGCAAAGTATCAATACTATTATTTTGTGTTGAAAATTTCGTAAGAAAGAGCAGCTAAAATGATCATTTGGGTATCAGAATCGAGACTGATTCTTTTGTATTGAAATCAAGTTTGAAGTTTTAGAATCATGGCATCAGTGATTCTGATATGAAAACATTTTGTGGATAAATGGCACATGTTCTGTTTATAAAGTCAAAGCAATGCCGCCCCACTGTGGCCATTGGGAGGTATTACAACAGGTATTCAAAATGCAGATGATGTGGTTTGGTTTCATAAATAGAGCAGGATCATGGACTTTAACTCTTTAATGGTTTTCCTGCCATTTGGTCAATCAAAAGTTACATTTAAAGGTCCATATTACACTGTTTACTGATCTGTTCTAATGTCGTTTCCTCGTCACAAACAGACCTGGAGTTGTGTTTTGTTTCATTCACACATGTTTAACACAAATCCTGCATATTTAGGCAGAGTTCTTCTCTCAAACACTGCACACACAGCAAGAAGGTTCTGGGTTAAATTCCTTGGGTCTTTCTGTGTGGCGTTTGCATGTTTTTCCTGTGTCTCCGGCTTCCCCCATCAACACAAAACATGCACAACAGGTCAAATCCTCCAGCTGAGGTTATCAGAGACTTACTAAGACTAGCTCAAGATCCGGAGGTGGGTCCCCAAGCACTACACTGTGGTGCTCATTGCTTCTGATGAGATGCCCCAGCAGCACTGAACGATGGGGCAAATGTAGAGGACAGATTTCCCCACAGGAACCTTTGTATACACAGAAGTTTACATACACTAAAAAATGTACACTTTTTTTCCTCACTGTCTGACATGAAATCAGACTAAACTTTTCCTGTTTTAGTTCAATTAGGATTCACAACATTATTTCTATTTGCTAAATGCCAGAATAATGAGAGAAGGATTTTTTTTTTTAGACAATTATTCATGACTTTCTTCAAAGTCAGAAGTTTACATACAGTAAGGGTTACTATGTCCCTATACAATTTGGAAAAACCCAGATGATGACGTCATGTCTTTGGAAGCTTTTCGTTGGTTTATTGACAATATTAGAGACACACCTGTGGATGTATTTGAAGCGCACCTGAAACACAGTGCTTCTTTGTGTAACATTGTGGGAAAGTCAGAAGAAATCAGACAAGATATCAGGAAGAGAACTGTGGACTTGCACAAGTTTGGTTCATTTTTGGTGCAGTTTCCAGATGCCTGAAGGTGCCACATTCATCTGTTCAAACAATTATATAAGTTTAAATATCATGGGAATGTCCAGCCATCACACTGCTCAGGAAGGCCCAGAGATGAATGTGCTTTAGTCCAAAATGTGCAGATCAAACGAAGAACAAAAGCAAAAGACCTTGTGAAGATACTGTTGAAGCTGGTAAGAGTGTGTCATTATCCACAGTGAAACGAGGACTGTACCGACATGGACTGAAAGGACACTGCAGGAAGAAGACAATACTCCAATGACCCAAAGCATGCCACACTAGTTACAAAGTGGCTTAAGGATAACAAAGTCAGTGTTCTGGAGTGGCCATCACAAACTCTGATCTCAATCCTATTGAAAATGTATGAGCAGACCAGAAAAGGCATGTGCGAGCAAGACAGCCACAAACTTGGCTCAGTTACATCAGTTCTGTCACGAGAAATGGACCAGAATTCCTGCCAACTATTGTGAGACGCTTGGAAAGGAAGGAAATCCAAAACATTTGAGTTCAATAAGTTCAATCCTTCTCCCCTTATATAATTATAATATAATGTTATTTATACATAGTGTATGAGTAAGTATTGAAATGAACTCAATAGTTGCTGCTGTGTAACCAGGAAATTAAATGATAAACTCTAGAAGCAATTAAAACTCTTGATGTGGATATGCTTTATTGAAATGAGTCTAACCTGTCATATGCACTTTAAACCAAGTGTGTAAATACTGTCACAATACTAACATTTCAAACTTGATTTTGATACTAAGGAATAAACTTGATACTGATTCCGGGGCCACGGATGATAATAAATGATTGTCTTTCATTAGATAATAGGCTGATGTTCCACATTAAATGTTGTACTTTATGTTCTATTCCATGTGTGTTATATGTGTGTAATCCCTGTGTGCAGTAGGTTCATAGTGGTCCATGGGTGTAAACTAGTCTGTGTGTCTTATACTTGTGAAACATACAGAGAAACATCATTATAAACAGATTCAGGAAGGGTTCATTTCTGTCCTGTCAATGGGACTGTTTTAGTATCAATACCTGCGAACAATGAGTATCTAGAGAGATACTAATTTTAGTATCAATTAATATGTGATTTTCGATACTTTTGAGAGCCCTATGTGTGAATAAAAGAAAACATAACTGCAGATAAGATTCAGACAGTGAAGCATAACTTTATAAACTTCAAATGATTTATGAAAAACATGATTTTTCACTTCACAGAAAACACTTGAATTATGTGACTGTCTCCCACAGGCAACAGAGGGGAGTGCAGTTTTTTAAATGACCAACATAAAAGTAATGACAAAAATAAGGGAAATGTAATGAGTTCTATTCTGTCAGTCATACGGCAGAGAATCACAAAAATCACTATATGGCTAATTTGGCCAAAAATAAAGTCAGCATTTTGTGATTTATGATGATCAAAATGAACGCAGACTACAAATGCCCATTAAGGATCTCAAACGTTAAAAGACTCACATTTTACACGTGCCATAAGTTTGTAAGGTATTAGACAGATCTGCACTGCAGTTTAGCACCTTTCCACTTGTACGAATCAATCTTAGCCTAATCTCTATTGCCACTGCTCGGTCCTGTTTCTGTGTCTAGATGGTCACAGTCTCGTCTAATACACAGAGCTGAATCTGGTTTCAGTCCCTGATCCTAAATTCTTTATGCAGAATCGACACCACATACTGCCCTCGCTGTTCCCCACTACAGGGTCTGGAGCACAGCGTACACCCTGTGTCCTGGATGTTCCAGGTACATTGCAAACACCCTGTGTCCTGGATGTTCCAGGTACACTGCGTACACCCTGTGTCCTGGATGTTCCAGGTACATTGCAAACACCCTGTGTCCTGGATGTTTCAGGTACACTGCGTACACCCTGTATCTATCATGTGTATGTTTTATTTCATCTTTTAGATTTAGATTTTTCTAGAGCAGTCTCCAAAACAGCTTTTCAGTTGCAATACAAGAGCATTTCTAGAGGTGGGCAGTACTCAGTTACATGTCCTTGAGTAAATTTTTAAGGAAATTGTACTTTTCAGTGTACTTTTGTAACAGCATAATTGCGTATGCTTGAGTACTTTTGTAGCAGCATACTTGAATATGCTTGAGTGAGTAATATATAGTACACTGTAACAATACTCTTTCTTGAGTAATATACTATACAGTGTAACAGTACTCTTTCTTGAGTAAAAGTGGTGCTCCTCTTCTCTCTGAGTGAGTCTAAAGTGTCTTTATGCAACAATATGACAAGATTTGAACATTTGTAGCATTTCTGGCTCCTTCAGATATCATTTAGTTTGACTAATTTTTGTGTCAGTTTGAAAATGCCATATTTTGTGCATTATTTAAGGTTTCATTTAGGCTCAAACTATAAACCAGATGTTACGTGCTGACAGCTACTCTTTAACTTGAGTAGTACTTTTGCCAAATACTTTTTTACTCTTAATTGAGTAATTTCTTGGACTACTACTTTGTACTTTGACTACAATTTTGGGTACTCTACCCACCTCTGGGCATTTCTCAGTGGGTTGCATGTAGTAGTGATAGTAGTAGTAGTAGTAGTAGTAGTAGTAGTAGTAGTTGTCGCAGTAATAGTTGTCGTAGTAGTTGTTGGCTTAATTGTGGACAATGCATAGTACTTTTTTCCTCTGTTTAAATACATTTTATTCTCATTTAAAAGAGAAAATAGTTTGCCAATAGTTTTTTTTTTTCAAGTAACAGCAAAATAATATTTCTAATTTCCAGTAAACTCAACTTAAAATATGTAAAAGAGTATGAAGAAACGCATGACCTCCTGTCAGTGTTTTTGTTGCAGTGTACATTCATAATACCACACGTCTCCACTGAGAAAAAGCCCACACATATTCAAAACATCACAAGTTCTTTTCAAACTTAAATAAATGTAACATGAACACTTGAGTGGCAGACTCAGCAGCACCGTTTGTGCCTTCAGCCTCTGGAGCTCAACAGTCCCGCCCCAGGTCCAAGCCCAGGTCCAAGCCCAGGTCCAAGCCCAGGTCCAAGCCCAGGTCCAAGCCCAGGTCCAAGCCCAGGTCCAAGCCTGCCCAGGTCCTCTGGATCCAGAGGTCACTGTTGAGCTTCATTTAAATTATACTTTTTTAAAAATGTTTTATTGCTAAACACACTGCAAAAATTAAAGAGAGGGTATTAACTGCCACTAACACGTAACATATTTAGATCACCATTTAAAACAATGTATTAAACTCTGTAGTTAGTTTTTAAATGTAGTTTTTGAAACACACCATGCACCCGATAATGAAACTACTGCACATTACTTCAGGTTTGTCAAGTTGCTGTGTACAGTTTAATATCATGTTTTTGTATATTTATGGAGCATTGTCGCATGAGTAATGCAGACTTGTGGTCGGTGCCTTGTACAAAATCGTATTTCTAAGGGGGGTTCGAATAGTGTCCGGGGGAGATCACTAAATTACTCAAACATGCATGGATTTTTCTGAGGGAACGTCATGACAGACACCTCCAAAAAGTACATTTGGCATTATACCCTCTCTTTAATACTTAGACGCTTAATATTTATCCAGTTTAAATAGCTGTCAAAACTGCTCATTTACTTGAGGATATTATAAACAGATACAAACATGTCAATGCTAGCTGTAAGTGAGTCAGGCGTTTCTAAAATTAAAGCTGCACTATGTAACTTTTGTGATGGAGTGTCCCTTACCTGCTTGTCTGCCACAGAGATTGCCTGGAATGTTCTACAGTATGGCATTAAACTTATATCTAACTCCATAGAGAGTCAAGTGTTCAGAATTCATTTTAAAGGTCCTATATTATGCAGCGTTGTGAGCTTTAAGTCATGCTATAATGTTGTTTCCTCCTCAAAAACATACTTGGACTTGTGTTTTGTTACCAGCTCTTTCTATTACTTCTGTAAAGATTGGCAATTCTGGGTCTGAAATGATCCAAGTGATTCTAGTGAAGGTGTATGGAGGTTAAAAACACAGTGGAGCACTTCCTGTATTACCACATGATGACATCACAAGGTGGAAGAGTGTTTTCAGTTTGAGAGAACTTAGCCTAAATATGCAGGGTTTGTGTGTTAAACATGTGTGAATGAAACAAAACACAACTCAAGGTCTGTTTGCGATGAGGAAACAACATTAGAACAAATCAAAAATAGTGTAATATGGGCCCTTTAAAGTCGCACTATGCAACTTTTCTGGTTGAAAGTCTAGGAGTAAGAATACATGTACCGGTTAAATACTCAAAGTATTTCTTTGAGCAACATTAATAATTGAATAAATGCAAGATGGGCAAGTTTATGTCATACTGTGGAACATCCCAGGTAAACCAATATCGTCTCCATAGAGAGGAGGAACCTCACCAGAAAGGTTACATAGTGCAGCTTTACCTAAAGAAAGAATCTTTATTTTGCAGTGTAAGCACTCAAGTTCTAGTCAAATTTGAAATAAAAGTTGCCTCAGATAACTTTAAAGTAGGTTTAAACTATGACTCCAGGACTAAAGCGGGACTAAAGCGGGACTAAAGCGGGACTAAAGCGGGGGACTAAAAGCGCGGGACTAAAGCGGGACTAAAGCGGGGGACTAAAAGCGGGACTAAAGCGGGGACTAAAGCGGGACTAAAGCGGGACTAAAGCGGGACTAAAGCGGGACTAAAGCAGGACTAAACCCATGTGTAAACCCATAAGCTATCTAACTACTATGTTTCAATTTGGCATTTTGTATTAACTTGAAAATATATGATTCCTCTGTTCACTTGATGGTATTAAAACACTAGAAAAATAGCTATGTTTACCCTAATTTAAAATTTCAAGAAGGAGACTAGAACTGAACCAGGACTAAACATGGATCATAGCAAATGGAACTAAACTAGGTTTGAACCAGGATTAAACAAGGACTAAACAATGGCTTTCAAAATAAGAATCTTCTACAAATTGAGAAGAACAAATACCTTGTTGCAAATTTTTTACACAGTGAATTGTACCCTGTTTTTAGTGGTTAAAACTGGAAATGGAGAAAAAGTACCGTAATAAACCTTTACAATGATGATAATGGTGAATGAACATTATGTAGACAGATTAAATTTGTGCAAAATGCGTCTAAATGTTCTTCTTGTCTGGATGATATTTAAAATGGGCACTTATGGAGAGGCAGAGGGAAAAGTCAAGACAGCAGGACTAAACCAGGACTAAACCAGGACTAAACCAGGACTAAACCAGGTCTAAACTTGGGCTAAACCAGGTCTAAACCAGGACTAAACCAGGTACTGAGTACTCAGTAAAGGATTATCTAGATCTAAACCAGGGCTAAAGTAGGACTAGACCAAGAATAAACCAAGACTGAAACCGGTCAAAAACGGGACTCAAGTAGGACTCATTTACAGAAGCAGGTCTTACATCTTACAAAAGGTGATAATTGCATTTTTAAAAACAAGCCATGATGTGGAGGTACTAGAAAACTTTAAACTGGGCATAATTTAGTTAAATCTACTTGACTTTGAGTAAATTGTATTTAAATGTAACTTTATCACATCATTTCACTTGAATACAATTGGGCGGCTCTTTTTAGTTTATTCAAAAGCTTTACACTGAAAAAGTTCAGAATTTAGAAATGTGTTTATATTTTTTCTATATTGTTTAATTACTATTTTAATTAAATCTTAAAGTCTGAATTAAGAACAATAATTATTAAGTTTTTTATTCTAGAGAAAAGTCAGCTGCTATATCCACCCACAACCATAGACTGTAAAAAGAAGTGGACCAAGTCACGTCACCCACAGCATTCGGCTCCAGTCACATGAAACTCATCGAGGTTAACAGTTATAGTGGCCAATCAGGAGCCAGGTGGCATACTAGGAATTCCAGCCATAATTATTAGAGCAACAAAAGAGCCAATCAGGAGCCAGGTGGTTGAAGGTAACACCCCTTCCTGCCTACGATGTCAATCAAACTTGTTGCTAATGCTAGTGGGAACAACCTCAGGGAAAGAGGGTGCCTGATTTGTCTGTTATTAATGTTCATATCTTGATTTACAGACAATAGTGAAATAAAAACCTCAGGATCATGTAGAGCGGATTAATACAAACATTTAAGACCAAAATGACGAGTCTGACAGCAGCAGTTACAGAGAGAGGGGAGACGGTTTTTCAATAGAAAGTGGAGCACAGCGGCTAGCAGGCTAGCTATGTCCATTTATATATACAGTCTATACCAATAACATAATTTTTTACTTCTTCTTAAGTAATATTTTGAGGTAACCATACTGTTACTTGAGTACAATTGAGTTTGCTCAGCCAGCTTTGTCAATGTGTCACATTTATAAATCTTAAATTAAATTAAGACCTTGAAGCCCAGTTTGAGAGGCATCAACAAAAAAAATATTAAACTTTTTTTTTTTTACAATAAATAAATAATAGTAAAATAAATGTACAGTATTTTTTCTTGTAGCTTTAAGCCTGACCATAAGTGCCGCTAAATGTCTTTATGAACTGGTGTTAGTGATGTGATGATGAGGAGGATGAGGGCAGGGAGGGCATCTGGTTTAGAGATCTGTTGGGTCTCTGGGGTCTGGGTTGAGAGGCCGGGTCTGCAGTGTCTGGACTTGAATTTGAACCAGGATTTGAGCCAAGACTTTCCTCCACCACATCAGAGTCCACCTGCGCAGGGCACTCGAAATGAACACAGTGGAACACCTGGAAAGTAAGGAGAGTTAGACCCACAAGATAAAAGTGGTAAGCGCACCTTGCGTCATCTGTTTCCTGTCTAGAATGCTCTAAAGATCAGAGCATTGTACTTTAGATACAAGTCAAAAGTGTGTTATTACATTAGTGAAATGTGGAGCAGTAGTTCAAATAAATGTTTTTACTGCACAGAAGGCTGGAGATACACTAATATCACTAATCTGCAGCAGCTTCAGTCTGATCCTTGCTGACACACATGAGGATCTACAGCCTTTATACTTTTAAAGAACGCTTCAAACTGCATAACAGCGCTGTTTTGTGGACTGGGTGTCATTATTTGCAGAGGGCACATTCTAATGGGTAATACTAATGAGATGCAGTTAAACAACTTTACGAGAGCTGAGTCATAAAGTTGTTTCAGTATTTTCGGCATGTCCTGAGTTTGTACCTTGCACCTCTGTCTGTCCCTACAGTCCTGGTTCACTCCTGGTTCAGTCCTGGTTCAGTCCTGGTTCAGTCCTGGTTCAGTCCTGGTTTAATATCTCACCTCGTTCGCAGTGTTATGAGTTCCCACAATTCGAATGAAGGAGGCTGGATGTCTGTCAAATTTAAGTGTCTGCCACGACCTGAATATCAATAACATAAAATGTAAAAATATTCAAATAAAATGATATGGTTCAATAATTCTTGATAAAAACACTGTAAAGGATTATTGCAGAAGACAGGTGTTCTTACCGACAGGGGACCCGGGTCCGGTCCACCACTTTGGTCCACTGCTGCTGGTTTGTGGACAATTCAATGTAATAACTGTACGAGCGCTCATCACAGTCCCATAGCAACAGCCTGAGAGAGAGAACAGGGTCAGAACCACCACTAAAACCAGGAATAGAGCAGAACTAAACCACAACTAAACCAGGACTAGACCAGGACTAGTCCAGAACTAAACCAGGACTAAACAAGGACTAAACCAGCACTAAACCAGGACTAAACCAGAACTAAACCAGAACTAAACCAGGACTAAACCAGGATTAGACCGGGACTAAACTAGGACTGAAGCAAGGACAAAACCAGGAATAAACCATGATTTAAACCAGGTCTAAACCAGGACTAACCTCATGGAGCTGATAGAGTAGGGCTGTGCGAGTTGGATGACTATGGCCCCAGAGCCGAGCTGGTGGCAGGTGTAGCCTGAGTCCCAGTCGTAGTTTCTTGTGTCGCCGTTGAGCAAGGCATTTCTGCTACGACTCACTCCCTCCACCACACTGGCACAGGCAGCAACTGTGGCCACGTTCTCACTGGGCACTAAAGACATGATAGCATTTGAGTATAATCCCTTGGGGATAATATCTAACTGCATTATAGGATTAGATTTGCGTTTTAATAATAGGATTGTGTTCAAAGTTGACATTTTAAACACGTCCAGAAGAACTAACAAAAAAGACTGAAATCTCAACTGACACAGTAACACAAGAATCACATTAAGACCATGTTTGTACAGATCTACACTACAGGGTTAGCCATTTTTATGCAGAATACAAAAATATATGTTATTTGTGGGGGAAATTAAAGAGGGGCATTTTATTTCTACATGGCCTTAACTGTAACACATAACATATTTAGATCACCATGTTTCCTTTTATTGTTTTAAAAATGCTATATTCACCCAAAAAAAACGTATTAACATGTTTTATAAGTTTCACTTTTGTTTCTCTCTTCACTCCCCCTTCAGGGTGTTATTCTAAAAAAAATAATACTTCAGGCATGTTTTTGACGAGGGAACTTTATAACATGGTAGAGCTCCAAGGTCCAAGAAATACATTTAGCAGAATACCACCTCTTTAAAGTACTTAAAAATTGCAGCCTTTGCAATTTGTGCAGCCCTATAATTATATATTCAAACATTACAATACAATAATATTTTGTGCAGTGATGCAGCCGTACCCAGCAGGCCGTTGTCCAGAGTGTACGAGCGGTTGGTGAACATGCACTCGAAGGCCACTAGGTGGAACACTTTGTTCACTGTGTTGTGTGTCCCCACTATCCTCACGTATCTGCAGAAGAAATAAGCAACAATCTGCATCAGAAACAAATGAAAACTGTCCTGAGACAGAGGCCTACAAACTTTTCAGGCTTGGATCCCCAAAATGACCATGCCACCGACCAAGGACCCCCTTTGGTAAATGAATCAAGAGGTCAAACTTCACCTGCAGACTCGAGGGGTGAAGAACAGGTTCTGCCAGGAGCGACAGAGGAACTTCGAATGATCCACAACTCTGATCCAGTCCAGCTCGTCCATGGAGACCTCGATGTAGTACGAGTACGACCTGAGACATAGACGTGAGCATTTAAAGGAAATGTTCTGATTGTTCTAATGATGTTTTCTTATCATAAAACAGACCTGGAGTTGTGTTTTGTTTCATTCTCACATGTTTAATACACAAACCCTGCATACTTAGGCGGAGTTCTTCTCTCAAACTGAAAACACTCTTCCACCTTGTGATGTCATGTTGTAATACAGGAAGTGCTCCAATGTGTTTGTAAACTCCATACACCTTCACTAGAATCATTTGGATCATTTCAGCTCTGGAATTACCAATCTCTACTGAACTGAAAGCGAAAGGTGCCGTTAACTTGAAAACTACCACTACATTAAAGAAATACTGTGGTTTATTTTGGTCTCCACTGTAGACCAAAATAAAAGTGCTTTTATCACCATTTGTATTTTATGTTTTAGAAAAAGACTACACAGAATGATGGTACAGCACACAGATTTACTAAATCAAGCATGACTGAAGCGAAATAGATCCAGATATGTTTTTGATGATTTGAGAAGAAAACTGAAAGATACAATTAACTACAGAAAGCACTGAATGCTTATTTTGTTACCTCAGTTGGATTAAACCAGGACTAAACCAGGACTAATCCAGGACTAATCCAGGACTAATCCAGGACTAATCCAGGACTAATCCAGGACTAATTCAGGACTAATTCAGGACTAAACCAGGTCTAAACCAGGTCTAAACTAGGATTAATCCAGGACTAAACCAGGACTAAACCAGTAATAAACTAGGTCTAAAACATGAGTGAAACCCAGGACTAAAGCAGGACTAAATCAGGACTAAACCAGAACTAAACCAGGACTACACCAGGACTACACCAGTTGAACAAGCAGCCGTGTTACCTGCTGTCTCGGTCCCACAGCAGTAGTCTTATGTGGTTGATGATGGAGGGTTGTCCCAGTTTAACCTGGATTCCTGCGCGCCCATCCTCTTCGATGGGGTGTCGGCTGAAACCATGATCGAGGTCATAGTTCTGAGTGTCTCCATCTAAAAGAGCCGACTTCAGCTCCCCCTTCACCACTTGAGCCCCGAACTTCATTGTGGCAATGTTCTCCTCTGGGACTGAAACACACAACAGGGACAAGTTAGGTTTAGTCTTGGTCCAGCCCCCGGTCCAGCCCCCGGTCCAGCCCCCGGTCCAGCCCCCGGTCCAGCCCCCGGTCCAGCCCCCGGTCCAGCCCCCGGTCCAGCCCCCGGTCCAGTCTCTGGTTTTTACTCACTGAGCATGCCTCTGTAGTTTAGATCCATATTCCGGCTCTCAGATCTGGTCTTGATGGCGTCAAGTAGATCGTCTGGACTCACAAGCCCCGAAGGTCGCACCACGTTCAGCATCTCCGTAAGCGTCATGAGAGGTAGCCGCACCGCTGACATCACTTCCTGTGTCTCTGGCCCCTCCCCTTGATGGCGGCTCCAGCGACTCAGAGCCAGAAAGATCTCCTTCTCTGAGGCTGCAAACGAGTCCCGTGTCACAACTGTCAGCAACGCTGTCTAATGAAGAGAGGAAGAATGCAAGGTTTAATTTGGGTTTATCACCTGCTTCAGTCTTGCTTCAGTCCTTGGTCTTGTCCTTGATCAAGTAGTCCCTGGTCTAGTCCCTGGTCCAGTCCCTGGCCCAGTCCCTGGCCCAGTCCATGGCCCAGTCCATGGCCCAGTCCATGGCCCAGTCCATGGCCCAGTCCCTGGCCCAGTCCCTGGCCCAGTCCCTGGCCCAGTCCCTGGCCCAGTCCCTGGCCCAGTCCCTGGCCCAGTCCCTGGCCCAGTCCATGGCCCAGTCCATGGCCCAGTCCATGATCTAGTAGTCTAATAACTATAGCAGTGTTTTTGAACCATTTTAGAGTTGGTGCACACTTCCGTTGTTGTGTCTGATGAAACACACACGAGAGGAACCAGCTGAGGTGGTGGATGGATGGATATATACATATACAGTGGTCCCCAACCACCAGGCCAGGGACCGGGCCGCACTAAAACAGTAAATAATTTATCAGTGACCACATCTTCTCCGTAACTTTCGCCTGTCCCTCATGACACATAATAATATATAATGAAAATCCTGATAGGAAATCACCATAGAAATCCATTTGATATAACGGTGAGCTTATTACATCTGTGCTGATCTGCTCTTGTCCTCAGCGAAGACCCACAAGCTCGTGAAAATGAGCCAAAACAAAAGTCTTTGGAGAGCTTTTTTGCAAAGGGGAAAGGGCCAACTGAGGAGCTAGAAGAGGAGCCTATGACCTCCAAGAAAAAGAAAGATAAATTTAACAGACAACACCAGGAGTCCTACTTAAATTATGGGTTTGTCTCTACAGGTGACTCTCATGCGCCGAGTCTGCTCTACGTAATATGTGGAGAAAAGCGAATGAGGCGATGAAACCTTCAAAACTGCTTTGGCACATGGAGACTAAGCACCCTGGATTAAAAGATAAGCCTTTAGAATTTTTTAAAAGAAACAAACGTGAACAAGAAGGAAAGAAGAAACAAGCGCAGGACTCCCACTGATTCAGCGGTATAGTGAGTTGTATTTTTATACGCTTAACTTATTTTTGCCATATTTATCAGCCACACGTAGAAGGCCGCTCCGTGAAAATAATTGGGGGGGGACCCCTGATTTAAACGTTATGATAGCAAGATATTATATATATATATATATATATATATATACACACCCACACATACACATATATACATATACATATACATATACATACACACACACGCACACACACACACACACTTTCTTTGTTTACTACATTCTATATGTGTCATTCACAGTTTTGTCTTCAGTGAGAATCTACAATGTAAATAGTCTTGGAAATAAAGAAGGAACAAACATGTACTGGTAGTATATAGTATATATGGTCATATATGTGACTTAAGCACTTGAGACAGCATGAGGAAGCCTCCTACACGTAGTACATCGTAACTATGATATGGAGTATATGTTATATATGTAGTACCTTGGAGAGCATGAGGAAGCCCTCTGAGCTCAGCACGTCGGGGGCGTGTCTGTCCATGTAGGAGCAGCAGGCGGCACTAAGTGTGCTGAGACCGTACAGACTTGCCACATCAAACACCAGACACACATTCTGAGTGTGCAGCACCGTGCGCAGGAACTCAGATGTGGAGTCCTCTAGTGGCTGGAGACCGTATCTGTGTGCCAGCCCCAGAAAGTCAAGTAGCACCTCCTCCCGAGCGGCGCTGAGAGAGGCACGGCCCGTGTATAGGTAGTTCAACAGCATCGAGAAGGCTTCAGCTCGGGTCTCCTCCAAACACACCTCTGCCTGAGGATGAGACTCCTTCATCCCCCCATACAACAGCGCTCTGTGGGAAGAGAGAGGCAGAGGAGGGGTCAAGGACCAGAGCATGAGAGGAGGGGGTCAGAGGAAGAGAGAAGGGCGTCAGAATCAGAGGAGGAGAGGAGGGTCAGAACCAGAGCAGGAAAGAAAGGGGGTCAGAAACAGAGCAGGAGAGGGTCAGAAGAGGAGAGGAGGGGGGTCAGAACCAGAGCAGGAGAGGAGGGAGTCAGAAGCAGAGCAGGAGAGAATGGGTCAGGAACCAGGACCACCATAATTTAGGATTCACTAATTCGATACCAGTATCTGATATCGACACCAATATTGAAACATTTGCTGGATTGGATATTGGCTTCCAAATACTGGTTCAGATGATAACCCTGTACGGCATTTAACTTTATATTTATTTATAGTTTCTGGCTGTAGTCGGCCCAGGTTTCCTAATGCTTGAATTTTTATTTGTACAAATTTGTTCTGTAGTTACTTGAGAGCCAAATAAAAACTTCAATAAAATAAGACATAACTGATCCAAATGTGTTATGTAGCTAAGAAAACAAATACTGTTTTCAATCTGTGCTGGGATCCTTAAATACCTTAGATAATGTAGTAATGAGCCACAGCATCAAAATTGGTATTGGAACTGATAAAGCTGGAATGGTGCATCCCTAACCATGATACAGCAAAGGTACTATCACAGGTGCTGGTACACTGGTATTTCTGTAAGAACTGGATCTAGTTATAACCTCACAAAACTGTCACTGTTTGCTGTGTTATTTTAGCATTGTTCCATGTATCGTACTTGAAATAGTTATAACTACTGTCTGTAGTAACTAGGGTTGTCAAAGTATTGATAATCAGAATACTAATTGATACTACTAGTGTCAAAACTAGGCACTCATTTGAGCAGGTATTGACACTAAAAAAGTCACACTGACAGGACAGAAATGAACCTTTCCTGAATATGTTTATACTGATGTTGAGCTATATCTTTTGCAAGTATAAGACATAGACTAGTATACACCCATAGACCACTATGAACCTACTGGACGACGATGGTAACATATCCATCCATCTATTTTCTTCCGCTTATCCGGGGCCGGGTCGCGGGGGCAGCAGTCCAAGCAAGGACTCCCAGACTTTCCTCACCCCAGACACGTCCTCCAGCTCCTCTGGTGGGACTTCAAGGCGTTCCCAGGCCAGCCGAGAGACATAGTCCCTCCAGCGTGTCCTGGGTCTTCCCCGGGGCCTCCTCCCGGTGAGACATGCCCAGAACACCTCCCTAGGGAGGCGTCCAGGAGGCATCCTGAGTAGATGCCCGAGCCACCTCAGCTGGTTCCTCTCAACGTGAAGGAGCAGCGGCTCTACTCCGAGCTCCTCCCGTGTGACTGAGCTCCTCACCCTGTCTCTAAGGGTGCGCCCAGCCACTCTGCAGAGTAAACTCATTTCGGCCGCTTGTATCAGCTATCTTGTCCTTTCGGTCATGACCCAGAGCATAGGTGAGGGTAGGAACATAGATTGACCGGTAAATCGAGAGCTTTGCCTTTCGACTCAGCTCCTTCTTTACCACAACGGACCAATACAGCAACGGCATCACTGCAGACACTGCACCGATCCACCTGTCAATCTTACGTTCAAACCTTCCTCACTCGTGAACAAGACCCCGAGATACTTGAACTCCTCCACTTGAGGCAAGGGCTCACCACCCACCCAGAGAGGGCAAACCACCTTTTTCCGGTCGAGAACCATGGCCTCAGATTTGGAAGAGCTGATTCTCAGCCCAGCTGCTTCACACTCGGCTGCAAACCGCCCCAGTGCCTGCTGCAGGTCCTGGCTCGAAGAAGCCATCAGGACAACATCTGCAAACAGCAGAGATGAGATCCTGTGGTTCCCGAACCAGAACCCCTCCAGCCCCTGACTGCGCCTAGAAATTCTGTCCATAAATATAATGAACAGAACGGGTGACAAAGGGCAGCCCTGGTGGAGTCCAACATGCACCAGGAACAAGTCTGACTTACTGCCGGCAACGCGAACACAGCTCCTGCTCCGGTCATACAGGGACCGGACAGCCCTTAGCAAAGGGCCCCGGACCCCATACTCCCAGAGCACCCCCCAAAGGACACCACGAGGGACACGGTTGAATGCCTTCTCCAGATCCACAAAACACATGTGGACCGGTTGGGCAAACTCCCATGAACCCTCGAGCACCCGATGGAGAATATAGAGCTGGTCCAGTGTTCCGCGACCAGGACGAAAACAACACTGCTCCTCCTGGATCCGACGATGGTAATATAATATAAATAAAATTCCATTATCTCAATAGCATTTTAAATAAGTGTTTTGTTTTCTTTTTTCATCATGGTATTGGAATCGATACCGAGTAAGGAGTCTGTTCCTTAATAATGAAATCGAGTTTGAAATTTTAGTATTGCAACAGCACTCGTTATAACCTCATGAAAAGACTTGTTTATGTTGTTTCAGGATTATACCGTATGTGTCGTACCTGAAGTAGTGGCATCGCGCAGCCAGAATGACCCTGTGTGCCGGGAAACGTTTGCCCTCCACGATGAAGGTGACGTCGCTGTACTCCTCACCCAGCACTAGCGCCCCCACCTGCTCAGAGAGGAGATGGATGTGGTCAATCTCTGACACTGAAGCTAGGGGGCGCAGGGGGTGGCTGTTACTCATGATGATGCTTCAGGAGCAGCTGATGAGAGAAGAAGAAGTAAAGGATTAAAATAAAGATAATTATACAAATATACATCCTCTATGATCCTCTTCTCTGACCCTGTGCTCAATCTGATCCTCTCCTCTGACCCTCTGCTCAATCTAACTCTCTTCTATACATTTTCTGCTCCATCTGACCCTCTCCTCTACATCCTGTGCTCCATCTGACCCTCTGCTCCATTCTCTGCTCCATCTGACTCTCTCCCCTGCATCCTCTGCTCCATCTGACGCTCTCCTTTGACCCTCTGTTCCATCTGACCCTCTCCGCTACATCCTCTGCTCCATCTGACCCTCTCTTCTACATGTTCTGCTCCATCTGACCCTCTCCTCCACATCCTCTGCCTCATCTGACTTTCTCCTTTACATTTTCTGCTCCATCTGACTCTCTCCTTTACATCCTCTGCTCCATCTGACTCTCTCCCCTGTATCCTCTGCTCCATCTGACCCTATCCTCTGACCCTCTGCTCCATCTGTCCCTCTCCTCTACATCCTCTGCTCCATTTGACCCTCTCCTCGGCATCCTGTGCTCTCCTTCTAACTGTGTGATGATTTCTCAAAGTGTGCCTTCTATAATCTGTGCACAAGGTGAATGTCAGTACAGTATAAGGCACAGTGTGCAAGCAGATATCTTACAATACCAACAAGCTACACGAAACAACTTTAAACGATTATCTGTCTAAACAGTTACAATGCAGTCATTTACGACCGTTCTTTAAACACAGCGATAAAACGAATCAAAGATTATCATAGATTTAACTAGAAACACAAGCAAGAGCACTGAGACATTAGATGACATTGGAGCTAATGCTAAATGCTAACCAATCGGCTAACATGACATTTACAGGTTAAGTAGTCGAAATATCTGCACAATTTTTGAGTTACTGTAATCGTACATCTATTAACTGTTTTTAAGGCAAGAAATTTTTGAGACATCACAGTTTGATCGGCGCGTTCTTATAGTATTTCAGCTTTGTTTACAGCCACTAGCCTTGAGATATTTGACACCTGCGAAGCCAAAACCTGCAAAATTACCTAAACTTTAGCGGTTTTTGTGCAGATTCCTGGTCAAACTCACCGACAGCTCGCTCTCACACCGTAAATGTAATGAAATAAGCTTAGATCTGGCTAGTTTTCCTTTCGCTTATGTATAAATCCTGCAGAGTCGCGAAAGCCTCTGACATCACACAGCTCACGCACACTTTCGGCATCACGCAGCTCACGCACACTTCCGCCATCACGCAGCTGACGCACACATCCGGGTTTGGTTTCATTCTTTGGGTTTTTTCTTTGGAACATGCAAAGTGTTGAATGCGTGATCTCCATCTGCTGGGCTGGAGTGTGCACAGGGATTATGAGGGAGTAACAAAGGAACCATTAAGGGAAAATAAATTATGCTTGGTTATTACTTGGTTGATTGCTCATGCTAAATGCCTCATCCTTAAATGTACTGGTCAACTAGGTATGCAAGAGCTTATCATTTAAAGTGCGCATGATAGGTTAAATGACTATTTTCTCTTAATATTTAATGTTTTACAAAAAATAAATAAATAAATAAAATACCTAGTCTTTTCTAGTTTTTAGCTTTTGTTTGTTTTTTGAGTTTTTTTTCTGGTTTATAATTTGACTTCCTGGTTGGACACACAGCAGCAGATATGACATATGTAGGGGTATGTTATCTAGCAACTATAATGTAAACAATGGCTAAAGCATGTCTAAATTACACAATAATTATGATTTGACAAATTAAAATAAATAATAATGAATGAATAATGATATTATTCAGTTACATCAATGTTTCAAAATGCCTTCCTTTTGCGTAAATTCTTCTTGTATTTTGGATGGACTTTTCCATGTTGATGACACAGGCAGAGGGATTCTGTTTTAGAACTCACTTTCTGTATTTTACAACTTTTTCTACTTTTATCCATAAATTACCACTTAACTATGATAAATATGATAAATATTTCGCACAAGTACTACCCCACCAAACTAAGTCAGAATTAGAAAAATATATGAATCTGTCAAATGGACAGGTGTATCAATCTACTCAGCCAAAATGAACAGTAAAAACCCAAGCACAACCACAGAATTCATCATTGACAATATTAAGATCCCTCTCTCAAATCATGATGAGAGAATTATGACTTTGAAATGTATTTTATTTTATATAATACATTGGTTGGGAATTGTGTATTTTCTATATTTTTTACGTTTTGATTATGTTTACAAATTTCTGTGCCTTATTAAAACCACTTACCGTTCCGACGGCCCGCCCGCGGGCCGTCGCCTTTTCTTTACAACTTTACAGCAATGTACATTCACTTCTGCGTCACCCACACAAGCAATCTACACATCAAATGAAAGCTACGGATCTCATTTTCCGAATATGTAAACCATTTTCACCTAAAGTCACCACAGTGCTGTCAGGAAAGCCGTTTTTACAGAAAAGCCAAAAATGCCTATTTGGACTTCACTTACCTTTGAGGGCTCTGGTTCTGTCAAACATCAACATATTTCCACAAAATCGGTCTCATTCTTTCCGTAGAGGTCCAGAGAATATAATCCAGTCAAGAAATTATGTCCACAAAATAAGTTAGATCCTCCATGTCCAATCTGCTGCAGGAAAGTGAAATCTGCTCCGTGATTTTTTTGCATTTCTTTTGTCAATTTCAGGCATAACAAACTTCAGACAGCGCCAACTTTGTTTCTCAGTGATAGACAAACATGCTAGCTTCTGATTGACACCAAGTTTGGCCAATAAGGTGGGGGTTGTGGGTCACTGGAGCCCCAGACAGCGAATCAGTGCTACAGGTGACTGAAAGTGTACGCCCCACTCTCCCCCGTGTAGAATCAACCAGTCACATCTCACACATTCAGCGACGTTTTCTCCTTACAGCCAATGAGCAGCTGAACACGAGGATGTATGACATGCCATGGTTTTCTGTAAACAGACGCAGCAGGCCCAGTGCGTAACGAAAGTAAATGAATCACGGCTTTTCGTGCGTAAAGTGTGCGTAAAATGACGCACTGCAACAGTTTTGCGTTCTAAACTCAACGAAACGGATAAAACAAAGGCAGTACGCGACCGAGGGCACGGTGGATGTTTGTACAAGTTATACCAGAGGCATCTCGGACCCGGAGCGGTCCGTGGCAGATTCCACGGTGGACTCAGAAGTGGAGGAGCATATTCTTTGATGGACTGGATACTGTTCTGGATCGGTAAGCCTGGTTTATTCTGCTATTTACATAATTGTAGATAAAATATATCGTGTGTAATCATTAGCATCACTTCTGTGCATAGTGCACATTGGAACCATGGGCTCTGGCACATCTGTGTTTATCTGTATGAATTAGACTTCATTTGTTTATTGATTGAAAGGTGTTTTATTCTGCAGTTTACAGTATTGTAAGTATAAATTATAATATGATATGATATATATATTACTTCACCCTCTCTCAATTTTGTACTTTCTTGTTACTAATGTGTTTGTGTTTTTCTTTAGGCACATGGGGACGTTATCAGATGCTCTCATCGGCAAATGGCATTTTGGCAAAGACATTTTTTCACCATTTTTTGGACAAGCCATAATCATGTACAGTGAGCTTTTCACTGCTGTTTACAGTGTGTGTTTGTTCATTGTTTGCAGTGTGTGGAGTTTGTAAATATATATTTATTTTGACCCCTACCACTTGTTTTGACTATATTTCATAAACAAATATGTATTTTATATTATGTTTTGATATGCTATATAAATTTGCATAAGTAATAGAGCAGCTAAGTGTGCAGATACAGATTCCTCTAAGTGTGAGCTTTCAGTAGAGCCCTCATTGATGTCTGTGGGTTGAAGCATTCAAAAGTTATTGCAGTTTTTCCAAACGTTCTCCAAATGTCTCCATTTGGAGAGGTTTGGATAAACTTGGATACATCAAAAGTCCCTCCATAAAGCGCCTGGATTTAGTCATAATAAAATAAGTGTAAAAATCTCATTTTTTAATAGATTGACCTCAAATCTGAAATGTGAGAGGTCAACAACATTTTCAATTGAAATATGGTGTATTTTTGTCCCCAGCTACCTACTGCAGCTTTCTTCCCCTTAATTTTTACAAAAAAATTTAGGCGAGGATGAGAAAAATCATTTTTTATGTGTGTTCCAAAGTGTATAAATACTTACCAGACAAACTTGACACCTGAGGGTAAAACTAGAGGATGTTACCTTTACAAAGACCCCAAACTTGTGTAAATAATACTTATGGTTCAATAACAGTAATCATTTTAATTTGGAGAGGTCAGAACGTAGGCAATTTCACCAAAAATACCCGGAATGGTAAGGGGTTTTAACATAGAAGAGGCTGTGGTGGCTCCTATGGGTTTCAGGTTCCTGCATTTGGTGACATTTTGAAGACTTTTCACCATTTAAAATAAATATATTTTGATTTCAGAATCAGAATCAGAAGAAGTTTTATTGCCATTGTCAGTGAGCACAGCTCACAGACTAGGAACTTACTTCGGTGATAAAGTGCACATAGAAACACAGAAAAAAACACACTGAATAAACACAAATACAAATAAGTGCAGGCACAGAAGTAAAAAAAAAAAAAAGTTTAAAAATAAAATAAAATACTTAGGAGGTAGAAAATATATACAATAGCAGCATCAGAACAACAGTGCAACAGGAGTTATTTAGTGACCAGTTTTATAAAGTGTCCAGTCTAGTGCAGATATTATGAAGTGTTCATGAGAGAAACAGCAGAGGGGAAGAAACTGTTCTTATGACGAGAGGTTCTGGCCCTAATGGACCGTAGCCTCCTGCCAGAGGGAAGTGGCTGAAATAGTCCATGTGAGGACTATATGTCAGGGTGAGAAGTGTCAGCTGCTATACGACCTGCTCGCCCAGGAGTCCTGGAGACGTACAGGTCCTGGAGAGATGGAAGGCTGCAGCCAATCACCTTCTCAGCAGAGCGCACAATGCGCTACAGTCTCTGTCTGTCCCTGGCAGTGGCCCCAGCGAACCACACAGTGATGGAGGAGGTGAGGATGGACTCAATGATGGCCGTGTAGAACTGCACCATCATCTTGACCGGCAGCTTGGCTTTCCTCAGCTGCCGCAGGAAGTACATCCTCTGCTGGGCTTTCTTGATAACGGAGCTGATGGTCGGCTCAAACTTGAGGTCCTGGGTGATGCAGGTACCCAGGAAGCGGAAACAGTCCACAGTGGTGATGGGGGAGTCGGTCAAGGCGAGGGAAGGCAGGGGGGCTGTAACTTTCCTGAAGTCCACAATTATCTCCACTGTCTTCTGGGCGTTGAGCTCCAAGTTGTTGCCGCTGCACCAGGACACCAGCTGGTCCACCTCCCTCCTGTAGGCAGACTCATCCCGTCCGAGATGAGCCTGATGAGGGTGGTGTCATCTGCAAACTTGACCAGTTTGACAGAGTCATGGCTGGAGGTACAGCAGCTGGTGTACAGGGAGAAGAGCAGGGGGAAAGTACACAGCCCTGTGGAGGTCCTGTGCTGATTGACCAAGTGTCCGAGACATTCTTCCCCAGCCGCACGTGCTGCCTCTGGTCCGTTTGGAAGTCAGTGATCCACCTGCAGGTGGAGTCAGGCACGTTGAGCTGAGCGAGCTTGTCCTGGAGCAGAGCAGGGAGGATGGTGTTGAACGCAGAGCTGAAGTCGCAGAAGTGGAATGAGAACCAGGGCCACATCTCGAGGAGATTGTGATGTACCACACAGACGCACCAAATTTGGACAAACCGTGCTCTCTGTTAAAGGGACTCATTATTGGAATAGCCTTCCTCTGACAATAAGAGAATGTTCATCTCTGTCCACATTCAAACTGCAACTTAAACGGTGGCTGAAGGAAAACCAGGTCTGTGAGGACTTTTATCTGCTTTTATTGTATTCTTGTAATGTCTATGTTGTATATGTTGTCTGTGTACCTGCCTAGGAATAACACAATAGAAATTAGCATTTTTTTGCTGCTATAATCTGGCATATTTACACTGTGTTTACTACAGATTTTCAGTAATATGCGCTGTCCCTATCAAATAAATAAATAAATAAATAAATAAAATAAAGTCCACAAGCAGGATCCTGGTGTAGGTTCCCGGGGAGTCCAGATGCTGGAGGATGAAGTGAAGGGCCAGGTTAATGGCCTCGTCCACAGACCGATTGGCTCTGTAGGCGAACTGCAGCGGGTCCACGAGGGGGGAGGTGAAGGACTTGAGGTGGTGCAGGACCAGGCGCCCAAATGACTTCATGACTACAGACGTCAGCGTCACAGGTCTATAGTCTATATAGGTCTTAAATTGTTGATTGCTGTAGCAACCGTCCTTATTATTCATCATTCTCAAACACACAGATGGTCAAATATTCCCATAATTTAAAACAAGATCAATCAATCAATCTATCTATTTCTTTTTTGCAAATCTTAAGTTTGAATCATAAACAGCCTTCACAGAAAACATGAAAGGTCCACTATGTACCTGCTTGTCAATGCTTGTCTTGATGAAGATGTCAAAGTGTTAAATAATCTCTCTTACATTTAGAGAGCTCAGGATAGAATGTCAAAAACAGTTGGGGCCAGGCGTGCAAAATGTCCAGTTACAGAGGCTAAGTGAAGTACTATCTGAAAGTCTCCTAGAAGATATGAATGCAGCATTGAGAGTGATTCCTACCTCAACCATCATAGAAACCAATGAGTTGATATACACTTCAGCAGCAGCGATAGTAGCGGTGCTTGGCTATAAGAGCAACCATGGGAGAACAATACCCACGATGGAAACAACGATTAGAGGCGAAAATCAAGGCAGCGCAGAGAGAAAGATGCAATGAAATACCCAAGAGGTACAGCCAGATACCCATACCTGAAGGACAGAAAACTGTCAAACAAAGGCTCCAAGCCTTGGCTAACCGCCTAGAGAGGTAGACGTGAAACAATGAAGCCAGAATAATATACCGTCTGTTTGTAACACAACCGGAGAAAGTGTACACTCAGTGGCAGAGTAATAACACCAGAGCAGATCTACCAAGGCTGGGAGAAGGAGGCATCACATAACAGCAATGCACAGTGACTAGTGGCTCTGAGAGAAGACCACACGAACCTCCCTGAACAGAATCCAATCACTATCACAATGGTAAACATCCGGGGAAGAGTGTCAGGAATGAAAAACGTGACTGCACCAGGCCCTGACATGATCCACGCCTACTGGATAAGAAAATTCACTGCTGGCAGCACTAATGAACCAGCTGCTGACGGATGAGACTCACCTTGAATGGCTAATCGATGGGCATACAATCCTGATCCAGAAGGATCCCGCAAAGGCTACAGTACCATCCAACTGTCGGCCAAAAACCTGTTTCTCCACAACATGAAAACTCATGTCAGGCTTCATCGCGGTTAAGATTAGTGGGCACATGGATCAATACCTGAGCACAGCACAGAAGGGCAACGCCAAAGACTCTCAGTCTCCCAAGACTGCAGTAAGACCAGCCTGTGCACTGCCTGGATTGAATACAAGAAAGCCTACAACTCAATGGCACACACATGGATCACTGAATACCTCGAGCTGTACAACATCAACAGGACTCTAAGAGCCTTCATTACAAACTTGATGAGGTTGTGAAAAACCACCTTTGAGGCCAATGGCAAGCCACTTGCGCAGGTGACCATATCACATGTGGCATATACCAAGGAGTCCCCATAGAATGGGTCTCCTTCCCAGAAGGTACAAGTACTTCAGTATCGAAGCAAGCAAATGGGAACCTTGAAGAGGAAACAAGGAAAGCAGCCACGGTCAAATACCTCCAATGAGTAAGGCGTCAGCTCAATGGCAAGAACAAGACCCAGACAATAAATAGCCATCCCCTGCCAGTAATTAGATACCCAGCAGGAATCATAAACTGGCCAAAGGAGGAGATACAGACCACAGACATTAAGACATGACAGCTCCTGACCATGCATGGAGGGTTCAATCCCAAGCCCAAGGACTAGTGAGTGTAAGAGTCACTGTCCAGGATGAAACATTCAAGATCCATAAGTACATCAAGGAAAAGGCCCCAACAGATGACGTGCTCAGTGTATGTTTCAGACAGTGGAGCGCAGAGGAAGAGCAGATGGAGGTGCCATCATGGGAGGACAAGCCCCTATATGGAACATAACTTAAGTGGCTGATATCAAGAAATCCTACCAATGACATGAGAGAGCTGTCTGAAGGACAGCACAGACGCACTCATCCTGGCTGCACAGGAGCAGGCCTTGAGCACTACAGTGATAGAGGCCCAGATCTACCACACCAGACAAGACCCAAGGTGTAGGCAGAGTAAAAGTAAAAGAGTATGCCCCTGAGACAATCCAACTCATAAATGAAGGCTTTAGGATGCTGCAAAGAAAGCATACATGGAGTAGCACAACCAAGTAGTATACAGACACGTCTGTGCTGAGTACGGACTGGAGACCACAAGGTTAAGGTGGGAAACACCTCCAAAGATCGTGGAGAATGATGAAGCCAAGATCCTGTAGGACTTCAGATACAGACTGACAGAATGGAGATGGTGAACCAACCGGATATTGTGTTGGTGGATAAACAATGCCGTTGGGGTGGACACTGCAGTAGCAAGTGATGGGAACATCAGGAAAAAGGAACATGAGAAACAGACATCAAACATCTCAGTCCCAAAAAGTGCAGTACTAGGAACAGCAAAGATACTGTAGAACCCTCAAGCTCCCAGGTCTCTGGTAGGGGACCCGAGCGTGGAAAAAGGATGAGTGATGAGGATCTATACAGTTGAAACCAGAAGTTTACATACACTATTTAAAAAAACTGACATGAAAATG
This sequence comes from Periophthalmus modestus, assembly GCA_019594935.1. NCBI lineage: Eukaryota > Metazoa > Chordata > Actinopteri > Gobiiformes > Gobiidae > Periophthalmus > Periophthalmus modestus. The sequence goes on along the minus strand of JAIEZT010001328.1, from coordinate 21,965,585 downwards.
TCAGTAATTTCTGTTTGCTAAATGCCAGAATAATGAGACTAGAGACTTTTTTAAAGACAGTTTTTCATTACCTTTTTCAGCGTCAGAAGTTTACATACTGTAATATTACTATGTCTTTAAACAATTTGGGAAAACCCAGATGATGATGTCATGTCCTTGGAAGCTTCTGATAGGACAACATCTGAGTTAATTAGAGACTCACCTGTGGATGTATTTGAAGGACACGTGAGACACACTGCTTCTTTGTGTAACATGATGGAAAAATCAAAAGAAATCAGCCAAGATATCAGGAAGAGAATTATGGAATTGCACAAGTCTGGTTCTTCCTTGGTTGCAATTTCCAGATGCCTGAAGGTGCCACGTTCATCTGTTCAAACTGTTATACACAAATATAAAAACCATGGGAATGTCCTGCCATCAAACCACTCAGGAAGAAAACGGGTTCTGTGTCCCAGAGATGAATGTGCTTTGGTGTGAAATGTGCAGATCAACCCAAGAAGAAAAGCAAAACACCTTGTTAAGATACTGCTGAAGCTGGTAAGATAATGCGTCATTATCCACAGTGAAATGAGTACTATACCGACATGGACTGAAAGGACACTCTGCAGGAAGAAGACATTACTCCAAAAGAAACATAAAAAAGCCAAATTACAGTTTGCAAATGGACACAGGGACAAATACTTTAATTGAGAAATGTCCTGTGATCTGACAAAACAAAAATGTAACTGTTTGGCCATAATGAGCATTGTTATTTTTTGGAGGAAAAAGGCGGAAGCTTGGAGGCCTGAGAACACCATCCCAACTGTGAAATATGGGGTTGGTAGCATCATGTTGTGGGGTTGTTTTGCTGCAGGACTGGTGCATTTTACAAAATAAATGGCATCATGAAGAAAGAACTTTATGTGGAAATATTGAAGCAGCATCTCAAGACATCAGCCAGGAAGTTAAAGCTTGGGCTCAAATCGGTTTTCCAAATGGATAATGCCCAAAGCATACTGCCACAAAGTGGCTTGAGGATAACAAAGTCAATGTTCTGGAGTGGCCATCACAAACTCTGATCTCAATCCTTTTGAAAATGTATGAGCAGGCCTGAAACACCATGTGCGAGCAAGACGGCCACAAATTTGTCTCAGTTACACCAGTTCTGTCACGACGAATGGGTCAAAACACCTGCCAGCTATTGTGAGAAGCTTGTGGATGGAAATTTAAAACATTTGACCCAAGTCATACAGTTTAAAGGGAATGGTACAAAATACTAATGAAATGTATGAAAATATCTGACTTTGAAAAAAAAATATGAAAAATTGCCTAAAAAAAATCTTCTCTCACTATTCTGGCATTTAGCAAATGTAAATAATTTTGGTCATTCTAACTGACCTAAAACAGGAAAGGTTTAGCCTAATTTCATGTCAGTGAGAAAAAAAAAGTGTATGTGTACACAAAGAAACATCAACAGGTTGCGAACCTTCCATAAAAATTACACTGTGCATCTAACTACAATGTGTTGTTACATTTTGCATTAAAGGTTCTATATTACACAGAGTTTACTCTTGTGAGCTTTAAGTCATGATATAACACTGTTACCTCCTCAAAAACAGACCCAGAGTTGTGGTTTGTTTCATTCACACATGTTTCAGTAACAGTTTATTATTTGTCTGTCTAGATCTCCAAAGCTCAAAATGCTCTGATCCACCTTGTGATGTCATGAAGTGGTAGTTTTCAGATTAACAGCTCCTTTTACCTTCAAGTCAATAGAAACAGTGGAGCACTTCTTGTATCACACCTTGTATCACAAGGTGGAACAGTGTTTTCTGTTTGAGAGAAGAGCTGAAATCTGCAGGGTCTGTGTGTTAAACATGTGTGAATGAAACAAAACACAACTCCAGGTCTGTTTTTGATAAGGAAACAACATTATTACAGATCAGAAAATAGCATAATATGGGCCCTTTAAACTACACACTTGTCTGTTTATTAACAATGTCCATCCATCCATTTTCTTCCGCTTATCCGGGGCCGGGTTGCTGGGGCATCAGTCTAAGCGGGGACTCCCAGACTTCCCTCACCCAGACATGTCCTCCAGCTCCTCCAGAGGAACCCCAAGGCGTTCCCAGGCCAGCCGAGAGACATAGTCCCTCCAGAGTGTCCTGGGTCTTTCCCGGGGCCTCCTCCTGGTAGGGCATGCCCAGAACACCTTCCTAGGGAGGCGTCCAAGAGGCATCTTGAGCAGATGCCTGAGCCACCTCAGCTGGTTCCTCTCGACGTGTAGGAGCAGCGGTTCTACTCCGAGCTCCTCTCATGTGACTGAGCTCCTCACCCTGTCTCTAAGAGTGCGCCCAGCCACCCTGTGGAGGAAACCCATTTCGACCTCTTGTATCCGCGATCTTGTCCTTTTGGTCATTACCCAGAGCTCATGACCATAGGTGAGGGCAGGAACATAGATTGACCAGTAAATCGAGAGCTTTGCCTTTCAACTCAGCTCCTTCTTCACCACAACAGACCAACACAGCGACCACATCACTGCAGACGCTGCACTGATCCGCCTGTCAATCTCACGTTCCATCCTTCCCTTACTCGTGAACAAGACCCCAAGATACTTGAACTCCTCCACTTGAGGCAAGGGCTTACAAAGCCACCTTTTTCCAGTTGAGTACCATAGCCTCAGATTTGGAAGAGCTAAGTCTCATCCCAGCCGCTTCACACTCGGTTGCAAACCGCCCCAGTGCCTGCTGCAGGTCCTGGCTCAATGAAGCCATCAGGACAACATCATCTGCATTATCAACAGTAGAGATGAGATCCTGTGGTTCTCAAACCAGACCCCCTCCAGCCCCTGACTGCGCCTAGAAATTCTGTCCATAAATATAATAAGATAAGATAAGATAAGATATGGCCTTTATTAGTCCCACAGTGGGGAAATTCCAATATTGCACCGCACAGTTAGACAACAGAAGGAAAATCATACATGCAATAAAACAAGATAATAGATAAATAGCTAGAAATAATTTAAGAAATAGACTTAAAAATAAACTCTAATATACACATATATATACATACAGATATACATCTCCGTAAAGTGACTTGAGTATTGCACGTAGTTTTGGTTGAATGACACATTCGTTCAGTGTTAACAGTGTCATTATACAGTCTGACAGCAGCAGGAAGGAAAGACCTGCGAAACCTGTCTTTCACACAGCGAGGGTGAATCAGTCTGTCACTGAAGCTGCTCTCCAGGGCAGACAGAGCGTCCTGCAGGGGGTGAGACTCATGGTCCAGCATAGAAATGACCTTAGCCAGGACCCTCCTGTCCCCCACCTCCTGCACTGAGTCCAGAGGACAGCCCAGGACGGAGCTGGACTTCTTGATGACCTTGTCTAGCTTCTTCCTCTCCCTCTCTGTAATGCTGCTGCTCCAGCAGACCACACCGTACAGGATGGCTGATGCCACCACAGAGTCATAGAAGATCTTCAGGAATGGCCATCTCACCTCAAAAGACCTGAGTCTCCTCAGGAGATAGAGCCTGCACTAGCCCTTCCTGTACAGTGCGTCTGTGTTGTGAGTCCAGTCCAGTTTGTTGTTCAGATGAACACCCAGGTACTTGTATGAGTTCACTCTCTCAATGTCACTTCCCTGGATGTTTTTTCTGAGGGGGCAGTAGAGTGGCGTCTGCAGAAGTCCACCACCATCTCCTTAGTCTTCCCTGCGTTGATGATGAGGTGGTTCTGCTGACACCTGTCCAAAAAGTCATGTGTTAGTCCTCTGTACTCCACATTGTCGTCATCCTTGATGAGGCCAATGATGGCAGAGTCATCAGAGAACTTCTGCAGGACGCAGCAATGAACAGAACCGGGCAGCCCTTCCAGTCCAAAATGCATTGGGAACAGGTCTGACTTACTGCCAGCAATGCGAACACAGCTTCTGCTCCGGTCGTACAGGGAATGGACAGCCCCTAGCAAAGGGCCCCCGACCCCATACTCCCGGGGCACCCCGCAAAGGACACCACAAGGGACATGGTTGAATGCCTTCTCCAGATTCACAAAACACATGTGGACTGATTGGGCAAACTCCCATGAACCCTTGAGCACCCGATGGAGAGTGTAGAGCTGGTCCAGTGTTCCACAACCGGGACGAAAACCACACTGCTCCTCCTGAATCCAAGGTTCAACTATCGGTCAGATTCTTCTCTCCAGCACCCTGGAATAGACCTTATCAGGAATCCTGAGGAGTGTGATTCACCTGTAATTGGAACACACCCTGGCAGTCTCAGTCCCGGTCTGCCAGTCCAGCGGTACTGTCCCCAACTGCCACGCGATGTTGTAGAGACGTGTCAGCCAAGACAGCCCCACAACATCCAGAGACTTGACGTACTCGGGACGGATCTCATCCACCCCCGAGGAGCTTGCCAACCACCACAGTGACTTCAGCCAGGGTGATAGATGAGCCCGCCCCCAGGTCCCCAGTCTCTGCTTCCTCCTTGGAAGACGTGACAATGGGATCGAGGAGATCCTCAAAGTATTCCTTCCACTGCCCAACAACATCCCCAGTCGAGACCTGTCCCCAACCCGAAGGCGCAGGGACGCGACCCTCTTGTTCGCCGGGGCGGCTGAGCTGTGGGGCAATTAGCAGGCCCACACCAGCTCGCCACCGCTCCCTGCGTGCAACGCCAGAGAAATGGAGAGTCCAGCCCCTCTCAAGGAGTTGTATTCCAGAGCCCAAACTGCGCGTGGAGGTGTGGCCGACTATATCTAGCCGGTAACGCATAAGCTCAGGCCCCCCCCCCCCCAGCGCGGTGACATTCCATGTCCCCAGAGCCAGTCTCCATGTCCGGGGATCTGGTCGTCGACTGCCGCCCAGATCTCTGCACCGGCCCCTTACGGATCCTCTCATCGGTGGTGGGTTCATGTGAGGACGGCCCCACGTCGCTCCTTCGGGCTGAACCCGGCCGGGCCTCGTGGGTAAAGGCCCAGCCACCAGGCGCTCGCTGTCGAGCACCCACCTCAGGCCTGGCTCCAGGGTGGGGCCCCGGGTACGGCTGTCCGGGCGACGTAACTAGTCTTGGTTGTTCTCTCATCATTAACGGCTTCTGAACCGTTATTAGTTTGACCCATCCCCCTGGACCTGTTTGCCATGGCTGACTCTACCAGGGGCATGAAGCCCCTGACAACATAGCTCCCAGGATCATTCGGGTGCTCAAACCCCTCCACCAAGTTAAGGGGGTGGTTCAGGGAGGCGATTAACTATGTGTAAACGTTAAATTGTTTCCATCCCATATCTGGACAGAGATCTTTTTATTTATTTTATTTTATTTAACCTTTATTTAACCAGGAAAAAGTCCCCATTGAGATTAAAAACCTCTTTTTCAAGGGAGTCGTGGCCAAGCGGCAGCAGCAAATAAAACATACAGTTACATAATACAAAAGGACAAGATAACAATAAAAGACAAATAGATTATAATATATACATATATACACACATACATACATACATATATACATGCATATATGCACACACATATACACACATACATACATACATACATAAAAGTATATATATATATATATATATATATATATATATATATATATATATATATATATATATATATATATATATATATATATATAAATCACTAAAATACAAACAAATACAAATACATTCAACATTAAATAAAATACATAATTTAATATTTCATACAGATGGGGGCAGCGAAAATTAATATGGCTAAGATGCAGATTTTTTTGTAATACAGTGAGTTCTTAGGTCTATAGAAATGATCAGATTCAACATTCGTGAATTTACCTTTTGGATATTTAACAACAAAGTACAATGGCTCTTTCCCCATCTGGGAGTATGACATCATCACATTTTAAAATCTGAAAACACCAAACCAATAGAGGATTTCTAACCTGAAACTGGCTCTGGACTGGTTTATTTGCTGGACTAGTTTTGGGTTATTCTATTGTTCTTTGGGAGTCTCTGGTCCTCCAGAGTGAACCCTTACTCAAAAAGACCCCAGTCCCATCAGAAGGTCCAAGCTCTGGCCCTGTGAGGCTGTTTGGATGTGATAATTGACCAGGTATGTCATTCATTTAGGTTTTAAAATAATTAAGCATGAATGCGATCATCATTTTTTGAATGAATGAAGAAAGAAAGAAAGAAGAAAACAAAGAAAATGTGGCATTAATTCTATAACAGTATACAGACTTTATCCTGACAACAATAATACCAATAAAAAAGCAGAAGTATATAAATGGTAAAAAAAATAAATAAATACACCTTCACGAGTGGATGTGCAGTTGTTTGGCAGTGCAAATACTTTTGGTATTTAGGTCCAAAATGTGGATTTGATTTGCTCCATGTGATGTTCAATCTAGTATAAAAGTTCAAATTGTGTGACTAGATTCTGCTGTGATATGTAAATGAGCTGAAGTCCAGACAGTGTTCACAGGTTACACCACACTTAAATTCTGGATTTACTGTGGGTATATTCTGAACAACCTTTTGAACTGTCAAATCAGTGTATATTACTGACCATGTCTGATGTGAAATCCAGCCTCATGCTCTCTGCCCTGGCCCCTGGGATAAACCACCTTCACCAAGCAAGTAAGTGAAGTGTTTTGCCTAAGGACACAACAACAGTTTACATTAGAACCAGTCTGCTACACCTACAACTAAGTCCTAATATTTACACAAGATTAAATTAATTAACTAACTTAATATTTTGATATACTGGGTGTAGATTATAAAGATATAAAGTTATTGGGAAACATTGAACAGGGTACATGAACTCCAAATAATTTACCTACTTCCATAAACTAAAAATGTCGCATCTGGCTTAGATTTTGATTTAAATTTGCAGTTGATTCATTAAAACAGTCACCTTTTCTAACCGCTGCGCTAATATTTACTTTTAAAAGCCTTGTCTTATCAGGGCTGAGGGGATTACACTAATGATCCAAGCCCTCCCTTCGGCCTGCCTTTCCCCCGCTCTTCTCGGGCCTATTTCACCACTTTAACCTTCTCTAAACTGCACATTTGCTTTGTTTAACGTCGAAGGACAAGGTAAACTCTCTTTTTTTCCTGTTTTTATGAAAATGTGCATTATTTTCGCTGTCCAATATTGACATTTGTAGTTTGATGGACGCGTTTCCGGGCCGAGCTCATTGACGTGTAAATGGGGGTGGCCGGGGCCTTCAGAGGGGGATGTCCTTCGCTTTTTGTCGCTTTATCGCGTCTTATCACACCCTCTCTCGTATTCAACATCGGAATTGTTTTGTTTCTTACTCTTTTGACGAGTATTTAAAGAATTCCGAGGCGTGTTAGTCGACACCGTACTCCGCCGTCTCCCCCCGGGTTTCCCTTTAACGGTTGTAACGTCCTAACGTCCAGCTGATTGCATTGAGGAGCAGCGTTCAATTCTGTCCCTTTTTCCCCTTTGAGGCGTTTTGTTCGACTTTTGCGTTCACCGTGGCGCTTTTTCGCTCGATCTCACTGCCTCTTTCTAGCCTCTCCCGGACCATAAACCCTCTAGTTGTTTTGTCTTTCCGTGCAGCTCGAATGCGGGATCGTTTTTGTCGCTGAAAAGAGCCAGGCCGCAAACGAAGCCTCGCGTTTTCCTGACGGGCTCCTCCGGGTCAGACGCACCAGTCATGGGCGACACCAGCGAACGCAGCAAAGCCTCCACTCTCCCTCCCCGCTGTCCGTGCGGATTCTGGGGGTAAGTTTATCCACACATTTCCCACATCCAGATCTTTAAATGAAATTGTGCTAAACTGGTTCAACTTGTCTCGAGCCATTGTTGTTGTTCTGTGGTACGGGCCAGCGGGTGGGGGGTTGGGAAGTTGACTAATAAATAAATCACCTTAGCTCAGAAAGTCGCCTTATTTCCGCTCTTTTCCCACATTAAACGCTCTTTTGTGTAAGTTTCTTCCACTGACACGGACATCACATGTTTAAACTCATATTTTGGCCTGATTTGGGAGCACAGGAGGTGACGTACCGAGATACCAGAGTGATTTATTACTAGCAGGTTGCATTCAAACCTGTTTTCTGGCCCCACCTAATGCTAAAAGAGCACTAAAACGAATCACCTGGCCACTAAAGACGACAGTTTGGGGTTTTGTCGAGTCTTTGGGCCATTTTGAAGTTAATTTGCGTCGCTTTTGGTCTGTCTTGTCAACTAGTGAATGTGTGTTGCATACCGGATGTGAAAGACTGATGGATCCCGTGTTAACCCAATAGGAACTCGCCTTTATTCTATTAAACAGCGAAATCCGAACAAAATCATGTCATTTTTCTCAATCTAGCAATGTGTATTAACAACTAAGTCAGTATTTTAGCTGTTCACTGATAAAGTACTACGGTGTATTTTATAGGACAACGCCTGATGTAAAGGAGGAACTGACATGACTTAAAGCTTACTGCCTTACACAATGGCAATTCTGAAGTTACTAACGATTCAAAAATGTCACTAGCTCCTGTTCAAATATGATCATGATAAGAATAAACAATGAGCCATGTATAATGTTTTATTTTTACATTTTATCCACATTTTCCCATACAAATTTAGCTTTAGCTCAGTCATTCTCATTGTTTCTGTAGCACTTGGCTTTGTTCAAATCAAATAAATTTCAGATTTTTGGTCATCTTTATGTTAAGCCTTATTCACAATGCTGTAGTCATGGTTTAGTCACATTATAGACCTGCCTTAGTACATGTATAGACTTCAGCTTTCTGGTGGTATTTGGAAAACTACTACCTAGTGTGAAAGCATTAAGGATGTTTGTAGTTGTGACACATCGGTTACATTAAAAAAAAAAAATATTACATTATAGTATTTCTACTATATTTTTAATGGATTATGTGATGATAGAATAATATCACAATAATATAATAATATATAATAAGACCAAAACTGCTTGTCAAATGTCCCTGTACGTATCTCTTGTGTAAAAGTCTGCCATGTGTTAAAAGGAGCATCTACGTTTCACGGTGTTATTTATAAAGGGAACGTGACTCGGAATTGCCTGATATCCATCCAAGGCCCTGACAAGTGGCATTCCCTCAGAACCTTTCATTCATCAGTGTGCAGTGCATACATCAGACCTGCCAAAGGAGAGTTTAATATGAAGCTGAAAGCTGTAGAGGTATGCACAGGGAAAGGCTAGAGATTCATTTGTTTAAGGGCCATATTCTACTGGCACTCCACTGGCTCCACTGTCCACTCTCTTCCTCCCAGTAAGGAGGTTGTGGGTTAGACTCCTGATCTCTCCTGAGGTGTGGATGTGCTCCCTGCCTGTTGTTATACTTTATGGTTAAACTTTGGAATTCAGACATTTTACTTGAAACAAAATGGGAGAGTCTGGACTGGCTACATTCACATCTTGAAGTTTAGAACTGTCGTCACACATCTAGTCATTTTCAACTAGCCTAATGTTAAACCATTGGAGATTTTAAGATGCGAAATGTGACACTACAATGTGATTCATGTATTTACAAGTGACCCAGAAGTTTATCAGGTTGTTTTCCTGCTCAATTGACATCACTGTGCATCCTACAGTAGTTTGTCCTTTATGACTTGGTGAGTGATTGGACCGAGCAAACAACTATTATTCTGACAAACATAACAATTAAATGCAATTTGTTTTTATAATGACATCAACGTGCACAATTAAAGACTTCCAGGAGCTATGGCAGTTGAGACATGATACTGGCTAAAATATGAATATGGCTTCACAGTGGAATATTTGATATGGATATGGACTTGTTTTTGTTCAGAGAAGGACACATTTGTATAATGCATTCTGTCTGGTAGACAAGTGTGCAATGACAAACTGCCTTTTGAAGGTCCTATATTACACAAAATTAATTCTTTTGAGCTTTTAGCCATGTTAAAATGTTGTTACCTCTGCAAAAACATATCCTTTATTTGTTTGAGTAACCCTTATTATTAGTCTCCAAAGCTCAAATTGCTCTGTTTTACCTTGTGTTGTCAAGTGGCGGTAATTATCAAGTTAGTGGCTACCTTTTACCTTTAGTTCAGTACAGATTGGGTTTTCATTTGAAAGAAGAACTCGGCCTAAATATGCAGGGTTTGTGTTAAACATGTGTGAATGAAACAAAACCCAGCTCCCAGTATGTTTGTGATGAGGAAACAACATATCATAGATCAGAACGTAATGTAATACGGGCCCTTTAAACAGGAGTATTCTCTGTATTAAAGCGTTAATGCTACTTAAATGTACTGTAGCCCAGTGTCGTGTCTAATATCGCAGTGTTTGGACCCTCCCCCAGCCTCGACTCCAGTTGTCTCCGTTTGCTGTGTCCACAAAACCCTCCTGTTCTGGGGCCACCTGTCAGCGGCAGGTGCTCTGCTCCTGCCACACGGATACAGAGCTGTTCAGAGGTTTAAACTAAAGTTGCAAAAGAACAGGGAGTTTAGACATATCATATCATCACATTATAATTACAAGTAGGGCCAGGCGGTATTGACAACAAATATGAATATATTTGGATGATCCCGATGAAAATATTCCATCAAAGTGTGGTCAAATGTGCCTGTAAAAGTCATGGCTAAGGTTCACACATTGCATAAAAAGTGAATGGTCTGTAAAATGAAAACTGCAGATTATTTTTTCTCCTCTTTATTATGACATATCAACTGTTGAGCATTCATGGGTAGGGCTGGGCACCGTTTTTTTTTCATCGATAGCAGTACTTAAACGATACCTGTTTTTCACTACTGGTTTCAGTTCTTTATTCGGTGCCTATAATTTTTGGAAGTGTACATTAATGGCCAATTTTAAGAAAATATTTTTTAACCCTTGAATTACATTATAACTATGTTAATTCATATTTTAAAATGTGGTACTGGGCTGTACGAGGTCCACTCAAAACAAATGCACATGCAAAGGAACCAGGAGCACAGCTGATCCTCATGTGGACTCACACTCTTAAGGTTAACTTTTGTTTTCTTCGTAAATGGCACTTTAGATCAGAGGCAACATTGCGGAGCACATGGTTTTTGTTTACGCTTTTACTTACCTGGACAGAGGAGGATTATGGCCAACTTTACACAGACTCGTTTGGCTGCATCTTTACACACCTAGACATTGGATATTTACAAATTTACCAGGATCAACAAGGGGATGAGTTTGGCGAAGTTTGGTTCATATCATCTGTTTGGCTTCAGCTTTACACGGACACTGCAGACCGGATGTGGATTTATTATTAAACATAATACTTTGACACTGTAAAGGCTGGAGAATTGAGATGAAGAAACAAGTGTGCAAATCCACTCAAACACATCTTGTGTTTTAGCGATGAGATTATGCACTGCGGTGTGTTTGGACAGGTGTAGGCCTGTGTTTGGACAGGTGTAGGCCTGTGTTTGGACAGGTGTAGGCCTGTGTTTGGACAGGTGTAGGCCTGCACATGTTTGGACAGGTGTAGGCCTGCACGTGTTTGGACACGTGTAGGCCTGCACGTGTTTGGACACGTGTAGGCCTGTGTTTGGACACGTATAGGCCTGTGTTTGGACACGTATAGGCCTGTGTTTGGACACGTATAGGCCTGTGTTTGGACACGTATAGGCCTGTGTTTGGACACGTGCAGGCCTGTGTTTGGACACGTGCAGGCCTGTGTTTGGACACGTGTAGGCCTGTGTTTGGACACGTGTAGGCCTGTGTTTGGACACGTGTAGGCCTGTGTTTGGACACGTGCAGGCCTGTGTTTGGACACGTGCAGGCCTGTGTTTGGACACGTGTAGGCCTGTGTTGCTGATCAGTGTGGTGTACTTGTATGTATTTTTTGGAAACTTATGGCCGATAAGCTCTGCCAATATTTTTGTGCCGATATGTAGGGCCAGTTTTGATTATTTTCCACAAATTCTGTAATGTAAATGTACTACACTGTACCTTTTTGTGCTGTGTCCTCTCTGTATTAAAGTGTTCAAATTAAGCTTCACGTGGATTCTTTGGGCACCAGGTCAGCCAAAACAAAAAAAAGCGATATTTGCAATTTTTATCGTACTGGCTAACTGCTATATTGATCTGTCTCTATTGACAACGGTCCTAATTTTTCATCATTTTGAAACGCATGCTTTTTTTGTTTTGTTTTCAGGCTTCTATTAACATCTTTTACAGACCCCTGCATGAAAAATAGCCCTCTGGCATTTTACAGAAATGTTTAATAATATGCACTGTCCCTGAGATTAATAAATAAATGCATAAATAAAACTGTACTTAGGACAGGGCTGGGTGATGTAACAAAAATAATCCCCCCTAACAATCACAAATCACAATTTTACTTATACTTTTATTTTAAGTAAACGTCTTCCATACAGTGCTCTCCCACAAACCTGAAGATCACTTGTCCTGTATTAAGCAAAACATTTCCCAGCTGCCTGAAGGCCAGATCTTTTATCGCCAATACATAAGATTGATGTTTTTTTTACACAATTAACCCTGTATCTAGTGTAATTGCTACTAACTATTTAGAATGTTCAAGGTAGATTTTGAGTTCATTTTTGATGATCTAGACCAGACTCAAACTCAAGACCAGACTCAAACTCAAACATATTATATTTGGCCCGCGAGACCATATCAAGTATGTATTAGAGCTGGCCCGTTGGCTGCTGCACCAGTATAGCATATGCACCACTAATACCACGAATCCCAGAATGCTTTGCAAATGTGTTGGTGCTGACCCCCAATACTTCTGTTGACACTCATTAGCATCTGCTACCTGCCACCTCACTCAAATTTAATCCACCCCTTCTGAAAAACATGCAGATATTGTTGTAAAATGTTTCAATAAATATTTAGTTTGGCCGGAGACTTAGTCCCAGTTTTTAATTTTGGCCCTCTGCGAATTTAGTTTAGATCAGGGGTGTCAAACTCAAACTCCTTTTTCTTTAGTTGTTTCTACCTCAAACAGTACAGTAGTGAGTGACACAGAGGTACTCATCCATGGCCTTGTCCTGAGGGGATCATTAGGTCAATATTTCCCCTGATCATTTCACCAAAGGCATAGGTCAAGGCCAAAGGTTTCAGTTTGTCCACACCTTTGTTTATCTGATTAACCAGACTCAGTCCATCTTCAATGTCTATAAAATCCTATCATATTTTGAGCTATGCGCAAGTTTCATAATCAGTTTTCTTGATAGATTGAGCAGTAATAAAATGTCATCTTTGAGAACTAAATGTCCCTGTATCTACATGGGGTCTTATCATAGACTCTATAAAGAAGTGGACTGAGTGAGTGTGACGTCACCCACAGCGTTCGGCTCTGGTCAAATGTAGCTCATTGAGGCTAGTGGTTATAGAGCTGAATTTTTGGAATTCTGACTGAGTATCATTGCAACCAAAGAGCCAATCAGGAGCGAAGGTAACACCCCTTCCCACCCGCACCACTAGTTTAGCAGGGAGTGGGCGCTTAGTAACGCTGTCAATCAAACCTGTTGTTGGCGGGAGCGACCTCGGGGAAAGAAAGCGCCTGATTTGTGTGTTATTAATGTTCATATCTTGATTTACATGGCGACTAGCAGGTTAGCTTTGTCCATCTACATATACAGTCTATGGGTCTTATTCTGTGTAAAAGCTGCTAACCCTGTAGTTTAGACCGCTACAAACTAGTGTTGTCACAATACTAACATTTCAAGCTTGATTTTGAAACTAAAGAATAGACTTGCATACCGATTCTGATACCACGATGATCATAAACACTTTTTAAGACAGTAGAATGTGATTTTTCCACTTTAAATGTTGGTACTTTGTGTTCTATTCCCCATGTGTCTCATATCTGTGTAATCTCAGTGTCCAGTAGGTTCATAGTGGTCCATGGGTGTATATTAGTCTATGTGCTCTATACATGTGAAAGATACAAGATCATTCTTAAACTATTCGGGAAAGGTTCATTTGTCAATGGGACAGTTTTAGTATTGACACCTGCTCAAATGAGCAGGTTAGTATCTGTTTTCAATACTTTTGACAACCTATAATAGTAAAAAAAAATTTTTATATATATATTTTATTATATTATATTATATTATATATATATATTATATTATTTCCAAGCTCCCATATATATATAAAAAAAATGTATATTATATATATAAAAATAATTAATAAATGTGTTGTGTGATTTGACTAACCCCACCCCCCCCTCTGTCTCCTCAGATCCAGTAAAACCATGAACCTCTGCTCCAAGTGCTTCGCTGGTGAGTCCTTTGACACATAGGCCTGCCACTATAATTGCTAGATTGACTTATCATTCACAGTATGAAAGAAATTGATTTTGGGGCTCAGTATTTATTGTGTGTTCAATTTCTTTGTAAAAATGATTGGGGTAGAGATTTGGGGTATTTTTGTTATAATGCAATACTATGGCTATTATTGCTTCATTCTGTTATTTATGTGTTGCAGCTCAGGCTTTTGAATGATACTGTGTGTTTAAAATACTCTACTGGGATTATCCTGCATTATTGTTTTTGTGGCATAAAGTGGTTTTACTATTACCATTTGTCGCAGTACATCTTTGTAGCAATATATCGTGCTTAATCATTTATAATTTATGACGTGACAGACCTGTTGATACGTTTAAAATTTTGGATATTCAGTTGCGTTTCAGATCATGTGTCTTTAAATGTTTTTTTTTTTTTTTTTTTTGAACTTGTTTAAAAAAATCAGTTTGAACAGGTTTTCTTTGAGTTCCTCAGGTCAAACAAAGGTCATACCAAACACCCCCGAAACAAAAATTAACAAAATCTACGAGATACCAGGCCAGAGTACCATATTACCAGTGCTACTGGTTTGAACCCGGTTTAGTTCCTGGTTTAGTCGCGATAATAAAGGTGTGCAATTAATTGTTTGTGGGATTTTTTAATAATTGTGATCATCGCACATGGTTATAATCATCTTTATGGCACCAGACTGCCTCAATGGTTAGATGTTAGTTCTGGTGCTTGCCCACAAGAGGGGCCTTTGTCATAGCAGTGACACTTGGTTGCTTCTGTGCCTTTTGGGCAGCACCGTTATCGCTGTCTGAACTATATTGTGCCAGATATCAACAATAAACAAAGTCTGATCCGTAACTCCACAGGAACGTGCCAGAGCGCGCCTCATTCATGCGCACAGATGAGATGCTAATGTGTGCACATCTTATATTTTACCTACAATAATGCAAATGGCAGAATAAAACGACACCTTTCAAACAATATACAAATGAAGTCTAATTCTAATGAAGCTAAATACAAATGTGCTAGAGCTCATGGTTCGAATGGGCACAGAAGCAACGCTAACAATTACACACAGTATATTTTACCTACAATTACACTACTCACAATAAGTTAGGGATATTGTTATTTACTCAAGTGCTTTTCTTATTTGGTCTGAATCTTGATGAAATAAGTAAAAGTTCCCTTTGATATTACTAATAATGAATGAGAGGAAACACCATTTTCATGAGTTTATTATTTATTACCACAAAAATTTAGACAATAACAAGGATAGCCCCAAATAACAAAAACTGACAATGTCAGTACCGGGTGTTTCCACCATTTGCCACAATGACAGCTTGACAGTGACGTCTCATACTCCTCACCAGCCTCATGATGTTGTTCTGAGGCAATGCGTTCCACTCTTCCACAAGTGCTACACGCAGTTCTGCCAGGTCACGTGGGGGTGGGGTACGACCATCTAGTCTCTGCTTCAGCTGGTCCCAGAAAATGCTCTATGGGGTTCAGGTCAGGGGACATTGCTGGCCATACCATATGAGGTGCTCCGACTTCCTGAAGTCGAGCTGTGACAATTCTGGGTTAGGGTTAGGGTGGAGCATTATCATCCATGAACAGAAAGTTGGGGGCCTGCTGGCGGAATTGGGGGATGATGATGGGTTCTATGATGTCTCCGAGGTAAGAACGTGCAGTGACTGAGCCATCTACAATAACCAAATCTGTTTTGCGCTGACTGGTGATGCCTGGCCAGACTGTTGCACCTCCTTCACCAAAGCAAACCCTGGGGACCATGTTAACGTCGGCGTATCGCTCACCTCGCCTTCTCCAGCAATGCTGACGACCATTATTTCTGTGCAAGGTGACCCGACACTCATCAGTGAACAGTATGGTAGACCACTACTGCATTGTCCAGGTCACATGGCCTTGTGCCCACTGCAAACGTTCACTGCGGTGTGTTGATGTCAGTGGAGTCACCTGCAATGGTCATCTGGCATTCAAGCCAAAGCAGTGGAGTCAGTTGCGAATGGTTTGTGTGGACCCTAGTACCCCTCACATCTCGTAAACGAGCCTGCAACTGTGTGACAGTTGCATAACGATGTCTGAGTGCATAGGTCCTTAGGTACTGGTCATCGTTGCGGTCTGTCACTCGTGGGGCTCCACTCCTAGGTGTTTCACAAACTCTGACAGTAGTTCTGTGTCTTGATGCAAGTCTGCTGATGACACTTTGAGACACCAAGTTCACGAGCAACATCTGACTGCCTGCCACCAACCTGAAGGCGCGCTATGGCCAGGTGGTGCTGCTCGTCCGTTAAGTGACGTCGTGTGTTCATGGCTGTTTGAATGATGAACTTGGAATGACTTACTGACAATGCCAGCTTTTTATACCCACAGAATGTTGAAATTGATTCCACATCGAAAAGGGTTGTCTTTTTTTTTTTTTTGGCCCCAATATGTAAGGCACACTGTACACAGTGAGACCATTACATGGAATAATCACCCCAATACAATTGCCTCCCTGTCCCAAAAATCTCTGAAGTGAAACAAGCACCGTATGTATGACATGCACTGAGTCTCACAATATCCCTAACTTATTGTGAGTAGTGTATGTCAATAGCAGAATAAACCACGCTTACCAATCGAGAACAGCATCCAAGTCATCAAAAAATAAGGTCCACGAACCGCTCCGGGTCTGAGATGCCTTTAGTATAACTAGTACAAACATCCACATTGTCCTTAATTGCATACTTCCTTTGTTTTGTCCGTTTGGTCATGTTTAGAACCCAAAACAACAGTGCGTAAAATGCACACACATTACGCACAGATTTCTGGATCCACTTATCTTCGTTTAAGCTCTGTCTGTTTATGGAAAATCATGGCATGTGATACATCGTGTTCTGCTGCTCATTGGCTGTAAGGGGAAACATCACTAAATGTGTGGAACGTAATTAATTGATTCTACAAGGGGGAGAGTGGGGTGTAAACTTTCAGTCATCTGTAGCACTAACTCGCTGTCTGGGGCTCCAGTAACCCACAACCCCCACCTTATTGGGCAACATTGGTGTCAATCAGATGCTAGCGCTTGTGTTTAACACTGAGGAACAAAGTTGGCACTGTCAGAAGTTTATCATGCCTGAAATCGGCAAAAGAAATGCAAACAAGTGACGGAGCAGATTTCACATTTGGAATACTTTCCTGCAGCAGATTGGACATGGAGGATCTTATTTTGTGGACATAATTTCTTCACTGGATTATATTCACTGGACCTGTATGGAATGAGTGAGACCAACTTTCTGGGAATATATTGATTTTTAACAGAACCAGAACCCTCAAAGATAAGTGAAGTCCAAATTCAAATTTTTGGCTTTTCTGCAAAAACTGCTTTCCTGTCAGCACTGTGGTGATTGCAGGTGAATGGTTGATGTGTAGATTGTTTGTGTGATTGATGCAGAAGTATATGTACATTGCTGTAGAGTTGTAAAGTAGGCCTGGGCTGTTGGAATGTTAACAGGGTAATAATTACTGTGATAATATCGCTAATCGCGATTATTTTGGTCACAATAATCGTGAGTCTTAAGTGTAATATCATCCCCTCCCCTGGTTTGGCCCCTGGTTTGGGCCCTGGTTTGGCCCCTGGTTTGGACCCGCTTTGGACCCGGTTTAGTTTTGTTTGGCCGATGGTTTGGCCCCCAGTCCGGCCCCCGGTCTGGCCCTTTGGTCTGGCCGTTTGGTCTTTTCTCATTTCTCACCCTCTTATTCCTGTGTTGTAGACATCCAGAAGAAGCAGCCAGGGGAAGAGTGCAGCTCAAAGCCCCTGCAAAGCTCTGGCAGTGGGGCGTCGGTGTTTAGTGCAGACCCCAGCACCTCCTCCCCCTCTTCCCCCTCCCCTTCCTCCTCTTCCCCCTCCTCCTCCCCCTCCATCAGTTCCACGTCGCCCTCGTCCTCACAGCCCGGCTCCAACTCTGAGGCCTCGGCCGCGCCAGAATCACCACTCAGCTCCAGGGAAGGTGAGACTAAACCTGCTCTATTAAACTGCTCTTTAAAAACACTGCTGTGGGAGTTTAGTGCATTTTCTCCTCTCAAACCATTATAAGGACCACGGAGAGGAGAAAGCATGGAGTCAGCTGGAGTTTAACCTTTTATATTTTACCTTGTACTGTATATAATCTGTTTTTTTTACCAGTACTTTTCTGAGTAGTTGACGTTTAAGCCTTAGGATCCTGAGTGCAGTTAAGGGCAGTGTGAGTGGCATCTGCAATAAACCTGCACCAAACCTTCACCTCTTTAACTATGACCCAAATATAACTACTGTTCTGCACCCGCACTGTAGGGCTGCGTTCACACCTCACTAACTCTGACTCTGGCCAGATTGATATGTTTAGTTCTACACATCAGTTTGGAACGGCTCTTGCTGAATGCGATCGGAAGCAATATTGGTGCGTTCAAACTAAGACTTCACTCTGATCAAAATGTCAAAACAGTGGAACAAGCTGAAAAATCAAACTTTAGTTGAATCCAGTTGAGAGAAAAGTACAGGTGGTTTACCCTCCATTAAGGCACAAAGCGCTTCTGCACGTGTTTCACAAACTAAATAGTCTGTATTTCTGCTAAAATAGGCTGAAGTACACCTGTCAGCATTGCCATGTTTGTTTTGATTTGTTCAGTGCTGGCTTCCACCTAAACAGTACTGTACCGCTTCAGCCAGAGCCAAACAAGAAGGATTCTCAAGAGTTTGTGAACTTACAAAAATCACTAGAAGAACTTCACACAGGGCTGCGAATCATGGGTCCATAATGCAATAAGATTTAAGACCCACAATTAGATAATACCACAATATGGCGACACATGAGATAATCCATATATTCCACATAATATTCTGAGTTCTGTAACTGTTTTAACATGTGGACATGGCACATCAGAAATTGGAACTGGACTGAACCAGGACTATATCTGGGCCAAAGTGGGACAAGCGTGAACACAGCCTAATATAAGGACGTTCCTCTCAAATACCACCTTTCGGTTCCCCCCTCCAGTTAAGCTGCAGATAAAGTTTGTCAGAACAGCTAGGTTTGAAAGTAAGTGCATTTAAACAGACATGGTGTCTCTGTGGTGTCCTTGAACGCAACACGGCTCACAGGTAGTGCGGTGATGAAATACCTGTTTAACTGTGTCCAGGAGCAGATGGAGGAGGTCAGGGCTCTACAGAAACAGCATGCAACTCAAAGAAACTGTTCAATATCTTCTGTCTGCTGCAGTATGCAATGTTTACTGAAATGTATTGTGATACTACTAATACTATTACCACTACAGTTAATTTGACCTGTTGCTTTCAAGTTCTTTATGTGCTTTTGTTTCCTAAAATCAAATATACAAAAGCTGCAATGTTTTCCCCATTTGTGGTGGTTATATTTTGTTGGTTGACACGTTTGTCAATAATTTTGACTACATGAGGTTTGAAACTTGAGATCGAACCATATGCTTTTTACCATTACTGATATATTAGCATCTAGAGGAGCCGATGAACAATCGGCATTGCAGATATTTTTGGGCCGATATATAGGACCGATTTTGATTACCTTCCTGAAAAATCTATGATTTGAAATCACAGCTAATTTAAATATTGTCTATACTTTTTACTGGTCTGCATAATTAGACATTAAAGTTTAATAAGGAAAAATAATCTCAATAGAAATTATATTTCAGTCATCCACAGCCTTGTTTTACTACTAGCCTATAATGAAGCATTTTGTGCACTCATCACACTAAAAGTATTAAAATAAAGATTTACTTATCTTTTTTCACTTTATCAGCTCAAATGAAATATCAGCCTGTGCAGGAAATTTAAGGCTGATAGCCCATACACAAAAAAGGGCAAATATCGACCCAATGTATTGGTGTATTTCTAATTGAAACTGTAACTGCAGAATGTTTTTAAATTTACTGCCATGTAATGAGCCTTATTTGTACTGTTGCACCAGTGTGGCTTTCTGAAAGATTATAAAGTGTAAAACTAATGCACAGTGTGAGGTCTGTTCTGTTCTGATGTCGGCCCTGCTCTGTTTGACTGTTGTGTTTCAGGAACTTCATCCACAGACACAGCCCAGGGCACCCTCTGCACCCCCACCAAACGCCCTCGGGAGTCGGGTAAGGCCCTCCCCTGTCTCCCCTCTCTCCCCTGCACCCCTACCAAATGCCCTCGGGAGTCCGGTAAGGCTCTCCCCCCTCTCTCCTCTCCCTTCTCTCCCCCCTCTGCACCCCCACACCAAACGCCCTCAGGAGTCGAATAAGGCTCTCCCCTCTCTCCCCCCTCTCTCCCCTCTCCCTCCCCTCTCTCCCTCTGCACCCCTACCAAATGCCCTCAGGAGTCGAATAAGGCTCTCCCCTCCCTCTCTCCCCTCTCTCCTCTGCACCCCTACCAAATGCCCTCAGGAGTCCTAGGCTCTCTCCCCTCTCTCCCCTCCCCCTCTCTCCCCCCTGCACCCCCACCAAACGCCCTCGGGAGTCGGGTAAGGCTGTCGTCTGTGTCTCTTTCTCTGGGTCTTCATTGTATGTCTTTTTTATGATTGGTGGCAATTTTCACCAGGAAAGGCCTCATATTTGTATGTTTTTATCCTGGCATGCTGCCCTATTTGTAAATGATAGGGTTCCTCTTCTTTTCCCTCTCCTCTTATTTATAACACCACCTTTATAACATCTTTCTGTCTCGCTTCTCTCTCTCCTTGTTTGTAACACTGGTTGTCTGCCCACAGCTGCAGACACGGACAGCGAGGCAACCCCAGAGAAGCGCTCTCGGATGGGGGATAAAGACGATGGATTTGAGGGTGGCTCAACTCCCAAACAGAAGAACCGCAGACGCTGTTTCCGCTGCCAGACCAAACTGGAGCTGGTGCAGCAGGAGCTGGGCTCCTGTCGCTGTGGTACGTCCATAGACTATGTTTATAAAAATGGACATAGCTTACCTGTTAGCTGCCACATTACAATCAGGAAGTGAGCATGGGTGTGATCATGGCTCTATAATAAGAACTGGATAAGACACTCCCCCTCTGTCCCAAGGGAAGGTCGACTAGTGGCCGCTCCAGGTACTGAAGATCCCAGGAGCTTGGACCTAGAAAGAATTCATCCATAGACCACAATTCAAACATCCTCACATTTCACAAAGATTGTCTTTTGTAGGGATTCTTCTCTATTTTCACAACATAAACATTTAAAAATTTTACATCCTCAAAGCACCTAAAAGTTAACTTTGTAAAATTTGGTTTATCTCCACTAATAGCCCACGCTAGCCCCCCTCTAGCTGCTATTGCGCTGGTTGTTTAAAACTGATCATGTGGTACATGTTCCTGATGTCACATGGTGGAAGGTAGAAGCTTGTATTGAGGAAATATAGCGGAAGAGAAATTATTTTTGGGCCCATGTGCCAATGAGCTCAGGCCATTAAAAACGATATGACGCCATCTTGGGTTCACCTTTCAGATTTGATTATTCTTCTATTGGTGCAATTCTGCTCCATCAACTCCTTTCACTTGAAAAAACATGTGCCCTCTCTCTGTAGCTGCTGCTGTCAGACTCTGCGTTTTGGTCTCAAAATGTTTGTATTTACCCACTCTACATGATCCTGTTTTTTTAATTTTTATTATTTATTATTTAGCTATTTTGTCCTGAAATCAAGATACCAGTCAGACTTCTTTCCCCAAAGTTGCTCCTGCTAGTGTTGACAACAGGTTTGATTGACAGGGTCTTCTCCCTACCAAATCAGTGGTGTGGGCGTGAAGGGGTGTTACCTTCAACAGCCTCTCATGATTGACAGGCTGTTGTTTATACAGTCTCTAACCGTGTGGTGCGTCTCTGTCTTAGGCTACGTTTTCTGCATGCTGCACCGTCTCCCTGAGCAACACGACTGCCTCTTTGACCATTTGGGGCGCGGCCGCGAGGAAGCCGTCCTGAAGATGGTGAAACTGGACCGCAAAGTGGGCCGGTCCTGCCAGCGCATTGGAGAAGAGTGCTCCTGATCCCCCCCTAGAGAAACCTACAGGAACACCACGAGGAGGAGGAGGGCTGACAATAAACAAACTGAAAAGCATTATAACGCATCTGACTTCTCTGCTCCTGTTTTCGCGATTGGAACTTGTCGTTTTAAGGTTCACAGTTTCAAAAGAGACACAGGAAAAGGTGTTCATTTGGAGTGTTTTTGGAAGAAGCATGCTGTGGAATCCCAACCCAGGGATGACTACAAACATAGAGGATACATCTCACCAACTTCAGTCAGTTTTATACAGTTTCAGAGATTTTTCATTTAGATTTCCAGTAAGTTCAGACCCAGAGGCATCGTGGGACTAAGTGAGGGAAGAGTGGATGACTTGAAGAGCTACAAAAATGGCGGTTTTTGTTCATGTCATTGTTTAAGAAGAATTGTGAAGGAGAATGGGACAAATGTGTGATAAAATATTTGGGAATTGCGTTGAGGCATGTGATAAAAACCAAGAAAACTTTTTTCAACACTTAGAATTATTGTGGAACTTAAACTACAAAAATGGCGGCCATAATTATAGCTTCCTTACACTTTTTCATTTGTTCATCTCACTGGTAAAATCAAAGAGGAGATTTGATAAAGTGGGCATGTCTAATCAACACAAAAAACTACAAATATGGCAGATATTGGAAATGTATTTAGTCTGTGTGGATGAATAATGGGCACAACCACAAAAACTACAAAAAATGGCAGACACAATTTTCCACATTTTAGACATTTATATTTTGGAGGAAACAAGATATTACCTGCTTTTCTTGTTCACTGGTGGGGAACTTATGTTTGATTCTTCTGCTATTCTCTGATTTAATTATAATAATAATAATTAATATAAAAACTGAAAACATTATTTCTAACTCTAAAAAGGTCCTTTCCACTTTCTAAGCCTCAGGTTAAAACTATGTGCCCGCAATTTAAACTTTTTTTCTCATTTTATAATAACACATTTTGAAAACATCTATAGTTCTTCAAATGCCACTTTTCACCTCTTCCTCCATTTTTGATTTTTGAATTTTCTTTTTGCCACAAACTTTACTGGAGTAAATCTAAAATGTTATTTCCCCATTTATTAGTTCCAACTTCCCAAATGGTACTTAATATTTTGTGTATTCGAAATGACAGCAAAGTTTCACCAAAAATAATTCCCTCATGATTCAGTGCTCCCCATCTCTCCTTTAAACAACTCTATAATTTATTTTATTTTATGATGTATGCGTGGGGAACGGGGATAAAATTACATATATTTTTGGGGAATTCAAATTTTGTTGCAACATGTGAACATACCAGGCGTCAATTACACAAAACTTGGAATTAAGTGTTTTGAACTTAAAACAGTTATATTAAAAAAAAAAACAATTGTGGATTTGTAGAAAAAATAAATAAAATGTTATAATATAAAAGAATGAAACACATTCCTATTTTCATTCAGTTGATGCCTGTTTTGTTTACAGCAAAAAATAACATTTACTAAAGTTAATTTCAAGTTATAGATGAATATTCTAGACATTCATTTAAAACAATTCTTTACCTTCATGGAAATATCACAACTTTTTAGATTCTAATCAGTAGATTTCAAATGTTTCAAAAATAACTTTAGTTGCAGAAGTTGAAAATGTTAATTTACAGTGAATGGGTACTTTTATGAAACTAACTGCATTTTAAAGGTACACTATGTAACTTTTTACTCCCATCAGCTTTTCACTATGCAGATGTTAAATTGTCACATTTTTATACAGAGCTTTACGTCAAAGAACCACTCACCCTTTCATACACACATTCACAGACCCATTCATACACCTGTGTATGACTGTGTGGCAGGAGTAAGTGTCTTGCCCAAGGACACAACAGCAGCATTCATCCGTGGGAGCTGGAATGGCACCGCCAACCTGTGGGTCAGTGGATCGGACCGTTGTGCCAATGATGTCTATGTCAAGAGCAGGATTCAAACTGCCAACCCTCAGATCAGTGGACAACCACTTACCAACTGAGCTACTGTCACTCGCAATGTTCCACACTGTGGCATTAATAAGCGTATCTTTTCTAGTACAAGCGTGACAAAACTGAAACTTGGCCTGTCTATGATCTCCATGGACATGGGTTTAATGGCATACTGTGGAACATTCAAAGCACTAACATCTTTGTGGAATAAAACCGGTAGCAGACCCTTTATAGGAAGTTACATAGTGAACCTTTAATTTGAAGTCAGTGTTTTCACAAAGTCAAGTCTGCTTCCATAAATAATTTGACAATAAGTGGTTTTGTAATTGTTTATTATGTTTTGTTGCATTGAAATTCTGGACCTCTTGGATACAACCCTTGGAGTTTATCCGGTAATCTTCCTGATCAACTTTTCTGAAACGGCGGTACGGGACTCCATCACGTTTTGGATTTTCAAAATAAAAGCAGGACTGTGGTGACAGCTCAAACTATGCTAACGCCTCCCTCTGCGTACACAAGGGGGTGCGCTGGATCTTATTTTGAGATTTGGAGAAAAGCAGAGAAAAGTTGTTGGTTTTTTGGAGTGCGTGACGCGATGGATGACGTTTCTGTACCTTTTGAAGACAAATTATTTAACCTCATAATGTTTGAGTTACTTACACTTAGCATAGAGCGGCTTCTTTAGTTTCATGTGTAAAAGATTCTGTCCTAATTTCTCCTTAATTTTATCGTGTTCCATTTTCAGCGAGGAATAAACTGGATTAGAGGAACATCTGTCTGCTGTTTTCAATATGGTCACGTTTAAAGAGGGGGTATTATGCAAACTTGAGATATATAAAACTATAATGGTCAACAGTTTTTCAGTGAGTCACTCTCACCTCTGTTTAAAATCAAACTCCTGAAGGACCATGGGCTCGGACTGATCACAGGAAAATGAAAATGTGCTGCTTAAACCCATTTCATATTTTTTTCCTTGCGCTCTCAGGCTAGCTAAAAACTTTTTGACAATGTGTGCATTCTGTCACCATGGTAACTGCTGAACATTCTGCCATAGATGCATGTAAAACACCCAGCGTGATGCCACACCAAGTATCAATAGGGAATTCTTACTGTTGATTTCAGATTGTAGATTGTGATGTCATACTCCCAGATGAAGACAAGAGACAGTTTTTCCTAATGATGCTTTGTAATAATATCCAAAAGGTAAATTCACAAATGCTGAACCTGATTATTCTATCAGTGACTAGACCCAAGAGCTCCCTATAGTTTGTGCCAGTGTTACTACTTCAGTCCTCTGTGCTCCAGTAGCGTGTGCAATGTATATAGTTTCATTTTTAGGATCGTTATCTGGATTAGGCATATCAAGGCTCAAGTGTATTAAACTCATAACAAATATGCTATTTTGCATAAGAACATAATCACATTTAAAAGTGAAGTGCACTCCCCTCTTCCACCACCAGGTGGCGGCAGAGCTCCGCGCCGGGCCCCAGTCCCTTTCCCGCGGCTCCGGTTGGTCCTCGTGTTTTGTGGACTGGTGTCTCGGTTAGAGCCGTGTTTTCTGGTGTTGGGATCATTTATTTAAGTGCACTGCGGACTGTCTGGCGGCTGGGCTCCTGCAGTGTTTACATGATCCATTTCACTCCGTGTCCCCGTGTCCCGCTCCTGCAGTCTGAGCACTGGGTTTTATATCGGTGGAGTTGTTCCACAGTATGGCATTATAGGCCTTATACAGTTACAGGTGTGTTTATTGCACTAAAAGCCTTCAAAAACATGTAGCTTATTTTTACTTAAGGTGACCTTCTCCACAGATCTGACCTGTAACTTGCCCTGGCGGTTCCTTTAATACCACACTATGGAACATTCTATGCAAAGCAAAGCAAGAAGCCGACCCACGCCAGAAAAGATACACAATGCACCATTATATACAAAGTTTTTAAAGCACACAGATTCTGCAAAGTCGACTTTTCAGTTTTTTTTAACCACGTTCTAGTCGTTTCTTCTCAGTGACTTCTCAAGTTGTATTTGGACTGATTCATGTTTGAGTAATCTTTAATCTGCTCAAGATGCCATTTTGTCTGTTTAACCTCCACCTGGACACGCCCAATGTGACATACTCACCTGCTCCTCCAGTTTTATTTTCTTAATCTATGATACTCGTAGGATTCGGCAGCGTCGCGCTGTCATTTTGGTACAAATGGAAAAAAAAGTGCTGCTCTAATGTGATGTGCAGCTATCCACGGGCCGACAGCGTGCGGCGACGACAACTCCCATTGGGCACCGCAGTTTTCTAACGCAGAAGTCAGTGGACTTGTTTCTTTTATTAAGTTGTTTAAGATGAATATTGAATTTTGAATGTGTAAATTATAACATAATGATCCATAGGGTCAGAGATGAGAACCATAGAGACACAAGCACAGTATGTCTGCTTTAATGCCTGTTCTTGATTGACATCAAGAATGATTAACTGTAATAAACTGAGTTTTTTCTGTCACTCTGTTTAGCTTCTACTCAAGTATTTCCTACTGAGTCACTTTTTGTTATATATTACATATATGACAAAATTACATTTTATATACATATTTAAAGGTGCACTATGTAACTTTTCTGGTGGAGGGTCCATCACGTGCATTAAACTCGTCTTCCTTCTTGGAAACCAGCAGCTCTGTGGAGAGGCAACCCGCTTACAGTAACAATGCCTGGATTTTAATGTAATCAAACACCTGTAGCCTGTGTTTGAACACGCGAGATACATCAATGCCATACTGCGGAACATTCCAGACAAAGCCATACCATCAGCAGAGAGAAGAGTAGGTGGCGGACCTCCAGCAGAAAAGTTGTACCACGCCTTTAAACTGTCTTATGTTATAAAAGGCGTGTGTCCTCCGCAGATCAGCGCGGGCTCCTGTTGAGATGTTTGTTTTGGCGGCAGCAGCAGAAACACACTCACTCACTCACTCACTCTGCCTCTTCACTCACAGGAGAGACACAACCACCCACGAGCTCCAGCACCGAGCGTCACGTGCGGCAGGTGGAGCTCCTCACGCGCCCAGCTCCTCGCGCTCTCACGCTGATGCTGCGCGAGACCAGAGCGGCTCCAGAGTTCAGCTGAGACCGAGCTCTGCCCGCGGAGATCCCGGCGCCTCTGCCCGCTCCAACGCGCCTCAGTCACTCTCCTCCATCACTCCTCGGTGTCTCAGCCCGCTCTCCGCGCTTCTCTCCCCAGTCCAAACCTCCCGGAGTCCTCGCTGATGCTGCGGTGACAGGAGCCGGAGCCGAGGCTGCCTGGGGCTCCTCCGGCGGCGGCTCCGGCGCGTGTCTGCGGGGGCATGAAGCGTGTGTGTCGGCGGCTCTCAGTGGCCGTGGCGGTGCTCGTGTGGCTGGGAGCGCTGGTCTATCTGCTGGTGCTGAGCCGGAGGAGGCTTCCAGAGCTCGGCAGCGGGACGGCGGGAGCAGCTCAGTCCGGAATCAAGCAGGTAAGAGCGGCTTCACTGGGTCTGAGAGTCCGGGGGACACGGAGCCAGTGAGAGACAAGAGAGTGACAAGTTTTCATCAACTACCGTCACCGGCTGGATGAGAAATGAAAGGCTGGACAAATTCACGCTTGAATGTTGAGGCTGGAGGAGCGGGGTCCGGAGCAGCTCAGCCCGAGGACAGTGAGGCGAAGGGGGCTTCTGAGGGTCCGAGGGTCCAGAGGTCCAGGGGTCTGAGGGTTTGGGGAGGGATATTTTCTAAGTGAATGTGGCATAAAATACACTCCATTTTAATAAGACTAGGCTAAATATTTAACATTTTAGGTTAATTTTATATGAGCCCAATGAGCTGTCACTTGTTGCAGTTCAGCAGTGACTTGGGCTGAAGCAGTGGCTGGATCATTTGATCATTTGAGCACTAGGCTTTTAAAATGTATTTTTCCACTACAAATAATCATTTCTTTTTAGTGTTGGGCTGTCTTATAACTTATATTTTGTTTAAGATTTACCTGGAGATGTGTTTTGTTTCATTCACACATGTTTATTACACAAACAAGTTCTTCACAATACACATTTCTTCTCTCAAACTGGAAACACTCTGTTCCACCTTGTGATGTCATCATGTGGTGATGCAGGAAGTGCTCCACTGTGTTTTTAACTCTATACATCTTTACTAGAATCATTTGGATCATTTCAGGAATTGTCGATCTCTACTGAACTAAAAGTAAAAGGAGCTATTAACTTAAACTACCACTTCATGACATCACAAGGTGGAACAGAGCATTTTGAGCTTTGGAGATGTTACAGACTAATAATAAAGTGTTACTCAAACAAACAAAACACAACTCCAGGTGTGTTTTTGAGGAGGGAACAGGATTAGAACATGGATTAAGGTTCATTTGAGTCCATTTTGTGTAGTGTAGGAGCTTTAAGTGAACTCATTGATTTATTGAAATGATGTTTATAATGAGAGTTTATTGCCTCTGTTTTATGGAGCTGTAGTGGGCTGTAGTTGCTTGGCCTGTCATGATATTTATGTATCATGACGTGCTTAGGTTAATAGCTGAGAGATGGAACAATATGTTGTTCATGTGGTTTGGAGTAGAGCTGAGTGATATGGATAAAAAAATCTCTTTTTTTTTTTGCACACACTGGATGATTTGAATGGGTTTGAATCAAAGTCAGAGCAGGGACTAATCCTTCAAACGGTTTACATGTTCATCTTATCATATCCTATTATAATTATACTGCAGTTACATTTGTATGGAAATGTATCTGATTTGAAAAGTTTCAGTTAGAATGAGATTATTTTTAGATTGACATTTCTTTAATGGCATAATAACCCAGGAGTAACCCTGTTTTATAACACTTGATGTTTGCTTGCAATTTTGCAATTTTTAAGAGCAAAATTAATAACACAAATTAATCAAATGGATTCGATGACCTGCCCAGCTTAAAGTCTGAAGCAGAGCTCAGACTTTAGACAAGCAGTACAAACTGTCCATAAAGTCTCTTTACAATTTCAAAAATACATCAGAAAGGCAGTTGATAAGATATATTCATCAGACTACTTGGCGGTTTCCAAAATTTTACCTCATTTAATGTTTATTTAATTTAATTTGATGTTCTTGGTGGCACTGTCCCTGTCTCCATAAATTGATGGACGTGATGGTGGATCTTCTAGACTTTGTTCTGGAAGATCCACCATCACGTCCGTTGAGTTTGCATCTCATTTAGTCTCAGTAAACCATGACACACACTGTGTTTCTCTTGAAGAGGAGCCATTTTTTTAGGGGACGCCTCTTTAATCAACAGGACACCTGAAATACAAAAATGCAACGTGATTCAAAACTTTTATAACCACTGAGTACAACAGAACAAATCTAATTCATATATCTTATCAGCTGCCTTTGTAATAACATTTTAAAATTGTAAAGATACTTTATGGACATCCTGTGTAATGTAGTTTCAATAGGAACATTTATTGTGCTTTTTTCTAAATGACACTTTAAGTTTGTCGTCCACGTCACATGGAGGGCTGGATCATTTAGTCCAGTCATCGGTCAGTGGGGGCTTTTGTAGAGAGAGAGAAAGAATTTGGGGTGGTAAAAGAGTATGTGAGTGGAAGAAGAGAGGTGGCAGAGGGGAGAGAGGAGAAGAGAGAGAAGGCAATAAATAAGAATGGGAAAGAGAGAGATGGAGAGAGAGATGGGAAAGAGAGGGAGAGAGCAGTGAAACTGTGTTTAACTGATCAGTGACTCTACATGGTCTTATTCTGTTCCAAACCTGCTGCTAACCACCTACTTTATATTTCTCTACCAAACCTGATCCCATTCATTTTGTTTATTCACTCACAATAAATATGTAATTCCATGTTGTAGAGGAGAGAGGCAGAGGGTCAAGGGAGCAGAGGATGCAGAGGAGTGGGGCAGAGGGGCAGAGGAGCAGAGGAGCAGAGTGTTGAGTCAGCAGAAGTGTATTCAGATGGTAATACTGTCTCCCAGTCGAGCGGATTATCGTGTGTTTACTGAATGTGCCACAGAATCTCAAAAGGATCTCACACATTTTTATTCATTTTGTCAAACTCAGGCCTGAGACCAGAGCACACAGGGCTGGATTATAAGGCATATTATTGATATTTTGCAGCTGATGTCATCAACAATCCCAAGGGATGCAATGACAACTAGAGGCACTGCTCTGTCTGAAGCTCTGTTGGACTTTAATGTGAGCTTTTTAACACAATCTGACCGGAAAGAGATGACTAAAACCCGGCAGACACTACAGGATCATTTGTCTGATTTAGGACCCGATTTGCCTCTCACTGACTTCAGGGAGGCGTGACCTGATGTAGGATCCTCATATTCAGTTTTTAAGCCACAGTGCTCCTTGTGTATGGTGTCCGAGCGACTCTGAGCTGCGCTGTCATATCATAAATTCTTAATCAGAAAACATCACCACGGCAACAGCCAATAAAATGTAGCGCCATTGGTAGACGGAATGACAGAGGTGCGAGACACACAAATGGCAAAAATAATTTAAAGATGACGTTATGACTCAGATCTTGTAAAGTTGTTGAACTGCATCTCATCAGTATTACCCATTAGAATTTGCCCTCTGCAAAAAATGACAGCCAGTCCACAAAACAGCGCTGTTATGCAATTTGGAGCGTTCTTTAAAAATATAAAGGCTGTAGATCCTCAAGTGTGTCTGTTTACCACACAGCGAAGATCAGGCTAAAGCTGCTGCAGATTAGTGATATTAGTCTATCTCCAGCCTTCTGTGCAGTAAAAACATTTATTTTAACTACTGCTCCACATTTCACTTATGATAATAACACACTTTTGCCTTGTATCAAAAGTACAAGTGCAATACTCTGATCTTTGGAACATTCTAGACAGGAAACATTGACGCGAGGTGCGCTCACAACTTTTAGCTTGTGGTGTGCAGGCTCTTCTCTGCCATATCCCGCTGCACTCTTTGAGCTCGGAGATTTAAACTCTCATCTGATTCTCTTTGTGTCTGTGGTCTGCGCTTTCTGTTGCATGTTTAAAAATCATTTAAAACTGAAAAATCCTGTAGTATGTGGCGGCTTTAGTTGAAACTATAACTTGTGTGCTGATCTGTGCTGTTAAACAAGTCCCTCTCAGATAACTACATCACAGGCTAGCTTGCATTAGCCAACAGGTTCTCAGTTAGTCACACTCACCTTTTTGTTGATAATCAAACTCTTAAACAGGGCCATGAATGCTTGGATTGATCACAGGCTCTTGAAAATGTGATGATTAAATCCATTTTGTATTTTTTTCTTGAGTTTCAGACTACTTTAAAACTTTTTTGCAGTGTTTGCTCATGTGTGCATTTTGTCTCCATGGCAACTACTGAACATTCCGCCTCATGCTTACAGTTTAAACCAGACGTTTACATGCTCTATATAAAAAGACACACACTTTTTTCTCACTGTCTGGCATGAAATCAAACTAAGCTTTTCTTGTTTTAGGTCAATTATGATCAACAAAATTATTTCTAAATCCCAGAATAATGAGAGAAGACAATTTTTCATTACTTTCTTCAAAGTCAGACGTTCATGCATTTCATTTGTATTTTGTACCATTGTCTTTAAACTGTATGACTTGGGTCAAATGTTTTGGATATACTTCCACAAGCTTCTCACAATAGTTGGAAGAAATTTTGGCCCATTCCTCCTGACAGAACTGAGTTTGTGGCCGTCTTGCTCGCACATGCCTTTTCAGGTCTGCTCATACATTTTCAATAGGATTGAAATCAGGGCTTTGTGATGGCCACTCCAAAACATTGACTTTATCATTAAGCCACTTTGTAACCAGTTTGGCAGTATGCTTTGGGTCATTGTCCATTTGGAAAACCCATTTGTGCCCAAGCTTAAACTTCCTGACTGATGTCTTGAGATGTTGCTTCAGTATTTCCTCATAATGATCTTCCCTCATGATACCATGTATTTTGTGAAGTGCACCAGTCCCTCCTGCGGCAAAACAAGCCCTCAACATGATGCTGTCACCCCCGTGTCTCAGTTGGGATGGTGTTCTCAGGCCTAGAAGCTTCCTCCTTTTTTATCCAAATGTAACAATGCTCATTATAATAATAATAATGCCTTACATTTGTAATGCGCATTATCAAAGCCTCTCAAAGCGCTACACTGAAGTCATATTCGTTCACTCACTCCACACTTGGGTGATGGTAAGCTACTATTGTAGCCACAGCTGCCCTGGGGTAGACTGACGGAAGCGAGGCTGCCAGTTTGCGCCATCGGCCCCTCCGACCACCACCGATCATTCACACACACCACTTTCATACTAGGCAATGTGGGTGAAGTGTCTTGCCTAAGGACAGGTCCAAGCTGGACCGATCCTCCAACCTTCGGGTTGGGAGACCAATGCTCTAACCACTCAGTCCAATTTTAATTTGGTCAGACCACAGGACCACAGACCACATGTTTCCAAAAATTAAAGTCGTTGTCCCTGTTTGCATTTGCAAATCTGTAATCTGGCTTTTTTATGTTTCTTTTGGAGTAATGTCTTCATCCTATGTCGCTTTCAGTCTATGTCGGTACAGTACTGGATACTTACTAGCTTCAGCAGTATCTTCACAAGCTCTTTTGCTTTTGTTCTTGGGTTGATCTGCACATTTTGGACCAAAGCATGTTCATCTCTGGGACACAGAACTCGTCTACTTCCTGAGCGGTTTGATGGCGAGACATTCCCATGATGTTACACAAAGAAGCAGTGTGTTTCAAATACATCCACAGGTGTGTCTCAAATGTTGTCCTATCGGAAGCTTCCAAAGACATGACATCGTCACCTGGATTTTCCCAAATTGTTTAAAGTCATAGTAATCTTACTTTATGTAAACTTCAGACTGAAGAAAGTCATGAAAAATTGTCTTAAAAATCCTTCTCTCATTATTCTGGCATTGAGCGAAGGCCAAGGCATGGCAAGTTTATTTGTATAGCACAATTCGTACACAAGGTAATTCAAAGTGCTTTACAGAATAAGAAATACATTAAAATCACACAAATCAAAATATAAATAATTACAAATTATCATTATAAAATTATCATTAAAACGGAAGAGTGCAGAATAAAACCTTTCAGTCACATGCACAGATAAACAGAAGTGTTTTGAGCCTGAATTTAAACATTTTCAAAGTAGAAGCCTGTCTCACATCTTCAGGAAGACTGTTCCAGGTTTTAGCTGCAGAAAACTGAAAAACTGATTCTCCATGTTTAGTCCTGACTCTGGGCACCAGCAGGAGGCTGGTCCCTGAAGTCCTCAGAGTGTGAGATGGTTCATATGGCTCTAACATGTGGGAGATGTACTTTGGTGCTAGGCCATGGAGTGACTTGTTCACAAGCAGAGCTGCTTCAACGTCTATTCTTTGAGCTACAGGAGCCAGTGCATAGACCAGAGCACAGGACGAATGTGTGAAGTACTTCCTGGTTCTAGACAGGACCTGAGCAGCAACGTTCTGGATGTACTGCAGCTGTCTTAAGGCTCATTTGGAGAGGCCTTTGAGCAGGCTGTTACAGTGGTCTAACCTACTGGAGACAAATGCAGGATAAGTCTCTCTGAGTCTGGTTTTGACAGTATGCCTTTGATTTTTGCAATGTTTTTAGATGGTAAAAAGCTGCAGATGTTATTGATTTGATGCGGCTGTTAAACTTGAGTCCATTATTACCCCTAGATTTCTAGCCTGATTTGAAGGTTTTAGAGAGAGAGACTGGAGGTGACTGCTGCCACTTTCTCTATGTTTCTGTGGTCAAAGACTATGACTTCGGTCTTGTCTGAGTTTAGCTGAAGAAAGTTGTTTTGCATCCACACACTGATCTGTTGGATGCAGTGAAAGAGTGAATCCCCTGGTCCATATTCACCTGCTGCAGTGAGACATAGATCTGCGTGTCATCTGCAGAGTTGTGGTAGGACACATTATTGCTGTGCATTAACTGGCCTGACGGAAACATGTAGAGATTGAACAACAGGGGTCCCAGGATTGACCCCTGGGGCACCCCACAGGTCAGGGACATTTTATCTGAGACACTTTTTCCAATTTCAACAGTACTCCCTGTTTTCTAGATGGAATATAAATAATTTTGTTGATTCTAATAAAACTAAAACAGCAAAATCCTGCTCAGATTTCATGTCAGTGAGGGGAAAAAAACAGATGTGTTTTTTTAATATACTGTATGTAAATTCTGGTTTCAACTGTACATCAACTTTATATCACTGCAAAGTATATGGTGGAATATGCTGTGACCCAGCACAAACCAGGAGCACACCCAGATGTGGCTTATGGTAAAATTTCTGTAATTACTGGACCTGTCCACATGAAATGTCTCCTCTGATAAATGAACAAAAGTGATTTTTTTCCACAGTAGCTTCATAAAGTGGGGCCATTTTCAACCCCAAAGACATGACTGTTGGCAGTTGAAAGTAGAGTTCACTTTCTACAGTTTGATGATGTTGCACTTTCAGATGGAGGGGGGGGGCTATATAACCCTATGGAAGGTTCAATGTTTTTAAAAGACATCTCCAAACTAATGATCCACAAATGTTGAACCGTCTCATTATTAGTTTGAGGTTGGCTCCACAAACTCTTAATCTGGTGTAAAGTCCTTTCATCTGACAACAGTCGTGTCTTTGGATTGGATAATGGCCCCAGTTTGAAGCTGCAAAAATCATTTGACTGTTATCTTGTGTCTTGGCGGATAAAGATCGTCTTGCCCAAGAACACAACGCGGGCCCACTGACATGCAAACTCTTGCGCCCCCTTATGTCCTGTCTCCGGAGTTGTCCTCACACTCTTAATCCCTGTTTGGGCGTTCTGCCATGTTCCTGTCACTCGCTCTCTGAAACGATGACTTCATTTTGAGCTGTATTGTCCAATCTGAGGCTGGTTTATTGTCCCGGTGCCTTCTCCCTCCTCTCCTCCTCCCCCCACACTCCCACAATGCACCTCTCCCCATATGACAGGCGTATTGTGTGAGTGGTTCAGACGGAGCTGAGTCGTAATGATGATTTTTATGTCTGCTGTACTGTGTGCTGTGGCAGATGGACGGCACAGTCTGAGGGCAGAGGACGTCTGCGTTTATTAAAGGGCTCATATTACGCTGTTTTCTGATCTTTGTTTTAATGATGTTTCCCCATCACAAACAGGCCTGCAGTTGTGTTTTGTTTCATTCACACATGTTTAACCCACAAGCCCTGCATATTTAGGCTGAGTTCTTCTCTCAAACTGAAAACACTCTGTTCCACCTTGTGATGTCATCAATTGGTAATACAGGTAGTGCTCCACTGTGTTTTTAAGCTGCATACACACTCAGTAGAATCATTTGGATAATTCAGACCTGGAATTGCCAATCTCTACTGAACTAAAGCTAAAAAGTAACATTTCATGACATCACAAGGTGGAACAGAGCGTTTTGAGCTTTGGAGATGTGACAGACTAATAATAAAGTGTTACTCAAACATGTGTGAATGAAACAAAACACAACTCCAGGTCTGTTTTTGAGGAGGGAAAAGCATTAGAACATGACTTAAAGCTCACATGAGTCAATGTTGTACCATACAGGAGCTTAAACACCAATATTAAATTTGCACTACGTAACTTTTTGGGTGAATGCTTGTCTTCATGGAGAGTAGGGCTACAAGATTAATCATAATCCAAACAAACTCATAACTTTAATGGACATTATTAGCAAATCACAAAGGCTGCAATATTTGAAGTAGCATAGTTTCCTGCACAAACCTCTGACCCTCTAACATGTTCTTAATGTGATTCTCATGTGAGTTTGTCAGTTCAGATTTCAGTCTTTTTGTCAATTCTTCTGGGCGTGTTTAAAATGTGAACTTTGAACACAATCCTATTATTAAAACATAATTTACAGTGCTTGTTCAGCTCTAATGGAGATATATATATGGAGGAACATATTAACATGCTTTTTAAGCTTCACGTTTGTTTTTGATGCTCTGAGTCTCCTCTCCTTTTGCTCTATGCGCTAAGTCACTCCCCCTTCAGAGCACAACACAATCAGCTACATCCCACTAATGACACTACTGCACATCACATCAGGTTTGTCCAGTTGCTGTGTACAGTTTTGTATCATGTTTTTTTTGTATATTTATGGAGCATTGTTGTGTGGAGCATGGGTGTGACATCGGCTTGTGGGCGGAGCCTTGTACAAAAGCCTACACCTTACAGCAAAGGACAGTTCAAATAGGCCCAGGAGAGACTAAAAATACTTCAAAAGCCCACACACACAATGATACTAAGCAAAGTCCAAGCAAAGTGTCTTGCCTAAGGACACACCAACCCTCTGGTCCATGTTGAGATTGTACCAAACCTGTAAGGTCCTATACCTGATTTTTTTGTAATAAAATAAGGTAAAATGTGTCTGGCCCCAGTACAGATATATAAGCAGCTATAAAAGTGTTGGATGGTCTGGATGCAAAAGGTGAGGAATAACTTTGGACGACTGCAAACGGTTTAAAATTAACTAGCTCTGTTTTTCATATTCTTAAGACGATAAAAATGAGGTACAAGTAAACTGAAAATGTATGTGTCCAGTTTCACATGTGATGATTGTAATGTTTCAAACAAGGTCAAACATGTGAATTTACAGAGGTGTTTTTGTGAGTGAACTCCATAGAAACAGGGATAAAGAGGAAAAAATCAGTGTAGCAGAGTCCACACACAGACATGTCTCCTGTGAATGAACGTCTCTGCTGAATCTGCACTTCTGATACCAATAACCCCCGTCTCTTTCTTCTGTGCCTTCTTTCCAATAACCCCCCGTCTCTCTTCTGTGCCTTCTTTCCTTCCCCCCTCTCTTTCTCTCTCTCCCTCTCCCACTCTCTCAGCGGTGGTCCATTCAGACAGATCAAGTTTAGTCTCTCGCTCCTCTCCTCTCTCCTTCTGTCCCCTCTCTACTCTCTCTCCCTTTCAGCAGTGGTCCTGATACAGATGCATTCAGACAACTCACGTTTAGTGTCTCTCTCTCTCTCTCTGCTGCTGTTGTAGAGTTAAAATCATATTTACTGTAATAAAACCATCACAAAGATCATTCACCACAAACTGCTCCAGTCAGCAAAACTCTAACGGCGAGCACCAAACCACATTATTACCTCAAAATGACACAATATACAGTGTTTTTCAACGTTTCAGCTGCTCTCCACCTGTGTAGTAGTAGTTGTACTAGTGGTAGTAGTAGTAGTGGCAGTAGTACTTGTAGTAGAAGTGGTAGTAGCAGGAATGTCACTAGATGCTCTTTGCCCAGTATAAATCAGATGTGCCTCAGTATGGAGAGACCCAGTTTGTCATGTGGGTCGACCATAATCAGCTGGTCAGACACAAGAGGTGCTGGTGGGTCGGGTCTGAACCGTCCTCGGCTTTATTGTGGCAAGTCGGCACAGTAAGCATCTCCTGAAGCTTTGGAGCCAACTTATACGAACTCTCTTTAAGCAGTAAAGTGCATTTTACCATAAAAACTAAAATATTTTCTGTGTTATCCATCATTGCTGCAGATAACACTATTATCAGACCAATCATGGGGCGCCCTCCTGTTGTCAAGACGACGGTAGAGACGGCACGAGGGAAAGTCAAATAGTTTGGATTTGAAGGAGGTAGTGTAAACAAACGAAAATAATAGAAGACTTTATAAGTTCTAAGTTGGGACCTTGGTGTTGTTCAGGTGTGAATCAGCCCTTCGTTATCAGCCTCAATAACATGATTCACTTATCCTTCATTATTTTCTTCTGTAGAAGCATTCATTTTTATTAAAGCTCTGACTTCTGACACGGCGCAGATGCTCTCTCTGAAACCTGTTCCATAAGCCTCATTTCCACTGGCACGGTTTGCTTGAGGCCGCCTTGGTGTGGAACAGTTGGGGGGGTCACTGTCAGCCGGGTAACGTTTCCAAACAGCCCAGGCCGCTTTTGGGTGTAACACAGGTCTAGCAAGGCACACCTAATGACCTAGGCCTATGCCACCAGCGGCGCACATGACATTTCTCGGATAAACGATTGTCATTAAGATGGCAAAGAACAGATATAAACATAAAAATAAAAGCTGTATTTCCAGTGATGACAACTGATATGTTGAGCTGATATGCTTCACAAAACTGACCTATCTAGCTGTTTTCTGTTTATGGATGCACACATCCTGTTTATTAATGCACACATCCTGTTTATCGATGCACGCCGCTCCCATCAAGATAAAAATTTTACATTTGTAGTGTATCATGTATCATGCAACTAGCACTAGCAGACCCCAGTGCATTAAATAAGGCTACAAAGCCGCGTAGAGGTGCAGATACATGAAATAAACGCAAAAAACTGACAATAAACTGGAACTAGTGTAGTGTTTACGCTAGCTTTAGCTTTAGCCTCGTCTCACAATACCATAAACTTGGAATATGAAATGTGTTTTTGTGATTCGCTAAGATCAGCCTTATGTGAGGATAATTCAGGTGTGACTTAGATTTTATTAAGTTAATATTAATTATGTCAAGGTGAGGCCAGTTGTTCACGCAGCAGAACCCTGTCCCTGGACCCGGAGCATGGAAACGCAACTCGGTTGGAGTTTCTGCTAGTCTTTCCATGATTGCACGGGGGTGTGACTAGCACCACACCCCATGAGCCAGTCCCAGGTCTCCAGCCTACAAGACCCCTTTGGAAGGTGGTACCTCCAGCGGTCTGCTTTAACCCCCGTATCAGCACTATGGAAATGAGGCCATATGCACTTCAGGAGGTTTGAGCAGGACACTTGACTCTGCTTTAGAGGAGCCCAATCTAGAGAAGTGCTACAGAGTGGTCTATGAAGGAAGGATCCTGGGAACTGAGTAAAATCCATTGTTACTATGAAGGTGATGCTCCAGCATGAAAAAAAACAGTCACAGTACAGTCTGCCTCTGCACAGAGCATATAGTCCGGTTCATCACCTGGACTTGTCCAGAGCACGTTCATACTGCTTCAGGTTGGCTCCTACATGATCCAGGCTTCTAGTCCCACACTCTTAAAAGCTTTTGCACTGTTTCCATTGTGTGCACATGCCATTTCAAACACTGCTATGTATGACACAGGTCCTGTGGTACAGCACAGAACAGGAGCTGGCAACAGCTCTGAATGCAGCCCTCATTCTCCACTTCTTCCTTCTCCTCCCTCATCTTCCTCCTCCTCTTCCTCATCTTCCTTTTCTTCCTCTCCTCCTCCTCCTCGGTCCTTGTCCTCCTCCCCGTCCTCCTCCTCCTCTTGCCCTTTTTTAAATTTAAGATTAACCTTAAATACAAGCATAACAGTGTTAAGCCTACAGAGGGGGTGGGGCTAAATGCACATGAGGAAAAAAAAAATACAAAATATAATTTTAGTTATGAAGAAAAAATCCTCCCCCTCTTCCTTTTCTTCCTCCCTCCTCTTCCTCTAAGTCCTCGTCCTCCTCTTTTCCTCTCCTCCTCCTCCTCCTCCCCTTCCCCCCTCCTCCTTCTCATCTCCCTCTTCCTCCTCCTCTTCTCCTCCTCCTCATGCTCCTCGTCTCTCTCCTCCTCCCCCTCTTCCTCCCCCTTCTTCTCCTCCTCCTCCTCCTCCTCCTCCTCCTCCTCCTCTTTGTGTGGGATATAAAGCAGTAGTTTGCTTGTGCTGGTTTAAAATCACATCAGTGTTTATGTGTCCCTGTCGGCTCTGGGAGAGAATTATTCACAAAAACAGTTTGAATCAGCACAAAGAAGGAAAGAGCTCATTTTAAAAACTATAAAGCAGTAAACACACAGGCTGTGGGAGTCTGGGCTTCAGCTCTTGGACTTAAAGTGTGACAGGTCAGACACTCATTTCGCTAAAACATTGTTAACATCATTATATTTAAGATTTGACTCAAAATCATTCCTAGTTTTTTCTAGTTTTATAATTCTGGTGATGTTTGGTGACGATTACAGTTTTACTTCCTGGTTGGACATGGGCAGCAGATGTGACATATGTAGAAGGAATGCTACCTAGCAACCATAATATAAATAAAGGCCAAAACATGTCTAAGTGACACAATAGTTATGAGTAGACAAATTTTTAAAAAACGACAAGACCTTTATTTTGCTAAATGATGGTTTAAAGTGTGAGAAAAATGTCTCCCTTGTGTGTGTTGATGACAGAGGCAGAGAGACCCTGTTTTAGAGCTACTTCGTCTATTTTACAACTTTTTGTTTTCTACATTTCTCAGCAAACTGCCACTTAAAACTCATGATGCATGTTGAACACTGGTCAAATTTGGAATATTTCTCATTCATTATTATTATTTTTTATCTATGGAGAAAGTCTCACAGGACTCCTGTCCTCACCGTGTGGACTTGTAAAACATCATGTACATTTGGACAAAACACAAAATATGTTTTTAGATTTTTTTGTGGGAAAATGTTTTGGCTTTTGGAGGTTCACAGGATCACAATGGTGGATGGGCATATCTGTCGTTCCCTTTTTTCTTTCATCCCACTTTTCTCTCTCTCTCTCTGGTCGGTGATGCTGTAATTCTCAATGTTCTCCCTCTCTGATGCTGTACCCCTCCATCTCTTCTCTCCCTCTCTCACTACCCTTTTGCCCCTTTCTTCTCTCTCTCTCCCCTCTTTTCTCTCTCTCTGATGCTGCATCTCCCCCTCTCCCCCCTCTTTTCTTTATCTCTCTTTCTCTTTCCCTCTCTCCCCCGCTCACCTTTTCCCTCTCTTCTCCACCCCTCTCTCCTCCCCCTCTCTTTTTGGTGGGTGATGTTGTAATTCTTTCCCTCTCTCCCCCCTTTTCTCTACCCCTTTTCTCCCTCTTTCCTCTCTCTCTCTGTCTCCGTTGCTGTATTTCTCACCTTGATGCTTTTGGATTGAGCGATCCATCACATTTATGGAGACGACGTCGCCGCGGTAACGCCGGGATAATCCACAGAAGATAACAGGAGCGAAGGAAAGAGGGAGAAACAGGGAGGGAAAAGAGTGAGAAGGAGAGGATACAGACCGAGAGACGAGTTAGGGAGCAGAAACAAAGAGGAAAAAAAGGAAGAGGAAAGAGGGAGCAGATGAATAGAGAGAGAGATAGAGAAAGTAAAAGTAAAGAGGGAGGAAAGGAGGGGTAGAGAGGGACAGGAAGTAAAGAGAGGGAGAGAGAGAGGGGGGGGATAAGGATAAATAGAGAAGAGTTGTGTCCTCTCTAAATGATTTGTCAGACAGTAATATCCAAACAGTTAGTCCTTACTCTATGTTCCACATTATGGCATTAAATGTGAATTTGTGTGCTGAAAAACACCGTAGAAAAATACATTCTTACTGGGCTCACCCATTCTCTTTCCCTTTTTTTCCTACCTCCTTTTGTATCTCTTTTTCTCTCTCTCTGTCTGTTCTTTATCTTTGTCACTCTTTCTTCTCCCTCTCTCCCTCTTTTCCTCTTCCTCTTCCTCTCCCCCCTCCTCCCTCCCTCTCTTTCTCCCCTCTCCTCCCTTGTCCTCTCTCTCTTTCTCAGGTCAGTAAATGACTATAGGATTAGACCAGCGCTCTCTCATTACGTCTGTGAAAAAGGATTTACTCAAACTTTGATTAGATTTTTCATTATGAATAAAAACCTTGTTATTCTTTCCCCTGATGTTAGGACCAAACTTTCATACATTTGTCTTTAGTTTTCTTATGCAGGTGGCAGAGTGGTTAGCCTTTCTAACTCACAGCAAGAAGATCCCCTATGCTCCATCTAACCCTCTCTCCTGCATGGTGAATGGTCACATTTTCATACAGCGCTTTTCCACCTTCAAGGCTCAAAGTGCTTTGTGTCCTTCACACATACATCATACACCAGTGTGCACAGACACTGGGGGCGAGGTGAAATAAGTGTCTTGCCCAATGACACAACAACAGCATTCATCTGTGGGAGCTGGAACCGCATTGCCAGCCTGGAGGTCAGTGGATCTGCACAACCAATGATGTTTATGTCGAGAGCAGGATTCAAACCGTCAACCCTCAGATCAGTGGACAAACACACAGGCACACAAACATTACTAACTGAGCTACTGTGGACATCCTCTGCTTTCACACCTGGTTCAGTCCTGGTTCAGTCCTGGTTTAATCCTGGTTTAGTTCTGGTTTAGTCCTCGTTTAGTCCTGGTTCAGTCCTGGTTTAGTCTTGGTTCAGTCCGGGTTCAGTCCCGGTTTAGTCCCGGTTTAGTCCTGTTTTAGTCCTGGTTGAATGACATTAGATTAAGAACTGCAGACTTTATTGCGATTTTTAATACACTTTTGCAGCTCAATAGTTTTATTATATCTCTCTCTCCGTCTCCCTCCCTCTCTCCCCTCTCTCTTTCTCTCCCTCCATAAACACATTTATATTCTGCTGTCGGGCTCTTTCGTCCCGCCAAAGATCTGAGTGCTCTGATTGGATAAACAGTTCGTGGGGGCGGGTCCTCTGGGAATACCTCTTGTTTGTATGGATCTCAGCAAAGACCAGTACCTGAATAACAAAAAGCATAGCCTCTGCATCATCTGCTGCATCTAACTCTCCCCTCTGCATCCTCTGCTCCTCTGACCTCCTCCTCTGCATCCTCTGAATCCTCTGCTCCATTTGCTTCTCCTCTCATTCACTGCCACAGCTGTCCTGGGGCAGACTGATGGAATTGAGGCTGCCAATTTGCACCCTCTGCCCCTCAAACCACCACCAACACACATTACATTCATACAAGGCAATCCGAGTGAAGGGTTTTGCTCAAGGACACAACAATAATTGTTGCCACTGCCGTGCCACTGTGGCTCCTGGTATTCCCAGCACTCTCCCATCTGAGTACTGAGCAGTCCTGACTCTTTTAGCTACAGAGACAAGGCTAAATTAGGCATTGCCAGGGTGGTATAGCTGTAACTGTGCTGATTGTCCTCTGTAATGTTACTGCCATATCTGGTTTAGTTTTGTGCTGAAGGTAATTCCAATTTAAAGACATTTCTCTAGACTCTGCACTGGTGTCTGTGGTGTAATGTTATAGTCTTACAATGTTATAGTCGTATGTAGTCTTACAATGTTAGGTCTTACACTGTTATAGTCTTACAATGTTAGGTCTTACAATGTTATAGTCTTATGTTATAGTCTTACAATGTTATAGTCTTACAATGTTATAGTCTTATGTTATAGTTTTACAATGTTATAGTCTTATGTTATAGTCTTACAATGTTATAGTCTTACAACGTTATAGTCTTATGTTATAGTTTTACAATGTTATAGTCTTATGTTATAGTCTTACAATGTTATAGTCTTATGTTCTAGTCTTACAATGTTATAGTCTTATGTTATAGTCTTACAATGTTATAGTCTTACAATGTTATAGTCTTACAATGTTATAGTCTTATAATGTTATAGTCTTTAAATGTTATAGTCTTATGTTATAGTCTTACACTGTTATAGTCTTACAATGTTAAGTCTTACATGTGTTGTAGTCTTACAATGTTATATAGTCTTATGTTATAGTCTTACAATGTTAGGTCTTATACTGTTATAGTCTTACAATGTTAGATCTTACATTGTTGTAGTCTTACAATGTTATAGTCTTATGTTATAGTCTTACAATGTTATAGTCTTATGTTATAGTCCTACAACGTTAGGTCTTACACTGTTATAGTCTTACAATGTTAGGTC
Source organism: Periophthalmus modestus (assembly GCA_019594935.1). Taxonomy (NCBI): domain Eukaryota; kingdom Metazoa; phylum Chordata; class Actinopteri; order Gobiiformes; family Gobiidae; genus Periophthalmus; species Periophthalmus modestus. The sequence continues at coordinate 21,921,773 of JAIEZT010001328.1, read as the reverse complement.
TTACATTGTTATAGTCTTACAATGTTATAGTCTTATGTTATAGTCTTACAATGTTATAGTCTTACAATGTTATAGTCTTACAATGTTCTAGTCTTATGTTCTAGTCTTACAATGTTATAGTCTTACAATGTTATAGTCTTATAATGTTATAGTCTTTAAATGTTATAGTCTTATGTTATAGTCTTACAATGTTACAGTCTTATGTTATAGTCTTACAATGTTAGGTCTTACATTGTTATAGTCTTATGTTATAGTCTTACAATGTTACAGTCTTATGTTATAGTCTTACAATGTTATAGTCTTATGTTATGGTCTTACAAAGTTATAGTTTTATAATGTTATAGTCTTACAACAGTCTTATAGTGTGATAGTACGATATTCTCACAGTGTGATAATCCTATAATGTGACAGTCTTATAGTGTGATAGTGTGATAGTCTTATAGTGTGATAATCCTATAGTGTGACAGTCTTATAGTGTGATAGTCTTATAGTGTGATAATCCTATAGTGTGACAGTCTTATAGTGTGATAGTCTTATAGTGTGATAATCCTATAGTGTGACAGTCTTATAGTGTGACAGCCTTATAGTGTGACAGTCTTATAGTGTGACAGTCTTATAGTGTGATAGTCTCATAGTGTGATAGTCTCATAGTGTGATAGTCTCATAGTGTGATAGTCTTATATAGAGTCATTGTCTCATAGAGTAATAGTGTGATAGTCTTATAGTGTGATAGTCTCATAGTGTGATAGTCTCATCGTGTGATAGTCGTATAGTGTGATAGTCTCATATTGTGATAGTCGTATAGTGTGATAGTCTCATAGTGTGATAGTCTTATATAGTGTCATTGTCTCATAGAGTGATAGTGTGATAGTCTTATAGTGTGATAGTCTTATAGTGTGATAGTCTCATAGTGTGATAGTCTTATATAGTGTCATTGTCTCATAGAGTGATAGTGTGATAGGCTTATAGTGTGACAGGCTTATAGTTTGACAGTCTTATAGTCTTATAGCGTGATAGTCTCATAGTGTGATAGTCTTATAGTGTGATAGTCTTATATAGTGTCATTGTCTCATAGAGTGATAGTGTGATAGTCTCATAGTGTGATAGTCTTATATAGTGTCATTGTCTCATAGAGTGATAGTGTGATAGTCTTATAGTGTGATAGTCTCATAGTGTGATAGTCTTATAGTGTGATAGTCTCATAGTGTGATAGTCTTATAGTGTGATAGTCTTATATAGTGTCATTGTCTCATAGAGTGATAGTGTGATAGTCTTATAGTCTTATAGTCTTATAGTGTGATAGTCTTATAGTGTGATAGTCTCATAGTGTGATAGTCTCATAGTGTGATAGTCTTATAGTGTAATAGTCTCATAGTGTGATAGTCTCATGGTGTGATAGTCTCATAGTGTGATAGTCTTATAGTGTTATATAGTGTGATAGTCTCATAATGTTGTGATGTTGTGGCTCGATCAGTTAAAGCGGCATCTGTTCGTTTGGCTCCACATTGTTTTGTCGTTGCACCTCGTACATCTCTGTCTCCCTCCTCCAACACCCCCCTTTCTTCTTTGCTCTATCTCTCTCTGCCCCTCTCTCTATTATTATGTCCTCTCTCACTCCCTTCTCCTCTTCTCTCCCCTCCATTCTCCCTCCCTCTCTCCTCCACTCATTCTTCTTTCCCACTCCTATTCTCCCTTCCCTCTCTTTCCTCTGCTCTCCTCTCCCTCTCTTCTTTCCCTGCCTCTCTCCCTCTGCCACTCTCCCATCACTCTCTATTATTCTGTCCTTTCTCACCCGCTCCTCTCTCTCTCTACACCCTTACCCCTTTCCTTTTTTTTCCTTACCCTCCCATGACCCTCTCCCTCCTTTCTTTCTCACCCCCTATCCTTTCCTCTACCCCACATCTCCCTCTCCTCTCTGTTTACTGCTCCTGACTGCTGCTGTGAGCTTCTCCTCCCCTCTCTCCCTCTCACTCTCTTTCTCACTCCCTCGCTCCTATCCCCTCTCTTTCTCTGCCTTTTTTCTCTCTCCATTCTGTCTCTTTTCTTTGCTCTTGCTGTACTTGTCCTGACTGTTGCCGTTGATCTCGCTCTCCCTCTTGTCTCTCGTCCTCACTCCCTCTCTTCCCGCTCTCCTCTCTCTCCTCTCTCTCTCACCTCTCTCCTCTCTCCCCGCTCCGCTCTCCTCTCTCTTCCCGCTCTCTTCTCTCTCTCTTCTCTCTTGCTGGTAGCTGTACTTGTCCTGACAGCTGCCGTGGGCCTCAGAATCTCCACACCTCTAAATATACCAGAGCAGGAACAGGAGCAGCTCCACAAACACAAACACTTTCTGACAGATAAACCACACTGTAGGCTCAGGTTAGAATATTTACACAGAGGGGAAAAATCAGGATAAGATCAGGAGTGAAGCGCAGTGTGAAAACGACTATGCGGGGAGCTGCAGGAGGAACCACGGGATGAATGATCACAATTAGTAAATCACAATGGTTTTTATTTCTTTTATATCTGATTTTCTTTTTAAAGGCCTGTACCTGATTTCCTACTTGGAGCAAAATATGTCTTTCCTCATTACACATATATTGCATAAGCAGCTCTTCTAATTAGAAATAATTTTATTATCTGATAATCAGGAAGTGCTTCTCTATGAGAGTTGTGAAAAGCGCTTATAAACTCTTCATGGTGAGTAATTAAGATGCTCTGAATGCATAAGGTAAATTAGGAATAACTTTGGAGCACTGCAAACTTTTTAAACTGATCTACTTGTGTTTTTCACGTTTTTAATAAAGTGATTTTGATTGAAGTATGTACAGCACCTTTGTCAAGATGTTTTCTGCCGATGACTCCTGATGTACTCCCTAATCTTCAAAAATACATATTAGTCTTTTCCAGACTCAAATTATTATTCACACACTGCACACACTTCTGTAACCACAGCTGCCCTAAGACATGGCTGAGAATGTTTGCTATTGGCCCCTGTGACTATCTCTAACTCACACCAGACTAAACTGGGTCTAAAGTGGGTCTTAACCGGGTCTAGACATGGACCACATGACCAGACGATTTCCATAGAGCTAAACCTGGACTGAATAAGGTCTAAACCAGGACTGAATTTGAAGTTCTACATTCAGTTTGTCTCAGCTAGGAGTAAACCCGCTCTAAACCAGCTCTAAACTTCTCATACAGCTAAGACTATAACCAGGACTAAACCAGGACTAAAATAGGTCTAAACCTAGTCTAAACCAGTACTACTTCACCAAACCCAGTATTAGATCAGGACTAATCCAGTTCTAAACCAGCCCTAAACTTCTCATACAGCTAAACCAGGACTAAACCAGGACTAAACCAGGACTAAACCAGGACTAAACCAGGACTAAACCAGGACTAAACAAGGATTAAACCAGGATTAAGCCAGGATTAAACCAGGATTAAGCCAGGACTAAATCAGGACTAAACCAGGACTAAACCAGAACTGAACCAGGACTAAACCAGGACTAAACCAGGACTAAGCCAAGACTAAGCCAGGACTAAAGCAGGACTAAAGCGGGACTAAACCAGGACTAAACCAGGACTAAACCAGGACTAAACCAGGACTAAACCAGGACTACAATAGTTCTAAACCCAGTCTAAACTTCTCCCCTTTGTGCTCTGAGATTTGATCTGAATCTTGGCTCTCATTTCAGGCGCGGCGCTTGTGACCCTCTGATAACAAAAGGCGAGTCGCTCTGAGCAGCAGAAGCTAATTGGCAAAGTGCAGATAAAGGGATTAGCGCTGAATTATGTAAACCACGTTAGCGAGTGCTGCCGGATCCGCGCCTATGTGTCTGTGTGGCGTTACGGATCAGGCAGTGTTGCGTGGCTAATCCGTGTGTACCTGGGCAGATTAGCTTTTGTGCTCCTCAGGCTCAGACGCGAGATGGGAATTTGAATCGGACGTAAACACTCCAGGATGAGAAAGTCTTACAGCCGGAAAAAGAACCAGAGAACAAACAAGAATCAAACCAGAACTAAAAGTGGACTAAACCAGAACCAAATCAGGACTACACATTAAAGTGGGGCTACAATAAAAATACCAAATCTTTATTTCAAAGACTATTCACCTCAATAGAAATGTGACCTGTTTGTAAAGAATAGGTCCCTGTCCAAAGAGGAGTGTGTACGTGGACCATGTGGACTGTGATGATTGTGCTCATGGACTGTCATGAGCGTGCACATAAATGGAGGGCAGTGATTGGTCACACTTGATTTGTTTCGTGGTTGTAGCGGGTGTTTTATCAAGGCTCACAGCTTTGACCTCAAAATAAGAAATAAAACATCATATTTCTGTGAGAATGGATTCTGAATTAAACCAAACCTGGATTAAACCAAAACTATTATTTATCAAAGAATAGGGAGAAGTAGGTCTTACCCAGGATTTAACAAAACCAGGACTGAAACAGGACGACACCAGGACTTGAAACAGGAAACTAAGATCTAAACCAGGACTACTAAACTGGGCAAAACAAGGGCAAAGACTAATCTTAAACCACAAGCCTAAACCAGGTCTAAATCAAGGCTAAACGAGAAGTCAGGTCAGACAGGACTAAACCAGGCTTGATTCAGGACTGAACTAAAGTTCAGTCCTGAATCCTGAAGCAGGACTAAACCAGGACTAAACCAGGACTAAACCAGGTCTAAACCAGGACTTAACCAGATCTAAACCAGATCTAAACCAGGACTAAACCAGGACTAAACCAGATCTAAACCAGGTCTAAACCAGGACTAAACCAGATCTAAACCAGGACTAAACCAGGTCTAAACCAGGATTAAACCCAGACCAAACCAGGTCTAAACCAGGACATAACTAGATCTAAACCAGGTCTAAACCAAGACTAAACCAGATCTAAACCAGGATTAAACCAGGACCAAACCAGGACTAAACCAGGACTAAACCAGGACTGACCCAGGACTAAGCCAGGACTAAACCAGGACTAAACTAGGACTAAACCAGGACTAAGCCAGGTCTATACCAGGACTATAACATGATCTTTCTGAAATGCTCTGTTTTGCCTTCCCTGAGTCTCTGTCCTTCACACCACTCTGGTTTAATCTGGAGGAGGCGGACATGTCGTAAAAATGAAATTATAATTTGTCTCATTAATAAAAGCATGATTTTGTGATTTTTATCTGTTACTCCTTAAAATAGTTTCTCATTATTTGGATACAGACTGCGGCAGAGACTAAGCAAGGATTAAACTAGTACTGAACCAGCACTAAATAAGAACTGAAAACTAGTATTCTAGTAAACCAGTACTGAGCCAGGTCCAAACCTGAGAGTGTACAAAGTCTAAACCACTTCTAATCCAGTTTCACCAAGGACTAAATTAGGGGTAAACCAGAACTAAATCTGCTCCAAAGCTAGTCTAAACCTGGTCTACATCAGGTCCAAACCTCGGTCTGTCTCTCTGGAGGTCATTGGAGGAAAGTGTCCAGGTGAGTTAGTCTGATGCAGGTGTGAAGTGAGAGGAGCCAACGGCTGCCACAAGGACAGGACTAAAGAAAAAACCAAAACCAAAACCAAAATCTAAAACCAGATCAAAACAGGACTAAACAAGAACTATAACTAACGGAGGACAAAACAGGAGTAGGTTCTAAACCAAGATTAGCTATGGATTATAATACTAAACAAGATTGAACCAGGTCTAGAACAGGATTTAAAATATAATTAAACCAAGTCTAAACCAGCATTAAACCGGTCTAAATCAAGTCCAAACCAAGTCTGAGCCAGATCTAAACCACGTCTAGCCCACATATTAGACCCTCTCTTGGCTGCAGAACCAGAGGAGCAGGTGGTCCATTACAGCTGTCCACTCACATTTATCAGACCTGTTTATTTCAGCATGATTCCCCCAAAACACGACACTGGCCTACTGCTGCTGTGCTCATGAGCAAGACACAGGCCTACTGCTGCTGTGCTCATGAGCAAGACACGCAGGACTAAACCAAGTACTGAACCAGGATTGAACCAAGACTAAACCAAGACTGAATCAGGGTGGAACCACGACTGAACCAAGGACTAAAGACTAAGAATTAAGCCCAACTAGACCAGGGCAAAAGCTATCAACCAGGACTAAACCAGGGCCAAACCAGGGCCAAACCAGGTCTAAACCAGGTGTAAGTCAGGTCTAAACCAGGACTCAGCCAGGTCTAAATCAGGTCTAAATCAGCTCTAAACCAGGTCTAAACCAGGACTGACCGATAAATTATGCTTTGGAAGCTTGGTGATGTTGTGGTCATTTAGCCGTCACAGAGCAGGACTTTAGAGGCGGACATTTCGTGAATAGACACAATAATGACACAAAATGGAGGAGCCATTTGAGCCGTTCCTTTCACATGTTTCACTTCTCTGACAAAGTTCCGAGTTCCAGGCCATTGGGAATGTCATAACCTCAGAGCGTTCCAGCTGAATTAACTTGTATGTAAATAAGAAGGCTAATTCTAAACCGCAGGCTAAAGAAGTGTTGTCAGATTGAACCAGTTTGGAAATGTTGACTTTGTTTATACGATGGTCAACCACGCTTTGTGCTGGGGATGTTTATGTTATTTTTCCTGTCCTACAAATTGCAGGCTCCAATAGTCATTTAAAATTTTTTTTAATGCTCTTTATTTATTGCAGCGCCACACATAAATGTACATGTGGAGTGGGAGCAGTGAGTACAGCTGTCTGCCTAAGCCTAGTGCTTGTCCTGCTTTAGTCCTGGTTTAATTCATTCAAGGTTAAGGTATACTTGATCCGTCTGTATTTGACCCATCCTTCAGTGTCTCTGAGTTAAACCTGTCAAGTGAAGTGGGATCCATCTCCATGACCTTGTTGCTAGTCTTGGTCTGGGCTAAGTTTGAGGATTTGTCCTATTGTGCATGTTTGCATGTTTTGAGTGGATGGAAATATGGTTATTCTTTCCATCTTTTCCATCTTTTTTCCTCAGATGTCGGACTCGGAGTGGGAGGACCTTTTGGATGGATTTGACGAGCGGTCGTACTTAAACGCTCGGAAATGGAAACCCGGAGACGATCCTTACACGCTGTACGCCTTTAACCAGAGGGAGAGTGAAAGGATACCGAGTAACAGAGCTCTGAGGGACACAAGGCACTACAGGTGAGAGACACTGCCCCTACAGGTCAAATACAGCACTACAGGTTTGAGGAACGCCCCCTACAGGTCAAATACAGCACTATAGGTGAGAGGCACGCCCCCTACAGGTCAAACCTTGTCACACTGAACATTGTGAGAGCATTAAAGCAATCAAATAGAGCTGTTAAACTGGGCTGTACCTGGAGGATTTAAGGGGCGAGTGAGGGGGGAGGAGGGGCGGGGTCGGGAGGACTAAAGGGGAGAGTGAGAGGGGAGGAGGAGTGGAGCTGGAGGTATAAGGAACAGTGAGATTGGTCTAATAGGTTTCCACACTTCAAACTCCGCCCAATTGGCCAGGTGTTAGTAATCAGAAACACCTGGCTTTAATCAGGGCAGTCCTTTGTGATGTCACATAGCACTTGAAATTGCAGAGGCCACTGTAGGCAGCACCCACCTTTTGACTGTTTTTGACCAGAAAGCTGCAAATGTATGTAGTTTACTCTAAAATACAACAAAAAAAATTTGATGCAATATTAAAACACCATCTACACAGTTTAGTAGCAAAAAAGTAGATTTAGTGTTAAGTTCCACAAGACTATACTAATTTTTACATATTTAGATCACCATGTTTTATGAGTTTCACCTTTGTTTTTGATGCTCTGAGTCTCCCCTCCCTTTGCTCTTTGTGCTAAGTCCCCCTACCTTCAGAGCACTATCACAACACAATCATCTGCATCCCACTAATGAAACTACTGCACATCACATCAGGTTTGTCAAGTTGGTGTACAGTTTTGTATCATGTTTTTGTATATTTATGGAGCATTGTCACGTGGGACTGTCATGAGTCTTGCACAGAATCTTACAGCTAACTGTAAAAATATTCAAACCTGCATAGATGATATATATAATTCCTCTTCAAGAATGTTTTTGATGAAAGAACAACATTATAACATGGTAGAAAGCCAAAAAAAAAAAAAGATTTTGCTTAATACCCCCGCTTTTAATATATCCTTATTTTTCCCATGCATTTGTTTCAAAGCTCTGTAAATTCCTGCTTTTTCCGAGTATGTTTCATTATTTCATTGTCAGCCGGCCGTCCACTCGTCTCCTGTTTTATCTCAGAGGGACTAGACTTTTCAGCGGCGTGTTCTTATCTCTGTGAAGTCGTGAAGCGGTCTCTAAAAGGATTCTGTTCTGTTTAATTTAATTTTGAAGGCGGCGCTAGATTCTGCGTCTGCTGTGAAACGCGTGTGTCCTGGAATCATAATGGGATCACACACATAGTTCAGTGTCTGCTTCAGCGGCTCCAGTTTTTACAATTATGGTGAAAAAAATCAAATTGGGAATTTTCTATTAAATACTGGAACGTTCACGTTTTAAATCTATCCAGGAGCATTCACATTTGAGAGAAGACTGAAATCTGTACAGGGACGTTTCAGAACAGGTTTGTAGAGGGTTATCATCTTTTACACAGAATGGCTCCAATTCATTTTCTATTGAAAAACCGTCACCCCTCTCTCTGTAACTGCTGCTGTCAAATTTGTTGTTTTGATCTAAGATGTTGTTAACGTATTTAAATGTATGTAAAATGTATTAACCCGCTCTACATGATCCTGGTGTTTTTATTTCACCATTTTGTCCCTACAGCAAGATATGAACATTAATAACAGACGAATGAGTTGCCCTGTTTCACCAAAGTCACTCTCACTAGCGTTAGCGTTGGTTGCTATCATACTTGGGAATTCCAAATATGGAACTTTGCTCCATATTGGCCCCTATAACAGCTAGTCTCGATGAGCCTCATGTGACTGGCGCAGAACGCTGTGGGTGACATCACACTCACTTTTTCCACTTCTTTACACAGTCTGTGTACATCACTCATATTCTTAAAGTTGCACTATGCAACTTTTCTGGAGGAGGGTGTGCCACCCGCTTGTCTCCATGGAGATCTTTCTTTTCCACAGTATGGCATTCATTCTATCTATCAATTAGAGTGTTTTTAGCACTCAACAATACCTTTAAAAAACATGCATTCTTGCTATGAGTGGGGTCACCTCTCCACAGATCTGACATGTAACTTGGCCTGGTCTTGTTATCCACTTGTTTCCGTGGAGACAGATCAGTTTAAAGCCATTTGAGGAACATCCCAGGCAAAACAATAACATTTCAATGGAGACAGGAGCAGAGCCAGAGGAGCAGAGTCAGAGGAGCAGAGCTAGAGGAGCAGAGCCAGAGGAGCAGAGCCAGAGGGGCGGAGCCAGAGGAGCAGAGCCAGAAGAGCAGAGCCAGAGGAGCAGAGCCAGAGGAGCAGAGCCAGAGGAGCCAGAGTCAGAGGAGCGGAGCCACAGGAGCAGAGCCAGAGGAGCAGAGTCAGAGGAGGAGCCAGAGGAGCGGAGCCAGAGGAGCAGAGTCAGAGGAGCAGAGCCAGACGAGCAGAGCCAGAGGAGCAGAGCCAGAGGAGCAGAGCCAGAGGAGCCAGAGTCAGAGGAGCAGAGCCAGAGGAGCAGAGCCAGAGGAGCAGAGCCAGAGGAGCAGAGACAGAGGAGCAGAGCCAGAGGAGCAGAGCCAGACGAGCAGAGCCAGAGGAGCAGAGCCAGAGGAGCAGAGCCAGAGGAGCAGAGCCAGAGGAGCCAGAGAGCCAGAGGAGCAGAGCCAGAGGCCAGAGAGGAGCAGAGCCAGAGGAGCAGAGCCAGAGAAGCAGAGCCAGAGGAGCAGAGCCAGAGGAGCAGAGCCAGAGGAGCCAGAGCCAGACGAGCGGAGCCAGAGGAGCAGAGCCAGAGGAGCAGAGCCAGACGAGCGGAGCCAGAGGAGCGGAGCCAGAGGAGCAGAGCCAGAGGAGCAGACAGGAGCAGAGACAGGAGCAGACAGGGGCAGACAGGAGCAGAGACAGGAGCAGACAGGAGCAGATAGAGGCAGACAGGAGCAGACAGGGGCTTGTTGTGTATTAGATTATGGCAGAGCAGTGAAGTGCTTCAAAAACAGCACAAGATCAGACACGTGCCAATTATCACTGCACCTCCACCTCTGTTTAATACACTCTCTCCTCCTCTCCCTTTATTGCAACTCTCTCTAACTTCCCTCTTTCTCTCTTTCTTTCTCTCACCTCTGTCTAATACTACTCTCTCTCTCTGTTTTTTCACTCCCTTTATTTCACATCCCCCCCTCCTCCTGCTTCCACTACTCCCCCCCCTCTCTCCTCCTTTCACTGTCCCTCTCCTTTCTCCCTCTGTGTTTAATCTCTCTCTTCCTTCACCCCTCTCTCTCTCTCACCCTCTCTAACCCCTGTGCTTGTTTACATAGTGATTAATGATATTGTGCTTTGTCTCTCCCCTTCTCCTCCCTCCTCCCTCCGTTACACCTGTACCCCTCTCTTTTCCCTCCCTCCCTCTCTCTTTCTCTCTCTTTTCTATGTTCACCTGTGTGTAGACATTATTGGACTCCTCCCACACACTTTGCGTCTCCCCTCTCTCTCTCTTCCCTCTCTGTCCTCTTCTCGCCCCCTCTCTTTTCTCTCTTTCACTTATGCATGAACACACTGCACTCTCTCTTCCCTCTCCCCCTCCTTGTCTCCTCTCTCCTCCCTTTCACCTCTGTTCCTCCTCCTCTCTCACCACCCTCTCTCTTTTTTTTCCAACTGTTTATATGCATTATGGTAGGAATATTTAGTCTCTCCTCCCACACATTTTGCCATTTTTTCATTCTGTCTCTCATCCTCCTCTTCCTCTTCCTCTTCCCCTGTTCCCTCTCTTTTTTGCTTTCACTAGTTCACATGAATTACCATAGTAATATTTAGTGTCTTGTCTCTCTATCCTGCTCCTCCTCTCTTCAGTTTTTCTCTCTTTCACCTGTTCATATGGATTAGTGCAGTCATATTTAGTTTCTTCCCCCACACACACTGCTCTCTCCTCATCACATTCCCTCTCTCTGTCTCTCACTCTCTCTCTCCTCCCTGTGCTCCTCCCATCCCCTCTTCTCTCTATCTCCTTCACCTGTTCGTATGCATTATGATAGTCCTACAACCTTTGCACTTTCCTTTCTCTCCTCCCCTCTTCTCCCCACCCTCTTTCTCTCTGGAGAAAGAGGGTGGGGAGAAGGAGAGAAATCTGGAGTCTCTCCTTCCTCTCTCTGTCCCTCTCCCCCCGCCCCTCTCTCTCTCTCTCTCTCACCTGTTCATACACATTAGTGTAGTAATCTGTAGTCTCTCCTCCCACACACTTTGCTGAGGGGAGCATGTCGCAGGAGCTTCCTCTGCAGCAGACAGACAGACTGCAGTGTTTCAAATCACATCAAGATATAATATATAGTACAGTGTAGTAGTACTCTTACTCGAGTAATATATTACACATTGTACAGTGCTTTTACTCGAGTAATATATTACACAATGTAACAGTACTCTTACTCGAGTAATATATTACACAGTGTAACAGTACTCTTACTTGAGTAATATATTACACAGTGTAACAGTACTCTTACTCGAGTTCCTCATCCCGCTGTAAGTGACTGTGGTGACTGTAAATGTACAAGTGAAAAAGATGTGACTATGTGTGACCAAGTGACAAAAGCTTTATGTTGACAATATGAAATGATGAAAGACATAAACTGTTCCTTGGTTTGGCCTTTTCAAACCTTGCTTTAAATAGTTTAGTGCTCTGAACGCAGGAGCTTCAGTCTGTGAGGCAGGAGAGCTAACCACTCTGCCACTGCTCTACCACTGTAGCTTGTATTTGAGTCACGGTTTAGCCCTCCTGACTGTAGACCTGTTTTAGTCCTGGTTCAGTCCTGGTTTGATCCTGGCTGTACAACTGGTCTAGTCCCGGTTTAGTCCTGGTCTCGTCCCAGTCTAGTCCCGGTGTCGTCCCGGTCTAGTCCTGGTCTAGTCCTGTATTGCTGTATTATGGAGTATATTATTATAGTGCTGGTTTAGTCCTGATTTAGGCCCGGTCTAGCCCTGGTCTAGCCCTGTTCTAGCCCTGGTCTAGTCCCAGCCTAGCCCCGGCCTAGCCTTGGTCTAGTCCTGGTCTGGTCCCGGTCTAGCCCCGGTCTAGTCTCAGTATTAGTCCTGGTCTAGTCACGGTCTAGTCCTCTATTGCTGTATTATCGAGTATATTATTATAGTCCTGGTCTAGTCCCGTCCTAGTTCCAGTCTAGTCCTGTATTGCTATATTATGGAGTATATTATTTTAGTCCCGGTCTAGTCCCGGTCTAGTCTCGGTCTAGTCCTGTATTGCTGTATTATGCAGTATATTATTATAGTCCTGGGCTAGTCCTGGTCTAGTCCTGGTCTAGTCCTGGTCTAGTCCTGGTCCAGTCCCAGTCTAGTCCTGGTCTAGTCCTGGTTTTGTTCCAGTCTAGTCTTGTATTGTTGTATTATGGAGTATATTATAATACTCCTAGTATAGTCCTGGTCTAGTCTTGGTCTAGTCCTGGTTGAGTCCCCGTCTAATCCCAGTTTAGTCCTGGTCTAGTCCTGTATTGCTGTATTATGGAGTATATTGTGCTTTGGAGAAGTGCAGTTGTAGAATCTGTGATGGGTCTCATTGCTCAAAGTCGGACAGCTCTGCTCCCTCTGTGAGATTATGAAGTAACGCTCCTCTCCTCCTCCCTGCATCTTTCTATCACGGAGGGGAGGAGGGAGAGAGAGAGAAGCGAGATAGGGAGGGAGAGGAGAGAGGAGAGGGGGTAGGGGAAAGGAGATTGGGAGAGAGATTAGAGATCAAGAGAGCGAAAGAGAAAGAGCGGGAGAAATAGGGGAGAGGAGAGAGAGAGTGGGAGGTTATGAAGTACACTCCTCTCCTCCGCTCCGCGTCTCTCTATCATCGAGTGAGGGATGCATAGGGGAGAGGAGAGAGAGGATGGAGAGTGGAGAAGGGGAGGAAGGGAGAGGGAGAAGGAGAGATTTGGAGAGAGAGAGGGAGTGTGCAACGGATCAAGAAAGAAGCAAAAACTGCAGAGGTTTGGGCAAAGATACACTCCTTACAGTTTAAGAACAGAGGGAGAAAGAGGGAGAGAGAGAGAGAGAGGGGTGGGGGGCTGGGGGAGGGAGAGAAGTCACATCTGAGGAGGCTCCTGATAATTTTCCCGATGCTAGTGTTTGACTGGGACAAAATGCATAATAACAAATCACGCTGGGTTTGTCCTACATGTATGTCTATGGCAGAATGTTCAGCAGTTACCATGGAGACACATGCTGTTGTCTTATGCTATCCAGCTTGTGACTGTAATTTTTAGTTTGACTTATTTAACAGCTCAAATCAGCTCACCTGTTGTAGTTCCAGCGAAGTCAGATTGTGTTAAAATAAAGCTCAGATTAAAGTCTAACTTGAGTAACAGAGCTTCAGACAGAGCAGTGCCTCAAGTTAGAATCATACCCCCAGGGAATGTTCATGACAGTAGCTACAAAGTATCAATTCTGCAAACTGTTCTTTTCAGAGCTTTAAACCTGTGGTGCCCAACCGCAACCGTAACTTTCAACCGTCCGTCATGACACTAATTAGCTCGTCCGTAGATATATAATGAAAATCCTGACAGGACATTGCCACAGAAATCCATTTGATATAATGGCAAGTGTATTGTATCTGTGCTAGATCTGCTCTTGTCCTCCGCGATGACGTATCACGTGTAACGCATCAGACACGTCGCCCAAAACTAGACCCACAAGCTCGTGACAATGAGCCAAAAACAAAATTTTTTGGAGAGCTTTTTTGCAAAGGGGAAAAGGCCAAACTGAGGAGCCAGAAGAGACAGCATCAGAAACCTCAAAGCCCGAGCTCGTTGCATCTCTTTTGCTGGTTTTGGTCAAAACTTGGATGGGAGACCGCTGGGAATACCAATACTGTCATTGTGTCCTGTTGTGGAATTTCTAATAGTAAAAACCTGAAAAATATATGAATAGAGAAGTTGTCTTGAATCAAAAAGACTTAATGAATCAACTTTATTGAATCAACTGTGCACAATTGTCAAAGAGCTGTTGTCCCTAATAGTGTTGTCTTGCCCCCAGCCCCCCAAATGAACATGCACACAGTGTATTTATACCATCAAAATAATCGTACTAGTCTTAATCTAGTCCAAGTGACTTCAGGCTGCTGGACACATCGTCTTGTACGCTAACAAACAAGAGATATGCCCGTGCGCAACAACAGATAGTATCACGAAGATTAGACCAAAGAGATAATAACATTACATATCAATACACGTAAGGACTTAGGAATGAGGTCAAACAGGTGACAATACATATGAATACAAGTAAAGATTCAGGACAAAGAATGCCATAACAGTCCTCGGGCAAGACACTTCACCTTCCTTGAGGAGTATGAATGTGTGTGTCGGTCAGAGATGCACATGAGACAGATTGACAGGGCAGCTGTGGCTCCCATAATGCACTGTAAATGTGAGTCCTAAAAAAGCTCCATATAAATCCATTATATTTTTATAATGATTATTATGGCATCTACCATAGACTCTACATGTGACCCAGACATGTTAGGTCTGAACGTGTACTAGACCTGGTTTAGTCCTGGACCAGGACTAAACCAGGGCTAAACCAAGACTAAACCAGGACTCCTAAACCAAGACTAAACCAGGACTCCTGGTTTAGTCTTGGTTTAGTCCTGGTTTAGTCCTGTTTCAGTCCTTTTTTAGTCCTGGTTCAATCCTATTTTAGTCCTGTTTTAGTCCTGGTTTAGTTCTTGTTCAGACCTGTTTTAGTCCTAGTTTAGTCCTGGTTCAGTTCTGTTTTAGTCCTGGTTCAGTCCCATTTTAGTCCTCTTTTAGACTTGGTTCAATCCTATTTTAGTCCTGTTTTAGTCCTGGTTTAGTCTTGGTTCAGTCCTGTTTGAGTCCTGTTTTAGTCCTGGCTCAGTTCTGTTTTAGTCCTGGTTCAGTCCTGTTTTATTTCTGGTTCAGATCTGTTTTAGTCCTGATTCAGTCCTGTTTTAGTCCTGATTTAGTCCTAGTTTAGTCTTGGTTCAGTCCTGGTTCAGTCCTGTTTTAGTCCTGGTTCAGTCCTGTTTTAGTCCTGGTTCAGTCCTGGTTCAGTCCTGTTTTAGTCCTGGTTCAGTCCTGGTTCAGTCCTGGTTTAGTCCTGGTTTAGTCTTGGTTCAGTCCTGTTTTAGTCCTGGTTCAGTCCTGGTTCAGTCCTGTTTTAGTCCTCTTTTAGTCCTGTTTCAGTCCTGGTTGAGTTCTCTGGATGTTGTTGTTATAAATCAGATCGTTCCTTCTGTTCATTTGTCATTCCTCTCCATTTGCGTCACTTTCGCACATCATGACTCCTCTCTCCATCCCTCTCTCTCTCTGCATTCTCTCTTTCACTTCATCCCTCACTAACCTTCTTCCCCTCTCACACCTCACTCTTCCCTCACTCTCTCCCTCTTTCTCTTTCCTCCTCTCTGTCCCCACTCTCTTTCTTTCTCTCTCCCTCCTCTCCATCCCTCTCTCCCAATTTTCCCCTCCTCTTTCTCTCTCTCTGTCCCTCCCTAACTCTCTTTCTCTCTTCATCCCTTCTCCTCTATTTCCTTTTCTCCTCCTTTCTCCTTCTTCTCCCCGTCTCTCCCTCCCTCCCTTGCTCTCTCTTTCTCTCTCCCTGTTGTAGATGATAAATATCAGATCATGACAAATGCTTCCCTCTCCGTGTGCTCCCCAGACGCTTCCCTCTGCTCCTCGCTCCATCACACCAGAACACTGAGCCTTATGTTAGCGCTGTGCTAATGTTAGCGCCGCTGCGGTTAGCTCCAAAAAAATGAAAAAAAAGTGAAAAATGTGAAAAACCAAATGTGTTACAAGCTGCAGACGTCACGGAGGAGTGATGGAGGAGGAGAACAGGCAGAGAGCATGTGAGGCCTGCTTTAGACCTGCTTTAGACCTGCTTTAGACCTGGTTTAGACCTGTTTAGATCTAGTTTAGTCCTGGTTCAGTCCTGATTAGACCTGATTTAGACCTGGTTTAGACCTAGTTTAGACCTGGTTTCGTCCTGTTTTGACCTGGTTTAGACCTGGTTTAGACCTGGCTTGGTCCTGTTTAGATCTAGTTTAGTCCTGGTTCAGTCCTGATTAGACCTGATTTAGACCTGGTTTAGACCCGCGTTTAGTTTTTTAGATCTAGTTAGTAGTCCTGGTTCAGTCCTGATTTAGATCTAGTTTTAGATCTAGTTAGTCCTGTTCAGTCCTGATTAGACCTGATTTAGACCTGGTTTAGACCTAGTTTAGACCTGGTTTAGTCCTGTTTTGACCTGGGTTAGACCTGGTTTAGACCTGGTCTAGACCTGGTTTACACCTGTTTAGATCTAGTTTAGTCCTGGTTCAGTCCTGATTAGACCTGATTTAGACCTGGTTTAGACCTAGTTTAGACCTGGTTTAGTCCTGTTTTGACCTGGTTTAGACCTGGTTTAGACCTGGTCTAGACCTGGTTTAGACCTGGTTTAGTCCTGTTTTGACCTGGTTTAGACCTGGTTTAGTCCTGTTTAGACCTGGTTCAGTCCTGGTTTAGACCTGGTTTAGTCCCAGTTTAGACCCGGTTTAGACCTGATTTAGTCCTGGTTTTGTCCCGGTTTAGACCTGATTTAGTCCTGATTTAGTCCTGATTTAGTCCTGGTTTAGACCCGGTTTAGACCCGATTTAGATCCGGTTTAGATCTGGTAGTCCTGGTTTACGTCTTGTTAGACATGATTCAGTCTTTGTTTAGCCCTCGTGTAAACCTAGTTTAGTTCTGGTTTAGTCCGGGTTTAGACCTGGTTTACACCTGGTTTAGAAGTAGCATGTTTACATTGTTGTCCCAGAGGATTTTACTGTTTAGTTGACCACTTAGATCCGTCAGTGTGCTGCTCTGATGGATCCATCACCAGGGACAGGGAGGTCACTCAGACCCAGGATCAAAGCCTCTCACAGGGGACACATCGCTCAGAGAGGAGGGAGACATCCAGGGACACCTCTAGGGACAGGGAGGTCATTCATACCCAGGATCAGAGCTTCTCATGGGGGACACATGGCTCAGAGAGGAGGGGGACATCCAGGGACAAATAAGGATGAAACATCACTATAAGCATCTAAAATTCACAGGTTTAAACTCCAGTAATTAAGTTTCAAATGTGTTCGGTTTTATATTTCTTCTTTCTCTCCCACACTTGTTTATCTCTCTCTCCCCTTCCTTCGTCCCTTTCCTCTCCTTTCTTCTGTCCCTCTGTCCCTCTGTCCCTTCCACTCCTTTATTTTTCTCCCTTTCGCTCCCCCCACTCCTCTTCTCTATCGCTCATCCTTCTCTGTTGTTGTCGTCGCTGTGTCAGATCTTACTCAGTTTCACAGACGCAAACATTAATCAGACCTACAGCTGCCCACGAGTTACTAAACCAGGACTGAAATGGGACTAAACCAGGACTAAACCGGGACTAAACCGGGACTAAACCGGGACTAAACCAGGACTAAACCAGGACTAAACCGGGACTAAACCTGGACTAAACCGGGACTAAACCGGGACTAAACAGGACTAAACCAGGACTAAACCAGTTCTGAACTGGGACTGAACCAGGACTAAATCAGGACTAAACCAGTACTGAACCAGGGCTGAACCAGGACTGAACCAGGACTAAATCAGGACTAAACCACTACTGAACCAGGGCTGAACCAGGGCTGAGCCAGGACTAAACTAGGACTAAACCAGGACTGAGCCAGGACTAAACCAGAGTTACAGCAGGATTGATCAAGACCACTTGGTAGTGACATACTGCTGTAGCCACAGCTGCCCTGTGCCAATCTGTACCATCGGCCCCCTGTGACCGCCACCATGACAGCAGAGCCACTGCCGGCCCGCTCTGGCTCCTGGTATTCTCAGCACTCTCCTGACTAGGCTCGCCCCGTGTAGCTTCAGAGACCAGGTTTGACATGCCTTAAATATTTTTGGATTTTTTTTTTTTTTTTTTTTTTTTTTTTTTTTTTTTTTTAAATAATTCTCCAGTCATGAAAATAGTGGTGTTTTATATGTACAAAAATGATGTGTGAAACGCTCTGGCTGGTTTCCCATAGAGTCTAAAGTCTAAAGCTCCAGAGGGACCCAGCTCTGACAAACCTCCTGTTATTTATTAAGACTAATGATTACACAAAGAAACACATGAAGCACAAGGTTCACTTTTATGTGCCATTTTGATGTGCTCACACTTTAATTCTGCTGACTCCAAGCTGCAGTTTGGACCTCAGGACCAGGTCTAAACCAGGACTAGACCAGGACTAGACCAGGACTAGACCAGAACTAGACCAGGACTAGACTAGGACCAGACCAGAACTAGACCAGGACTAGACCAGGACTAGACCAGGACTAGACCAGAACTAGACCAGGACTAGACCAGGACTAGACCAGGACTAGACCAGGACTAGACCAGGTCTAAACCAGATCTAGACCAGGACTAGACCAGGACTAGACCAGGACTAGACCAGGTCTAAACCAGGTCTAGACCAGGACTAGACCAGGACTAGACCAGAACTAGACCAGGTCTAAACCAGGACCAAACCAGGTCTAACCTAGTTCTGCTGACTCTTGTTTTTTTGGACCTTGGAGAAAACGAAATGCCCAGCTCAAACAGTATTGTAAAAGTTCAGTCCATTTCTGATCTGAGCTGTAATTTATTTCACAGAATAAAGATTTATTTTGTCAATACGTTTAGACCAATGTGAAATGCACTATATCACTGTGTGTCATATGCCCTCCCGTCCTCCTGAGTCCTTGTGTATCCCATCCTCCTGTGTCCCTATGTGCCAGATGCCCTCCCGTCCTCCTGTGTCCCTGTGTGTCCTTTCTTCCTGTGTCTCCTTTTGTCCTGTCCTCCTGTGTCCCTGTGTGTCAGATGCCATCTCGTCCTCCTGTGTTCCTGTGTGTCCTTTCCTCCTGTGTCTCTGTGTCCTGTCCTCCTGTGTCCCTGTGTGTCAGATGCCATCTCGTCCTCCTGTGTTCCTGTGTGTCCTGTCCTCCTGTGTCCCTGTGTGTCCTTTCCTCCTGTGTCTCTGTGTGTCCTGTCCTCCTGTGTCCCTTAGTGTCAGATGCCCTGCTTGTAAAGCTTTAGTCTGCATTGTTTGCTCTTGTCTGCGTACAGCCCACACAGCAGTATTCAAATCAGGAGCAGGAGTTGACAGGAGCGGCGGGCTGACAGGTGCAGGGGCTTGGCAGGTGCACAGTTTGGCCTTGTGTCTTGTCGATGGGGTTCATTGATCGGGGGGTAAATGCTTGTCACTCTTCTGTGTGTGTATCGAGCTGAGCTGATCCTCTCCTCATCCACTAGAGCTCTGCTCCTGGGACTTTCTCCAATAGTGTCACAACATTTCAAACTCCATTTCAACACTAAGGACTCAATACTCAGTATTGATTCTGATATCACAATGATCATAAAACTCTTTCTTTAGACAACAGAATGTGATCTTCCACATTCAATGTTGTACTTTGTGTTGTAATCCATGTGTGTTATATGTGTGTAATCCCTCAGTGGACAGTAGGTTCATAGTGGTCCATGGGTGTAAACTAGTCTATGTGTCTTATACACAAACATATAAATTATAAAAAGATTAAGGAAAGACTCACTTCTGTCAGTGAGACTGTTTTAGTATCGGTACCTGTGAACAATGAATATCTAATTTCAATACTAGTTTGAGGATTGATGATGTCATAGTTTCTGATGGAGGGCGGGGCCTGTATATTTCTATGGGACATTCACTGTTTTTAAAGAAATCTCCAAACTTTTGATCCACAAATGCTGAACCTTCTCATGATTTGTTTGGGATTGGCTCCACAAACTCATGAAAAATCATTACGCTTTTGTTTATTTATACTGACACTGAACTTTATGCCAGTTTTTGTTTCATGTGGATAGTTCCAGTAATTACAGAGATATTAACCATAAACCAGGTTCACATATCTGTATCTGACAGTTACACAGACAACTCCACCCCAGAGTTCAGACCTGTCTCAGCTCAGGTTAAAGGTCCTATATTACCGTATTTTCTGGATTATAAGTGGCACTTTTTTCATAGTTTGTTCGAGGGTGCGACTTATACTCAGATGCGACTTGTATGTGAAATTATTATAATATATAATTTCACATTTTTGTTATTGCCACATTGACAACCGCTCGAGGGCACTCCAGGCTTGTACCAGTATGACAGCCACGGAGCAGCGGCGCTTCATCTACTTCTGGAGCAGGCGGAGTTGTTCAGAAGCAACATAGAGAATGAAAAATTCAATGGATGTTCAATGGATAGTGGTTTGGAGTGAGATCCAGAGTAAACTTGTTAGCTTGTTTTATCTAATTAACTATTTATGTACCTTAACATACCAGACACGTATTCAGTTCTGTCTATGCTTCATGTATGTGTTTATATATGTCTTATGTAACGATTGATTATACGTGTTACAGTTCACTTGTTTGACCACTAGATGGGGCTGGTGTATTTCTAATACCTGTAAGAACATTTACTTGACTAATTTTTTTTTTTTACATTTCATATTTAATTTCCCCTTCATTTATAGGACCATAAAGGTGATAATGTTTCATTTGGAACAATATTGTAAATGTTTAGTTTATCATCAAGTTTAGTTTAAGGTCACAAAAACCTGACAGAGCACTATTTAAGAAACAATTGAAAAGTAAAATATAAAGTTTTGAGTTCATCGGTTTGTTTACTAGCAGGCCAAAGTGGTATGTATATTTTCCCTGCGTTCATGTGCAGTTTTGTGTGTATATGTAATATGAGACAGAGCTTATGTTATATTTGATGCGTTTGCTAGTTCTAGGGTGTGAACTGTGAAGAAGTAAGACCACAGTAAACATCAGTGAAAAGAACTCTCATGTCTCTCGTGTTTGTGGACAAGCTGCATATGTTACGTTAGCGTAGCGTCTCTGATTAACTGTTAATATCTTACGTGAACATCCCAGACAGTTCGTTGTCTATGTGTTACATCAGTGTGCTGTACTGCTATTCAGCCTGCTGTTTTATTGTTATTATTATAACTTTCCTTTAAAGATAAAATGTCTGTTCTTGGTCTCGAGTTTTGTGAAATAAATTTCCCCCAAAATGCAACTTATAGTCCAGTGCGGCTTATGTATGTTTTTATTTTTCATTATTATGCATTTTTTCACTGGTGCAACTTATACTTCAGAGCGATGTATAGTCCAGAAAATACAGTACACAGAATTAACTCTTCTGTTCTAATGCTGTTCCCTGTTCTGCTGTTTTGTTTCATTCACACATGTTTGAGTAACATGCTCTGTTACACCTTGTGATGTCATGAAGTGGTTGTTTTCAAGCTCCTTTTACCTTTAGTTCAGTAGAGATTGGCAATTCCAGTGCTAAAATGATCCAAATGATTCTAGTGAAAGTGTATGGAGTTTAAAAACACAGTGGAGCACTTCCTGTATTACCACATGATGACATCACAAGGTGGAACAGAGTGTTTTCTGTTTGAGAGAAGAACTCAGCCTAAATATGCAGGGCTTGTGTGTTAAACATGTGAGAATTGAAACACAACTCCACGTTTTAGATGCAGAAACATCATTGTAATAGATCAGAGAATAGAGTTGGGCCTTTAAACTGTTGTAATGCTAAAACTCTGGCTTCTTTTGCCTTCAACCGTAGAATGTGCAAAATCCCAACATTTCTGTGTCAAATTCGTCCTTGGATAAAAGTAAAAGTAGTTTTTAACTTTGCTGATGAAGCGCTCTGTCTGTGAACTCCTCTGTTACACTTGGCCCCATGCAGAGGGCTGAACAGTCTGCTCACAGCCACACTCATCTACCCCACCTCTCTCTACTCCCCCTTTTCTCTCTCTTTCTCTCTTCATCTCCCTCTCTCTCTTTCTTCTCTCCCTCTGTCCCTCCCCTTTCTCTCTCTCCTCTACTCCTCCTCTGTTCTCTTCTCTTCTGTTTCCCTCTTTTTCTCTCTGTCCTCTATTCCTTCTCTTCTCTCTCTTTGTTTCTTTGTCTCTCCTTCTCAAAACCTCAGTGGAGAGATAGAATAATGGCAAACTGTCTCTCTTCCACTCTCTGTCTCCTTCTCTCTCCCTCTCTTTCCCTGTCCTCTTTCTGTCCCCCTGTGTCTCCCCCTCTCATGCTCTCCTCCTTCTCTCTGTCCTCTCTTCCCTCTCTCTGTTTCTCTCTCTCTCTCTTCCTTCTTTAACTTCCATTTCTTCCTCCTCCACCCCATTTCTCTCTTCTCCACCCTCCATTCTCTCTCTCTTTCTCTCTCCTCTCCTTGGTCTCACTGTTTCCTTCTCTCCTTTCTTCTTCCTCCCCCTCCACCCTCTCCTCTCCACTCTCTTCTCTCCTTTCTCCACCCTCCCACTCTCTCTCTCTCTCTTTCTCTCTTTCTCCTTGGTCTCACCTGTTTTCACTCTTGCTCTTTCCTTTTCTCCCTTTTTATATCTCTTCTTCCTCTTTTTCCCCCCTCCTGTCTCTTTTCTTTCCCTCTCTCCTCCTCCCACTCTCTCTCTCCTCTCTCTTCATCTCTTCCCTCTCCCCTCCTCTCTTTCTTTTCTAACCCTTGGTCTCCTTCTCTCCTCTCTCTCCCCTCTTTCATCCTCTTTTTCTCTCCTTCTCTCCCGAGCTCTCTTTTCTCTCCTCTCCCTTTTCACTCTTCCATTCCCTCCTTGTCTCCCCCTTTCTCCTCCTTCCCTTCCTCCGCTCTGCTTTCTTTTCCTCTGTCCCTCTCTCCTCTTTTCCTCCTCCCTCTCTCCTGATCCCCTGTAGAGATGAGAATAATTACACTGGTACAGCGTCAGTAAACAGCTCTGTACCTCACGGTTCATTTCCTGTAACTCTCCTCGCCAAAGCATCGCCGCGGCAACCACACAAAACACAGCAACGCGATTAAGCAAACAAATAAACACGGATTTGGAGATTAGAATGAAAAATTACACGAATAATTATCAAAAGAGATCACGGGTCTAACCCACAACCTTCAACGGGAAAACCACTCTGCCACTGTCACACAGGGAGAACATGCACACTCTACTCAGAGAGATCAGGAGTCGAACCTGCAACCTCCTGGTGAAAGGGAGGAGACAGGAGGACCACTGTGCCACAGTAACACAGGGAGAGCATGCACACACAGATCAGGAGTCGAACCCACAACCTCCTCACTGCTTTTCTGAAATGTTCCACACGTGTCCGTCTTTCACTTTTTAAATAACAGGTGAGTTTATTGTATGAAATACCTTTAACACTTGCTCCACAGATCCGATCTGTAACTTTGCTTGGTGGCGTCTCCTGCTTGTTGAGAGATAGATACTGTGGAACATTTCAAGCAAAGCATTAACATCTCTATTAAGACACGCAGGTGGGGGACCCTTCACCAGAAAGGTTCTGTATTGCAGCTTTAAAGGTTCATGGATAAAACGTTACAAACCTCCATGTGTAAAACGTGATATATCTCTCAGTTCAGTGCTAACGCGCCTCTGCAGTTACCGCCGGACATGTTTCTTGTTTCTGTTATTTTCCGAGTGCAACCTTCGAACGTTCTCTTGTCTGATTTATCCCCACGGCAACGGCGAGCGTGTACAGCGTTAGCACAAACGTCGTATTTGTTCTGCCCGAGGTAAAACCCAAGGACAATCATCTCCAAACAGAATCTCCACAAACATTTAGAGACGTGAGGAGCGGCCCGAACGCGTCCTTCAAACGTGATGGATGGAGCGCTGGAAAGAGGAGAGGAAACGAGGGAATACTGATGAGACAGAGGAGAGAAAGAAGAGTCTAGAATGTGTCAGTCCACAAATGTTCTCGCTGATCATTTCTATTAGTGGCAATATTTCTCCAGCCACACCACAGTGTCTGCAGATCAGCACAGACACTCCTCACAGACACAGAGTTAGGAGGTTGTCGGTTTGATGCTTTTATCTCTTGATGTAGTTGATCTTGATGCTTCTCTGATATGAGCAGTGTAAATGAGAGTTTGAGCTGGATTAGACCTTGCTCCACTTCCCTCTGAAGGGTTATCACAGTAGACAGCCACACAAGTCACAGTTAGTCAATTTGGGATGTAGAGCTGTCACAACCTCTTAAGAACCCCTAAGCTTTGTCTCGCAACCTGACGTCCTGAACATGTGCCCTGGGATCCTCTAGAGGGCCCATATCAGGCTATGTTCTGATCTGTTCTAAAGCCGTTTCCTCATCACAAACAGACCTGGAGTTGTGTTTTGTTTCATTTACACATGTTAAACTCACAACCCTGCAGATTTAGTCTGAGTTCTTCTCTCAGAAGAGTCCATTTTGTGTAATATAGGACCTTAATAATAAGTATGTATCTAAATTTGCATATGGTCAGTAATGGCTTTTGAGTATTCCTGTTTAAAGAAAAATTATGTCCAAAATCCTCCTACAAACCAACCAAGTATCCACCATTCAGAGAGTTGTGGCACCATTATCTCTGACCTTTTTCCCGATGCTATGATTTTAAGATTAAGGTTTATCAATTGTAAGAGAAATTCATTCTCTGCGTTTGACCCGTCCTTCAGTGTCTCTGAGTTAAACCTGTCAGGACCAGTGGGACCATCTCCATATTTTGAGGTAGCCTGGGTCAGGACGACCTCAGCTGGAGGATTTGACCTGTTGTGCATGTTTAATGTTGATGGGGGAAATGGGAGAGTCCAGAGGAAACCCACCCAGACATAGGGAGAACATGCAAAACCCACACAGAAAGACCCTGGAGTTGAGCCCAGAACCTTCTTGCTGTTAGGTGAAAGTGCTACCAACTTTGCAATTGTGCCACTGATTTTGCTGCCAATCTCAATGGTAAATAAGTGCACTTCCTGTATCACCACATGACATCACAAGATGGAACAGAGTGTTTTCTGTTTGAGAAAAGAGCTAAGCCTAAATATGCAGGGATTGTGTGTTAAACATGTGTGAATGAAACAAAACACAACTCCGGGTCTGTTTGTGACGAGGAGATCAGAACATAGAGTCATTTGAGCCCTTTAAGTGGATATCGAGGCAGAATATAATAAATAATAGTCTATTACATTCTCATGTTACGGTCCAGTCCAAAGTCCAGGACCAAAGTCCAGAGACCAGGTCTAACCCGAGGCCAAGTTTAGATCGAGCCAAATCCTTGTGCAGAAATGACCCATAATGGTGCCGTTATAAAGGAATGTTGAACCTGTGGGACACACTAGACTCCTGTTGGACCTGGACCCACAGCCAGATTTCAAATAGAGCTGCTAAACTCTTGTACCTGGAGGACCACAAGAGAGTGTGAGGGGCTCACCCCTGGGCGGGGTCTGGGGGTATAAGGAACAGTGTGACTGGTTTAACAGCTATCCACACTTCAAACTCTGCCCCTGCAGCCAGTTGTTTATAATGAGACGCACCTGGCTGTAATCAGGGCTGTTCTGTGTGATGTCATGTAGTACTTGAAACACTGGCCAGGCCACTGGAGGAAAGCACACGCTTTGACTTAGTTTGCACTAAAATGTCAAAAAAAAAAAGACTATGGGCAATAGATACCAGTATTAAAACACCATATATACAGTGTAGTAGTAGGGATGGGACAATAAATAATAGTATCGTTAAACATGATAAAAAGGGTCGACAATAATCGTTCTTGGGACATTTTATATAATTGTGATAATCGCCAACAAACATAATCACCAAATATCTGCAGAAATAAAACGAGTTATCAACAGGGGTGTCAACAGGAGGAGACAAAGGGGTCTGTTGTCTGGGGCCCCAATGTCTTAGGTGCCCAGAATTGGACCCTCTTTCTGTTAATTTGCATTACGAGGGGCCATCTGAGGCTTTTTGCCCTGGACCCCCAAATTTCAGTTGACGGGCCTGCTTATCCATAATATTCTCTGTTAAAGTTATAATTATTTATATTCATAACAACTTTAATCATTATCGTGATATAATTATTAATCGCAATTATTTTAGCCATGATAATCATCACACAAAACTTGAATATTGTCCCAGGCCTATTTAGTTTTAGTGTTTAGTTCCATTTTAAGTGTGACACAAACAGCAGCGACGGACCTGCTGATGATTCAGACGGATCAGGGACACAACAGGATTCAGACTCAGCAATGTGAGGGGACGCACTTTATGTTTACAGTCTTTAAAATGTCTGAAAATGATCTGAGTGACGACGGCGTCCCTGAACAGGCCCAGAGGCAGTGCGGGGGAACAGCTATATTCTGGTACTGTTACTATTTCAGAATACAGTTACTTTACTAAAATCAAAGGAAAACCTGGCACTACTTGATCACAAAATGGAGGCTGTAAACTGCACAGAATCAGTGAGAACAATATAAACGTGTGTTTCCTCTCACTGCTGTCTCACACAAGCAAACACAACACAGAGCTGTTTTAATCCTATGAAACGCTCTTATGACATCATTTAAACACCACTCAATGTAAAAGTATTTGAAGTATTCAGTTGAAGTATAATACACTACTCTGATTGGATCATGTATCAGAATACTTAGCAAATACATTTGAATGCAGGTATTCAGTACTCTGAGAGTGTGAGGGGTCCTGATAGTGTGAAGGAGTACTGACAGTGGAAGGGGGTCCTGGCAGTGTGAGGGGCCCTGACGGTGTGAGGGATCCTGACAGTGTGAGGAGGTCCTGACAGAGTGAGGGTGTCCTGGCAGTGTAAGGGTCCTGACAGTGACAGTGTGAGGGGATCCTGACAGTGTGAGGGGATCCTGACAGTGTGAGGGGCCCTGACAGTGTGAGGGGATCCTGACAGTGTGAGGGGCCCTGACAGTGTGAGAGGCCCTTTGGTCCTGTGAGGGAGTCTTTAGGCTTTCATGTTGTGTCATTCTGAAAGAAGCTCAGGTGAGGGAGCTCCTCTCCTCCTCTCCTTTCAGGTGTGGTCTGGTCTCTCTTCTCCCTCCTCCTCTCCTGTTTTCCTCCCTCTCTCTCTTTTATCTCTCCTTTCAGCTCAGGTCTGGGCTCATCGGCTGCAGCTGTCCAGCGCTAATAGAACAGCACCATGCAAATCACTGGAGGTAATAGAGCAGAGGACAGGGGCAGACAGACGGAGGAGAGGGAGACAGAGAGAGAAAGAAGGGGAAAGGGGGTAGGAGGGAGAGAGAGAGAGACAGGGAAAGAGAGAGGAGGGAAGAGGGGGAAGGAGGGAGAGAACAGGGGAGACAGGAGCAGGGCAATAAAGAGGGACGAGAAACAGTGAAGAAAGGGGGGGAGATGAGAACTAGAGAGAGGACAGAAGAGACAGAGAGATAAGAGGGAGAAAGAGTGAGAAGGAGTGGGTCAAGAGAACAGAGCAAAGGGTAAACAGGAGGGGGTAAAGAGGGAGAGAGAGCGGGAGAATGTAGAAAGGTAGAAAGGGAGACAGGGAGAGAGAGGAGTGAAATTACATTAGGTGACGGTGGCTTTGGCGGGTGTCTTAATAATGCTGGCAACAATAGACAATACTAAAACTTTAAAACGAGATACTCATTTGAACAAGTGAAAATCCCGGCCCACAGAGGTGCTTGTCCAGTGTCTGCTGCTGTCGTGCCCTTCGGCAACACACTTCATCCACAAACTTAAAGGGATTTTCACTGACTACCTTAAAAAAGTGAAAAATATAACTAGTTCATTTAAAAAGGTTTGCAGTGATCAAAATTTTAAGCCATCATGGTAAAGCTAACAACAACTAGCATGCTAACAACGCAATTGGAAAGTCCATTCATCCATTTTCTTCCGCTTCATCTGGAGCCTGGTCGCAGAGGCAGCAGTTTCAGCAGGGAGGCCCAGACTTCCCTCTCCACACACACTTCCTCCAGCTTTTCCGGGAGGATCCTGAGGCGTTCCCAGGCCAACCAAGAGACATAGTCCCTCCAGCATGTCCTAGGTTTTCCCCGGGGCCTCCTCCTGGTGGGACATGCCCAGAAAACCTCCCAAAGGAGAAGTCCAGGAGGCATCTGGAATAGATGTCCGAGCCACCTCAACTAGCTCCTCTCAACGTGGAGGAGCAGCGGCTCTACTCCAAGCTCCTCCCGTGTGACTGAGCTCCTCACTCTCTAAGGGAGCACCCAGTCACCCTGGGCTGGGCGTTCATTTCGACCTCTTGTATCTACAATCTTGTCCTTTTGGTCATGACCCAGAGCTCATGACCACGGGTGAGGGTAGGAACATAGATTGACTGGTAAATCGAGAGCTTTGCTTTTGAAATCAGCTCCTTCTTTACCACAACAGACCGATACAGCAACCGCATCACTGCAGACACTGCACCGATCTGCCTGTCAATCTCACGCTCCATCCTTCCTTCACTCGTGAACAAGACCCCAAGATACTTGAACTCCTCCACTTGAGGCAAGGATTCACCACCCACTCGAAGAGGGCAAGCCACCTTTTTCTGGTCCAGAACCATGGCCTCGGATTTGAAGGAGCTGATTCTCATCCCCGCCACTTCACACTGGGCTGCAAACCGCCTCAGTGCTGCAGGTCCTGGCTTGATGAAGCCATCAGGACAACATCATCTGCAAACAGCAAAGATGAGATCCTGTGGTTCCCAAACCGGACCCCTCTGACCCCTGGCTGCGCCTAGAAATTCTGTCCATAAATATAATGAACAGAACCCGTGAGAAAGGGCAGCCCTGGCGGAGTCCAACATGCAGTGGGAACAAGTCTGACTTCTGACCGGACAGCCCTTAGCAAAGGGCCCCGGACCCTATACTCCCAGAGCACCCCCCAAAGTACATCATGAGGGACACGTTTGAATGCCTTCTCCAGATCCACAAAACACATGTGGTTGGGCAAACTCCCATGAGCCCTCAAGGACCCAATGGAGAGTATAGAGCTGATCCAGTGTTCCACGACCGGGACGAAAATCACACTGCTCCTCCTGGATCTGAGGTTCAACTATCGGCGTGAAATAGACCTTACCGGGAAGGCTGAGGAGTGTGATTCCCCTGTAGTTAGAACACACCCTCTGGGTTCTTAAACAGAGGGACCACCATTCCGGTCTGCCATTCCACAGGTACTGTCTCCAACTGCCACACAATGTTGCAAGCCATATCAGCCAAGACAGTCCCACAACATCCAGAGATTGAAGATACTAAGGACGGATTTTATCTACCCCCGGAGTCTTGCCACCAAGGAGCTTGCCAACCACCTCAGTGACTTCAGCCAGGGTGATGGATGACATGACAGTGGGAACACATGACAGTGGGATTGAGGAGCAGCTCTCCACCTGCACTGTAAACAGTGTTGGTGAAGCACTGCTTGCCCCTCCTGAGGTCGTCGGATGGTTTGTCAGAATTTCTTTGAGGCTGACCGATAGTCCTCCTCCATGGCCTCCCTGAGTTTTTGCCTTTACAACTGCACGGGCTGTGGCACGCTTGGCCTGAGAGTCCTACAAGCCAACAGGGCCAGATAGGACTCCTTCTTCAGCCTGACGGCATCACCTACTTCGAGGACTGCCATGGAGACAAGGCACCAGAGACCTTGTGACCACAGCTACGAGCAGCCGTATAGCCAATGGAGGCGGAGAACATGGCCCACTCGGACCTCATATCCCCAACCTCCCCTGCAATATGGGAGAATCTCTCCTGGAGGCGTGAGTTGAAGACCCCCCCTCACAGAGGGCACCAGACGTTCCCAACAGATCCTCACGATACTCTTGGGTCTGCCAGCGGATCCAACTCACACCAGGTGGTGATCAGTTGACAGCTCTGCCCCTCTCTTCACCTGAGTGTCCAAGACACGCGGCTGAAGGTCAGATGACACAATAACAAAGTCGATCATTGACATCGACCTAGGGTGTCCTGGTGCCACGTGCACTGATGGACACCCTTGTGCTCAAACATGGTGTTTGTTTTGAACAAACTGTGGCGAGCACAGAAGTCCAATAACAAAGGCACAGGGATGCAACCCTCTCGTTTACCGGGGTGAACTCCAACACCTGGCACCTGAGCTGTGGGGCAATAAGCAAGCCCCACAGAAGTGGAGGGTCGCCTTCCGAGGAGTGGGTACAAGCGTCAGCGATGCGTGGAGGGAGGCCGACTATATCTCGAGGAGCTACCTCTCACCTCCTGCCGAAGCTCAGTGAGCCCCCAACAAAGTGACATTCCACGTCGCTACAGCCAGAGGCTGTGTCTGTCAACCACTGCCCAGTCCAGACCATCTGTGGGTGGTGAGCCCACAGGAGGGCGGACCCACATTGTCCTTTTGGGCTGAGCCCAGCTGGGCTCCATGGGCAAAGACCTGCAAACCAGGCGCTTGAGCCCCAACCCCAGGCCTGGCTCCAGGGTGGGGTCCTGGCTGCGCCATACCGGGTGACACTTGGAAAGTAATGCTTTATAATTAGATGCAGACAGCACACAGACTTATTTTGACTTATTAGTCCTGGTTTAGTTCTGGCCTAGTCCATATGTTAGTCCTGGTCTGGTCTGGTTTAGTCTGGTTTAGTCCTGGTTTAATCCTGGTCTAGTCCTAGTCTAGTCCCAGTTTAGTCTCTGTCTAGTTCCGGTCTAGTTCTGGTTTAGTTCTGGCCAAGTCCATGTTTAGTCCTGGTCTAGTCCTGGTCTAGTCCTGGTCTAGTCCTGTTCTAGTCCTGGTCTTGTCTCTGTCTAGTTCCGGTCTAGTTCTGGTTAAGTTCTGGCCTAGCCCATGTTTAGTCCTAGTTTGGTCCCAGTCTAGTACTGGTTTAGTTCTTGTATTTAGTTGTATATATAGTCCTGATTTAGTCCTGATCTAATCCTAGTTTAGTTGTGGTCTAGTCCTGGTTTAGTCCTGGTATAGTCCTGGTTTAGTTCTTGTATTTCGTTGTATATATAGTCCTGGTTTAGTCCTGGTTTAGTTCTTGTATTTAGTTGTATATATAGTCCTGGTTTAGTCCTGGTCTAGTCCTGGTTTAGTCCTGGTCTAGTCCTTGTTTAGTCCTTGTATTTAGTTTTATATATAGTCCTGGTTTAGTCCTGGTTTAGTTCTTGTATTTAGTTGTACACGCTTTCAGCCTCGTTCTTTGGTCTCTAAACAGAATGACCCGTTGTTCCAGCTGTTGTGTCATTACTGTGGATGTGTTGTCATCGCGCCCGGAGCAGAGGCCGTGCTCGCTCCAAAAATACCCCAGGATCAGTGCTCTCGGGCTGGACACTGAACAGCTGCCTGCCCCCTCTGCCTGGAGCTCTGCAAAACCAGGCACTCTACAGCTTTATAAAGCACAGATGTCAAACTCCAAATGTGCACAAATATAAAACATCTAAATTGCAGAGACGTTGGTAGAAGGTCTATTCTAGACTGGACCTCTGTGGAAAGTTTATTCTAGACGGGACCTCCGTAGAAAGCTCCAGTCTAGAACAGTGTGGAGGAGTGATGTCATTACTGAAATCTGAAAACTTGATTTTGATACAAAGGAATAGACCTGATACTCAGTACTGATTCTGATACCTCAGTGATAAAAAAAAAAAACACTAGACTGTGATGTTTCACATTAAATGTTTGTACTTTGTGCTCTGTTCCATGTGTGTTATATGTGTGTAATCTCTCACTGTCCAGTAGTGGTCCATGGGTGTAAACTAGTCTATGTGTCTTATACTTGTGAAACATACAGAGACACATCATTATAAACAGATTCAGGAAAGGTTCTGTCCTGTCAGTGGGACTTTTTTTAGTATCAATACCTGCGAAAAATGAGTCAAATCTAGTATTTAGTATAAATTAGTCTGATTTTTGATACTTTTGACAACCTGGAGACAGGCCAGAACTCTCAGGTGGAGTTCTCTGTGTAACTGTCAGACCTGGCTAATGGTTAATATCTCTGTTATTACTGTAATTATCAGAAGAAGAACTAAGAAAGAACTGGCACAAAGTTGAGCATCTTCTCGGTCTGTAGATGGGGTCTGTAGATGAGAGTTATGCAGATGTGGTCAGTAGATGGGGGTTATGTAGATGGCGGTCTGTAGATGGCGGTCTGTAGATGGCGGTCTGTAGTGGCGGGTCTGTAGATGTAGCGGTCTGTAGATGGAGATGGGCTGGCGGTCTGTAGATGGCGGTCTGTAGATGGGTCTGTAGATGGGTCTGTAGATGGCGGTCTGTAGATGGCGGTCTGTAGATGGCGGGTCTGTAGATGGCGGTCTGTAGATGGGGGGGTCTGTAGATGGGGGTAGGTAAATGGCGGGGGGGGGGGGTGGTCTGGGTTTGTAGTGGGTCTGTAGATGGCGGTCTGTAGATGGCGGTTATGTAGATGGGGGTCTGTAGATGGCGGGGAGTCTGTAGATGGCGGTCTGTAGATGGCAGTCTGTAGATGGCGGTCTGTAGATGGTGGTCTGTAGATGGGCTTATACAGATGGGGGGTCTGTAGATGGCGGTCTGTAGATGGCGGTCTGTAGATGGGGTCTGTAGATGTAATGGTCTGTAGATGGGAATCTGTAGATGGCGGTCTGTAGATGGCGTTATGTAGATGGGGATCTGTAGATGGGGGTCTGCAGATGGGGTTATGTATATTGGGCGCTGGTAGATGGGGTCTGTAGATGGGCT
This sequence comes from Periophthalmus modestus, assembly GCA_019594935.1. Taxonomy (NCBI): domain Eukaryota; kingdom Metazoa; phylum Chordata; class Actinopteri; order Gobiiformes; family Gobiidae; genus Periophthalmus; species Periophthalmus modestus. Next base: position 21,889,218 of record JAIEZT010001328.1, on the reverse strand, counting down.
TCTTTAGATGGCTGTCTGTAGATGAGCATCTGTAGATGGGGGTCTGTAGATGAGCATCTGTAGATGGGCATTTGTAGATGGGGGTCTGTAGATGGGGGTCTGTAGAAGCGGTTATCAAAATGCGATGTTGGATTTAATATCAAGCTGTTTGAGTATAGCTTCAGAAATTGTTCATTTAGAAAAGCGGCATTGCTTTAAATTGCACTATGTCATATTATTGGTGGAGTGTTTGTCACTTGCTTGTCTCCATGGAGATGTTATTACTTTGCCTAGAATGTTCTACAGTATGGCATGAAACCTATCTATCTACATGAAGACAGATGGGTTACACCACCAGGCCAAGGTCAAGGCAGGTGAGACCTATGGAGGGACGACTTTGCTCACACTAAGAATGCATGTTTTTCATTTAATTCTTAAGCAACAAAAACACCTGTAGACACCAAGCTAGTTAGGTTTAATGCCATACTGGGAATATTCCTGGCAAAGCAGTAACATCTCCATGGAGACAAGCAGGTCAGAAAAAGGCTTGCTATATTCTGATCTGTTCTAATGTTGTTTCGTTATCACAAACAGACCTGGAGTTGTGTTTTGTTTCATTCTCACATGTTTAACACACAAACCCTGAATATTTAGGCTGAGTTCTTCTCTCAAACAGAAAACACTCTGTTCTACCTTGTGATGTCACCATTTGGTAATACAGGAAGTGCTCCACTGTGTTTTTAAACTCCATACACCTTCACTAGAATCATTTGGATCATTTCAGAGCTGGAATTGTCAATCTCTACTGAACTAAAGGTAAAAGGAGCTGTTAACTTGAAAACATCATGACATCACAAGGTGGAACAGAGCATTTTGAGCTCTGGAGATGTAGACAGACTAATAATAAAGTGTTACTCAAACATGTGTGAATGAAATAAAACACAACTCCAGGTCTGTTTTTGAGGAGGTAACAGCATTAGAACATGACTTAAAGCTCACAAGAGTCCATTTTGTGCTTTAACATAATAAGTTTGTAGATTTCTTTCCAGAATCTTTCCAAGGCCCCTGCTCCATCTGAAATGATCATGTCATAGTACAGGATTTGAGCGCAGTGAGTGAGTTTTGACATGAACACTTGCTTGTTGCCTGAGTTGGTTATAATTGGAAAAGTGTTGAGCTCTGAGCGAGGCTTAGCCCAGTCGTCCGTGTAATAGTGATTTTATTGGACTTTATTAGAATGATTTGTGCCGACCGGTTCTGCTAAAGACGCTGAGAGAATGAACTGTTTTACACAGAGTTCCGCTTTAATCCACACACTGGCTGTGTGCTGCAGAAATGTAAACCACAAATATTCTATATTTTGAGTTAAATGGTCTTCAGAAACAGTCCAGGACTTGTGGTTTTGTCTCATTCACAAATGTTTCAGTAATCCTGCAGATTTTGTTTATCTCATTCTCTAGAGCTCATGGTCTGTTCCACCTTGTGATGTCAGTGGTAATTCAGAAGTCCTTTGTGTTTTTAAAGGTCCTATATTACACATAACTGACTCTTGTGAGCTTTAAGTCATGTTATAATGCTGTTTACACATCAAAAACAGACCTGAAGTTGTGTTTTGTTTCATTCACACATGTTTGAGTCACACTTTATTATTTGTCTGTCTACATCTCCAAAGCTCAAAATGCTCCGTTCCACCTTGTGATGTCATGAAGTGGAACTTTTCAAGTTAACAGCTCCTTTTATCTTTAGTTCAGCAGAGATTGGCAGTTATAGGACTGAAATAGTCCAAATGATTATAGTGTAGATGTGCTGTATGTTAAAAACACAATGGAGCACTTCCTGTACTACCACATGATGATGACATCAAAGGTGGAACAGAGTGTTTTCAGTTTAAGAGAAGAACTCAGCCTAAGGTTTGTGTGTTAAACATGTGAATGAAACAAAACTCAACTCCAGGTCTGTTTGTGATGAGGAAACAAAATTAGAGATTAGAAAACAGTGTAACATGGCCCTGTAAAGTCCACTGTCACTTCACAGCTAAACATCTATATTGTTATTTGTTAGTGTTGTGTAATGTTTTTATTTTACTCTCATTCATACTTCACTCCTCAGTGTGTCAGAAGATTTGGTCCTTGTATCCTTTTCTACAGAAAAATCAAGGCATGAATTATTTTTACTCGTTTTGAACACCTGTTTTGTCGTGTGGAGCATGGGTGACGTAGACCTGTGGGCGGAGCCTTGTACTGAATCTTACAGCTAACTGTAAGGAGGGTTCAAATATGGCCCGGGAGAGATGGGTACATGCACTGATGACATCTAACACCTCTTCAGGCATGTTTTGATGAGGGAACAGGGAACATGGGGAAAGCTCAGAGTCCATTCTGCAGAATACCCCCTCTTTAACGTGCCTTGGTGGAGGTCTCTTGTATCACTTGTAGTTAGTCTCCAGATTTATGGTGCTCATTACAAAGTGCAGTGTGGTCTGTCTGCATCTTATCATTTGGTGTTCAGTCCCAATTAAATCGTTGGATAAATGTTTTTCAATTACACGGCCGCACCCCGAACAGCGAAGCGTCCCTGAATATATCATCAAATGCCAGGCTTGCGTCTGCTCAGCACGTCTGGACACTTTACGCTGTTAGAGCTAAAATTACGCAGTGTGACCTTTAAAATTATACAAAAAAAATCACGTAGCTTAGGCCTCATATTCTGAAATGTCCCTGTGTGTCAGATGCCCTCCCTGTGTGTTCATAGGGCAGAGGTGCCCAAACTTTTTTTTATCCACATCTCAAAGCATATTCGAAGTGGAGGGCCACAGACCGGTGCAGTGCGGTGCTTTATACACAGCTTTGACAGAGCTGCTGTATATTAATAAGACTTGAAACACATTCATTTTAGGTCTGTATCACACTGCAATGTGATGTTTTAGGATATAGTGGTAGAAATAGTTTAATTTTCTGTTAAAAGTACTGCTTATGATCAATTGGGCCGTTGGGAGGTCTGAGGGCCAATAAAAACTGGTCTGAGGGGCGCATTTGGCCCCCGGGCCATAGTTTGGACACCCCTGCCACAGAGTCTTAGTTTTGAATCTAGGTCTACTTTAGACCTTTATAAATATGTTCTGAAATACTTAGGATTATTTGATTAGGTTAAAATTCAGATTTCAGTCCTCTCTTAAATTGTTAATCCAGTTGCAATAGTTATCTAAGGCAAACATCACTATTAGATAAACCAGGACTAACCAGGACTGAACCAGGACTAAACCAGGACTAAACCAGTACTAAACCAGGACTAAACCAGTACTGAACCAGTACTGAACCAGTACTAAACCAGGACTAAACCAGGACTAAACTACGACTAAATCAGGATTAAAACTAAGACTGAACCAGGACTAAACCAGGGCTAAAACAGGAGTAGACCAGGACTGAACCAGGGTTGAACCAGGATTTAACCGGGACTAAACTAGGACTAGACCAGATTAAATCATGACTAAATCAAGTCTAAACAAGGAGTAGACCAAGTCTGAACTAGGACTCAGCTAGGGCAAAACCAGGACTAAATAAGCACTGAACTAAAACTAATCCTGGACTAAACCAGGATCTCTCCTGGAGTGAGTCCTTCGTTGTAAGTTCAAATTATTGCCTTGTTGGTGGTCTCCTCTTTTTGTTAACGTGATCAGGGCTAAAAATATGCTGTGTGACCTTTAAAATAATACAAAAAATCATGTTTTTCTACTGTAAATTTAAGACAGAGGCGAGAGAGAAAGAGAAAGTGGAAGAGCTTCTAGCTGGTCTCTAGAAATCATATCTGATTTAAACAGTTTTACCTATTTTCTTCACATTCTCAATCTCAAAATGGTCGCCCTCTGTCTTTATTTCAGTCTGATTGTTCTTCTTGTTTTTATGTTTTGTTTGTCACTTCCTCTTTTTTGCAGCACAGACAGGAAATGAACGCTGCTCTCATTCAACTGACTGACCCAACATTCTGTCTCTCCTTTTTACTCCCTCTCCCCTTTTCCTCTATCCAATCTCTCTATCCTCTTATTTCATCGAGAAGGTTTTGTCTAAGATCTGGTCCTTCAATCAAAACAAATGAGCAGAAAAGGGATAAAAAGCAGCAATAAGCAAGAACTTAACCAGGACTGAACCTGGTTTAAACTTAGAGCTAGAGCAAGACTAAACCAGGACTAGACCAGGACTAAACCAGGACTAAACCAGAGCTAAATTACAACAAAACCAGGCTAAAACCAAAACTAAACCAGGTCTACATTACTTCATAACCAGGGCTGTATAAAGACTAAACCAGGTCCAAAACCAAATCCAAAGTCATCTCTAAAACAGAACTAAACCAGGATTAAACCAGGACTAAACCAGACATAAACCAGGTCTAAAACAGAGCAAAAACGGAACAACCAGGACTTGCACTTACTCTCTTTTTGTCGGCAAATAAGAACTGTAATTCCCATTCTATCTGCAAATGTGTGACTAAGTCCAGGTCTGAAGAAACATGATGTGATCAGAATGTATAAAGTATATGTGGTTTAATGTACACAACAGACACAGAGACATGTGCACCTGATGCATTACTGAACACACAGAGACTTTACATGTGTGCCAGATGCATTACTGAACACACAGAGACTTTACATACTCCTGATTCTTTACTGAACACACCAGAGATTTTCACATACTCCTGATTCTTTACTGAACACACAGATACTTTAGATGCTCCTTATTCTTTACTGAACACACAGAGACTTTACATACTCTCATTGCTTTTCTGAACACACAGAGACTTACTCCTGACTTACTCCTGATTCTTTACTGAACATACCGGGGATTTTTACATACCCCTGATGCTTTACTGAACACACAGAGGGCTGATGATTTACTGAACATAAGCTGAGCCTGTGTGCTATAGACTGTGTGTAATGTGATTTCACTTTCAGATACATAACATTAGATATTATTGGATTTAAACGCATGAGGCTGCACCATCCTGTACATTTAAATAAGACAGAATCCACAAACGCAGCAATGATTCAAAAAGATTATTATTATTACTATATGCAAGACCATCCGGGAATGAAGCAGGACAATAGCAGGGCTAAAACAGAGGCTAAACCAGGACTAAACCAGGGCTAAACCGGGATTAAACCAAGTCTAAACCAGGTCTAAAACAGGACTAAACCAGGACTAAACCAGGTCTAAAACAGGACTAAACCAGGGCTAAACCAGGACTAAACCAAGACTAAACCAGGACTAAACCAAGACTAAACCAGGACTAAACCAGGACTAACACTTGCTAATAATAGTACATTTATGGTGTTGGTAATCCACATACAGAGCATTACTCATCTTATACATTATTGAACGTGACTCCAGCTATCGTTTCTCATTATGTTAACATGGTCTGTCCTATATATGTGTATGTGAAATGATTTAAGAACAGCTCATTTGTGACATTTGAGATTACATAACCTTATTTATATACATTTACAGAAATCACACGAGGCTGTAGTTCTGAGCAGCACCTTGTACATTTGCATAAAAGAGAATTCACAAATGCAGCCATGATTCAAAACAAGCTAAAGACCATGAATTATTTATGAATACAAATACAGCAGAATAACTCTCTCTAGTACACATCAGCTATAGGTACTGCTGAGTCCAGACCAGAATCAGAACCAGATCTGGAACAGGCTCTAACCAGGTCCTGCTTTGGTTTTGGATTAAACTTGAGTCACGGTTTTGGTCTGCTGCCTGGTGTAGTCCATGTTAGACCTGGTTTAGATTTGGTATTACTCCTGGTTTGTTCCTGGTGTAGTCCTTGTTGAGTCCTGGTTTAGTCCTGTTTCTGTCCTTGTTAAATTCTGGTGTAGTCCTGGTTCAGTCCTTGTTGAGTCCTGGTCCAGGTAGACATCTGGTCCACTGCTCCTGACAGGTTTAATCCAGAGAAACTGAAGGATGGGTCAAATGCAAAAGATAAATACAATACAAAAATGCAAATGATGAATAATTTAAAGCAGCTGTTTTTAATCTCTGCTGCGTTCAAGGACAGTGGGATTTTCCTGCTCTTTTGTTCAGTCTGTGGAGCTGCTGACTCTGAGCTTTCACTGAATACATTAAACCAGGTCATTATTCAAACCTTCTCCTCTCAGTATAAGGAGGTTGTAGGTTATATTCCTGGTGTCGAGTGGAGTGTGCATGTCCTTCCTGTGTGACAGTGGCAGAGTGGTTATCCTGTCTCCTCTCAGTGAGGAGGTTGTGGGTTAGGTCCCCCATTATCTTGTGTTTTGTCTCTTTCATGTTTCTTTCAGTCTCTTGTTGGTTAATAATGTAAAACGTGGGTGAAACAGCAGTGACCCGTGAGATCTGACGGAGCCATTTTAATGAGTATTTTTGTTTTTGAGAATATCTTAAGTCATTTTTGCAGCTTGAGGTTTAGATGGTTATTTTAGTTCTACTTCAGTTGTACTTTAGTTCTGATTTAGTACCTCTTTAGTCCTGGTTTATTCCTGGTTTAGTCCTGGTTTAGTCCCTTTTTAGTCCTGGTTTAGTCCCTTTTTAGTTCTGATTTAGTCCCTCTTTAGTCCTGATTTAGTCCCTCTTAAGTCTTAGTTTAGTCCCTCTCTAATCCTGGTTTTGTCCTTCTTTAGTTCTGGTTTAGTCCCTTTTTAGTCCTGATTTAGTCCCTCTTTAGTCCTGGTTTCGTCCCTTTTTAGTCCTGGTTTAATCCCTCTTTAGTCCTGGTTTAGCCCCTCATTAGTCCTGGTTCCGTCCCTCTTTAGTCCTGGTTTAGTCCCTCTTTAGTCCTGCTTTAGCCCCTCTTTAGTCCTGGCGTAGTCCCTCTTTAGTCCTGGTTCAGCCCCTCTTTAGTCCTGGTTTAGTCTGTCTTTAGTCTTGGTTTAGGTTAGTCGTTTAGTCCTGATTTAATCCTGATTTAGTCCTTCTTTAGTACTGGGTTAGTCCCTCTTTAATCCTGCTTTAGACCTGGTTTGGTTCTAGTTTACTCCTGATTTAGTCCTGGTTTAGTGCTGGTTTAGTCTCTCTAGTCCTGGTTTAATCTCCTCTTTAGTCCTGGTTTCATCCCTCTTTAGTCTTGGTGTAATCCCTCTTTAGTCCTGATTTAGTCCCTCTTTAGTCTTGGTTTAGTCCTGCTTTAGTCCTGGTTTAGTCCCTCTTTAGTCCTGGTTTAATCCCTCTTTAGTCCTGATTTAGTCCCTCTTTAGTCCCTTTTTAGTTTTGATTTGGTCCTCCTTTTGTACTGGTTTAGTCCCTCTCTAGTCCTGGTTTAGTCCCTCTTTAGTCCTGGTTTAGTCCCTTTGTTAGTCCTGGTTTAGTCCCTCTTTAGTCCTGGTTTAGTCCCTCTTTAGTCCTGGTTCAGTCCCTCTTAAGTCTTGGTTCAGTCCCTCTTTAGTCCTGATTTAGTCCCTCTGTAGTCCTGGTTTAGTCCCTCTTTAATCCTGGTTTAGTCCCTCTTTAGTCCTGGTTTAGTCCCTCTTTAGTCCTGGTTTAGTCCCTCTTTAGTCCTGGTTTTGTCCCTCTGTAGTCCTGGTTTAGTCCCTCTTTAGTCCTGGTTTAGTCCCTCTTTAGTCCTGGTTTTGTCCCTCTGTAGTCCTGGTTTAGTCCCTCTTAAGTCCTGGTTTAGTCCGTTTTTAGTCCTGATTTAGTCCCTTTTTGTCCTGGTTTAGTCCCTCTTTGGTCCCTCTTTAGTCCTGGATTTAGTCCCACTTTAGTCCTGGTTTAGTCCCTCTTTAGTCCTGGTTTAGTCCCTCTTTAGTCTGGTTTAGTCCCTCTTTAGTCCTGGTTTAGTCCCTCTTTAGTCCTGGTTTAGTCCCTCTTTAGTCCTGGTTTAGTCCCTCTTTAGTCCTGGTTTAGTCCCTCTTTAGTCCTGGTTTAGTCCCTCTTTAGTCCTGGTTTAGTCCCTCTTTAGTCCTGGTTTAGTTCCTCTTTAGTCCTGGTTTAGTCCCTCTTTAGTCCTGGTATAGTCCCTCTTTAGTCCTGGTTTACGGCTGGTCTCGGACAGGTCTAAATGTTTAAACAGACTCGTGTTCTGCCTGAGGCTCGATCGATTCAGGAACACATCAAAACAAGAGAGAGAGAGACGGAGGAGAGGAAATCCTGTCGTTTATTTTACAGGGCGGTCGATGGAGCTGACCAGAGGGAGAGAGAGAGTAGGAGGGAGAAGAGAGGGAAAGAGAAAGAGTGAGAAAGAGGAGAGAGGGAAAATATACCCTTGAAAAAGAGAGGTGGATGAGTTGTCCAGAGGGAGGACAAGAGAGAAAAAGGAGACAGTTAAAGAAAGGAAGGAGAGAGGGATGAGTGAGGGAGAGAAAGAGAAAGGCACAAGGGGAGAGGGAAGAGAGAGTGAGAGAAATCGGAGCATGAGCAGAGAGTAGAGGAAATGCTATCGTTTATTTCAGCCAAAAGTCAATGGGTCTGGCCAGAGGGAGAGAGAGAGCGATTAAGGGAGAGAAAGAGGAAAGAAAGAGAGGAGAAAGCGATTAAGGGAGAGAACGAGGAGAGAAAGAGAAGGAGAGGGAAAGAGGAGAGAGAGAGAGGAGAGAGAGGAAAGAGGGATTAAGGGAGAGAAGGAGGAGAGAGCGATTAAGGGGAGAGAAAGAGGAGAGAAAGAGAGGAGAGAGCGATTATGGTGAGAGAAAGAGAAGGAGAGAGTGATTACGGGGAGAGAAAGAGAGGAAAGAACGATTATGGTAAGAGAAAGAGGAGAGAAAGAGAAGGAGAGAGTGATTAAGGGGAGAAAAAGAGAGGAGACAGCGATAAAGAGGAGAGAAAGAGAAGGAGAGAGTGATTAAGGGGAGAGAAAGAGGAGAGAGCGATTAAGGGGAGAGAAAGAGAAGGGGGGACAGGGGATTGGGAAGGAGAAAGAGACAAGAGATAGAAGAGGGGAAACACTAGTTTATTTTGGCCAGAAGTCAATGAGGCTGACCAGAGGGAGAGAGAGAGAGAGACAGAGAAAGAGAGAGAGAGGAGAGAGAGCGATTAAGGAGAGAGAAAGAGGAGAGAAAGAGAAAGAGGGGGGGATAAGGTTAAGAAGGGAGGGAGAGATTGGGGAGGAGAAAGAGGAGAGAGACAGAGGTCGTTTGTTTCAGTGAGATGTCAATGGGACCAGTGAGAGAGAAGGAGAGAGAGAATGGATGGACAGAACAGGTTGGCCTGCAGCGGAGGAGAGGATTCTGTGTTGTACTTGTGTGTGAGGATTCTACAGCATCTTCATTGACACAAAACTGAAGGTTCAAAGCTTTATAAAGTGTGTGCCTTTGGGCCAAACACTCCTCTGCCTTTACAGTGTGTTCCTGTTTGGGGGGAAACTCAAATATTTCCTGTTACACTGAAGCACTGTCCCCTCAGTATGACCCACATCTCTCTTTCTCTCTCTTCTCTTTCTTTTTTTCTCTTTCCTCTCTTCCTTTTTCCTCTCCCTTCCCTCATTCCTCCCCTCTCTTCCTCCTCTCCCTCTCTCCTCTCCTCCGTTGCAGTGCATTATTCATGTGGCTGTGGCAGTATTTTACACAGAACACATTTTCTGCTCCTCTGTCCTCAGTTTCTCTGTAAACGTGAAACCAAAACCAAAAATGTTTTTATTTCACTTTTAAAGCTCCTGTTGGATGCTTTAAGCCATGTTATAATGTTCCATCCTGAAAAACAGACCTGAAGTGTTTTGTTCCATTCAGACATGTTTGAGTAACACTTTATTATTAGTCTGTCTACATCTCCAAAGCTCAAAACGCTCTGTTCCACCTTGTGATGTCATGAAGCTCATATAGTAACATGAGCCTTTAAAGAATGAGATAGTTCTGTTTTCAGTTTCCTCTGGGTTAATGGGGTTTTAATGAGTTTGCTTTGAGAAAAGTTCAGTTTTGGAGTGTTTTGGGTCAGTCTGATTATAGTGTATGGTGTGACCACAGTGAGAGGCCAGTCCAGCCCTGACCACAGACGCAGACTACATGGGATTTACAAGAGAGACATTTCACAAACACCACTGAGAGACTGGCTTTAACCTGTAACTTTACCCTCTAAGGACAGTGTTATATGCAGAGTTATTTACAGGCATTTTGCAAGTTTTTATTGCACTATAAACGTTTCCTTACTGTGAGCGGGCTTGTATCGCCACAAACCTGACTCTTATTTGGCCTGGACGAGGGTCACCTTCTACCCGTTTCCATGGAAATATTCTTCCTTTGGCTATAATATTCCACCGTATGGTATAAAATGTATGGAGAACCTTCCGAGGTTTGGTTTTAATTTTCTATTTCGATGATGACGTAACACCTTGGGAAAGTTCATCTGCCTTTAAATGAAAAATGTGTAACTTATATCTCGGGATTTTTTTCAGTTAATTTCATGTATGCTTTTAGCCTTATTTAAATTGCTACTACTACTGTTTTGCATGCATTGAAAGTTTAACAGAGCTAATGTAGTTTGTCTGTTTCACCGGAGGCCCCTCTCTTTTCAACCAGGAGAGTTTTACCATAATGCGGTAAATGGATCTGTCCCAAAGCCTAAAAAAAAAGTTTAAACCTGACTGTGAACCCTGACCCTGATCCTAAACTCAAGCTTAACCTGACTGTGACCCCGATCCTTAACTCGAACTCGAGAACTTCCCCCCACCCTCACCTCTGTGGGAGCCCTGGACCCCTCCTCTACCTCTCTGTGAGCCCCCCTCCTGGACCTCCTGTGAGCCTCCTCTACCTCTCTGTGAGCCCTGGACCCCTCCTCTACCTCTCTGTGAGCCCTGGACTCCCTCCTCTACCTCTCTGTGAGCCCTGGACCCCTCCTCTACCTCTTTGTGAGCCCTGGACTCCCTCCTCCTGTGATAATGACACAGATCTATCTCAGACTCCTCAGGCTTTGTTCACTGGATCATTTGTGTAATAGTCAGATCAGTTACACACATATTCTCAGCAGACATAACCTCCTTTTATATTAGAGCAGTCTCTCTTTCTCTCTCCCTCGCTCTCTCATCACTTCTGCCTCTTGTTTCCTTACACAACTCTGTCCTCTGCATCTCTCTCTCTCCCTTCTCCTCTATGTATATGCAGATGCAGCTTGCAGAGGAAACAGTGGACCGTAGAGTCTCTTTCGGAAGATGCAGCTTACAGAGGGGACAGTGGAGTTCTTAGGTCTAATTAGGCAAATCAGCAGGAAATGAGAGGAGCAGAACGGAGAGATGCTTTTATGAGATCTTTACCCTGCTGTGAAGGAAGAGAGGGGGAAGAAGAGAGAGAGAAGGGAGAGAAAGAGAGAGGGAGAGGCAGGGAAGAGAGTTAAAGAAGGTGAGGAAGAGAATGAGGGAGGGTGGAGAGAAAGAAGTGAGAGAGAAATCTGGGAAGGGGGAGAAAGAAAGAAAGAAAGACAAAGGATGAGAGTGAGAAGAGGGAGAGAATAGAAGGGGGGCCGAGAAAAAGGGAGGAAGGAGGGAAGAGGAGGTGGGTGGGAAAGAGGAGAAAGAGAGAAGAGTGGGGAAGAGAAGAGAGGGACAGAGAGAGTTGTTTTTTGATCTCAGATTGCGAGTGCTGCACACATCAGACATGAGCCGGGCTTATGTGTGACGAGGCTGCTCCATTATTACATCTGAAACATCTTGTCCTGGTGACCATCTGCTTTTTTTGGTTAACTCACCCGAAACTTTCCACTGCCCTCTGCTCCTATTTGTCAGCCTCTATCCTACGCTGAGTGACAGATGGATTTAACCAATCACAGAGGAGAGAGGAGAGATTTCATTTCATTTTGAAGCATGTTCCATTTTTCATTTAGATACATAAATCTTTCAGTTTGATTTCATTCATTTCATCATCTGGTGCTAAAAGGACCGTCACCAAATGTCACCTGCAGAGTTCATCTTTGTGACTCCATGTATTTGTTTCAAAGGTAAACCGAAATCGTGATCTGTGCTATGATTTTTTTTTTTTGGCATATCACCCCACCCCTACCGATACCGATACTGTTGATGAAACCCAGGTTTGTACAGAAACGAAGCAGACAAGCTGGTCCAGATGCGTCTCTGTGAAGTTCAGAAAGTGAATCTGGAGTAAATTCACTCCAAAGTACATTTACTGTACTCACAAATACTCTCAGGACTGCTTTATGTAGTTTTAATGAGACCTGAGGCGAGTGGGAGGAGAGAGGAGATAGAGAGAGTGGAGAGAGAGAGAGAGGGAGAGGAGTTGGAGAGGGAGGAGAGAGAGAGAGGAGAGAGAGAAGAGATAGGCAGGGTTCGAGAGAGGAGATATAGTGGGAGGAGAGAGGAGATAGAGAGAGAGGAGAGAGAGACGGGGAGGAGAGAGAGTAAAGAGGGAGACGATATGCAGAGAGAGAGAGTGAAGGGAGAGAAAAGAGAGAGGGAGGAGAGAGAGTGAAACAAAATTAAATTGAAAGAGAGGAGAGAAGAATGTACTGGACAATAAAGACATTATTACACAATATGAAATGTGATGCCCAGGGACTGTATATTAGTTTAAACCTCTCCTTAATCCTGCTTTACTCCTGCTTTAGTCCTGCTGTAGTCCTGCTTTAGTCCTGGTTTAGTCCTGCTTTTGTCCTGGTTTAGTCCTGCTTTTGTCCTGCTTTATTTCCTGGTTTATCCCTGCTTTAGTCCTGTTTTATCCTGCTTTAGTTCCTGCTTTAGGCTCAGCACTCATGTCTCATTTATAAAGCTGTGAGTTTATTAATAATCTTAAATCAAGTGTAAAGCTTCAGACTCCTGCATATCTCAGTGCTGTATCTGACGCCTGCTGTGCCTGCCCTTACCTGTCTCACCTGACACATGTGTGCATCTGCTCTCACCTGTCTCACCTGTCCTCACCTGTCTCACTTGTCCTCACCTGCTCTCACCTGTCTCACCCATCCTCACCTGTCTCACCTGTCCTCATATAACTTATGCGCTTCTCTATAGCTTTCCTTTCCTTTCCTCTCTTCTCCTTCCTCCTCCCTCATGCTCCTTTTCTCTCTCTCTCTCTCTCTCTCTCTCTCTCTCTCTCTCTCTCTCTCTCTCTCACTACTTTCAGCCTTCTCCCTCCCCCCCTCCCTGTCTCTCTATTCACTCTTTCTCCCTTCCTCTCTCCTTCCTTACTCCCCCCCTGTCTGTCCTAGTCTGTTCTGTACAGGGAGATGGAGGATGAAGGAAAGAACGAGGAGGAGGACAGAGAGGAGAGAGAAGGACATTAATGAGCGAGAAAGAAGAGGTAGAGAGACATCAGGGAAAGTGGAATATTAAAGAGAGAGAGGGAAAGCGAAGAGGAGGAAGTAAGGAGGGGAGAGAGACCACTGGGAAAGAGGCGTTGGGAGAGAGATATTAAAGAGAGAAAAGGAAGAGGCGGAGAGAGAGGAGGACAGACGAGAGAGACTGGATAAGAGGGATAATAAAGGAGAGAGGGGGAAAAAGAAGAGGAGGTAGAGAGGAGGGACCACTGGGAAAGAGGGATATTAAAGAGAGAAAAGAGGAGGAGAAGGGGGGCAGCAGGGAGGGATATTAAAGAGGCTACAAGCATAATTGTAGCCTCTTTAATACCTCCCTTTCTACCTCTCTCTATTCCCTTCTGCATCTCTCCTGCAGAGCTTCTATACCTATATATCTTTTCCTCTTGTCTCCTTTTCTCTCTCTCACTCCCCTCTCCTCCGTCTGCAGAGAGTCTATACCTAGTCTTCTCCTCCTCTTTCTCTCCTAATTTATCCCTACTCTCCCTTGTTCCTCTACCTGCAACCCCTTCCCTCTATTCCCCTCTTTCTCCCTCCGTCACTCTCCCCACTTCTCTCTTTCTCCTTTATCTCTCCCCCTTTCCCTCCCATCTACCTCCTCCTCTCTCCGACTCCTTTAACTCTCCCTCTACCTTCTTTGCATCACTCCTCCTTGTCTTTCATCTTTCTTCCCTCTCCTCCTATCTCTGTCTCTCCCCCTCCTTCCGTCCTTTTCTTCATGTCCTTTCGCTTCTCTCTGGCCTCCCTCTCTCCTTCCCTCTCCTCCTTGTCATCCCCCTCTCCTGTCCCAGCGTGTCAGGCACATGTTAGTGAGATGTAAATGTTTCCCTGATGAATGTTCCACTCGTTTTCATCACAAATGTTCAGAGGCTCGGGAGCTCTTTATTATTATTTTTTTAATTAATTTTTTGTTGTTTTTTTTTTTACACTTTTTACACCAAATCCAACTAAAAACACAAAGTAGTGAGCAAACTTTCACACAAGGAGCAGCCACAGGCCTGTTAAAGTGCAGTTTTCAAGTTTAAAGCAACAATATGGAACCTTTCACAGAACCTTACTTATTCAAAGACATCCACACATAAGAACATACCTAGTGCAATCTATGGGCAGTTAAAAGTGCACTATGTAACTTTTCCTCTGGAGATTCTGCCATATAGTTGTCTCCATGGAGATGTTATTACTTTGCTTGGAATGTTCCATAATATGGCATTAAACTTAACTCCATTACAGGAGTGATTATTGTTCAAAAATCCCTTGAAAAACATGCATTCTTACTGTGAGCGGGGTTGCCTCTCCACAGATCTGACCTGTAACTAGGCCTAGTTACAGGCCTATTTATTCACTTCCTGGAACATTTCAGACAAAACAATAACATCTCCTTAGAGATAAGTGCGTGATGGACCATCCACTATAGACAAGGTATATTTTTATGTAGCCTGCATGTGTGTTGGTTCAGTCCTGTTCTAGTCTTGTTCTAGTCCTGTTCTAGTCCTGTTCTAGTCCTGGTCTAGTCCTGGTCGAGTCCTGTTCTAGTCCTGGTTGAGTCCTGTTCTAGTCCTGGTTTAGTCCTGTTTGAGTCCTGTTCGAGTCCTGTTTGACACCTGTTCTAATTCTTTTCTAGTCCTTGATGAGTCCTGTTGTAGTCCTGCTTTAGTCCCGTTCTAGTCCTGGTTGAGTCCTGTTCTGTCCTGTTCTAGTCCTGGTTGAGTTCTGTTCTAGTCCGGGTTCAGTCCTACTCTAGTCCTGTTCGAGTCCTATTCTAGTTTTGGTTTCAGTCCTGTTCTACTCTGTTCTAGTCCTGCTTGAGTCCTTTTCTAGTCCAGTTTCTAGTCCTGGTTCAGTTCGGTTCTAGTCCTGTTTCGAGTCCTGGTTTAGTCCTCTTCTAGCCTGTTCTCGTGCTGTTTCTAGTCCTGGTTCACTCCTGTTCTAGTGCTGTTCTAGTTCTTTTTGAGTACTGTTCTCGTCCTGTTCTAGTCCTAGTTAAGTCCTGTTCTAGTCCTGTTTGAGTCCTGTTCTAGTCCTGGCTGAGTCCTGTTTTAGTTCTGTTCTAGCCCTGGTTCAGTCCTGTTATAGTCTTTTCTAGTCCTGTTCTAGTCCTAGTCGAGTCCTGTTCTAGTCCTGGTTAAGTCCTGTTCTAGTCCTGTTTGAGTCCTGTTCTAGTCCTGGTTTAGTCCTGTTCTAGTCCTGGCTGAGTCCTGGCTGAGTCCTGGCTGAGTCCTGTTTTAGTCCTGTTCTAGCCCTGGTTCAGTCCTGTTATAGTCTTTTCTAGTCCTGTTCTAGTCCTAGTCGAGTCCTGTTCTAGTCCTAGTCGAGTCCTGTTCTAGTCCTGGTTGAGTCCTGTTCTAGTCCTGGTTGAGTCCTGTTCTATTCCTGGTCGAGTCCTGTTCTAGTCCTGTTTGAGTCCTGTTCGAGTCCTGGTCTAGTCTTGGTCGAGTCCTGTTCTAGTCCTGTTTGAGTCCTGTTCGAGTCCTGTTTGACACCTGTTCTAGTTATGTTCTAGTCCTAGATGAGTCCTGTTGTAGTCCTGCTTTAGTCCCGTTCTAGTCCTGGTTGAATCCTGTTCTAGTCCTGGTTGAATCCTTTTTTAGTCCTGGTTGAGTCCTGTTCTAGTCCTGGTTTAGTCCTGATTGAATCCTGATTGAGAGTCCTGGCTTAGTGTGTGGAATTTTCATATGTGTTGTGTGTATAACTGTGAATATAGTAATAGTCATAGTCTTAGTAGTTGTAGTCATAATCGTAGCCATACTAGTAGTCATAGTGCTAGTAGGTGTGGAAGTTAGCAACTTTAGCGATAACATATCATTACATAATTTTATAACTGCAGAGTTTTAAGAGAATGGTGCAGTTTGTTTATTAAGTCTCGTTTTTCAGTGTGTCCTTTTAAAGGCAAAGACATGTTTGTCTAATATGAGTCTCACAAATAGACCTGAAGGGCCCATATTACTGATCTCTGTTCTAATGCTGTTTCCTCATCACAAACAGACTTGGAGTTGTGTTTTGTTTCATTCACACATATTTAACATACAAACTCTGCGTATTTAGGCTGAGTTCTCCAGGACTAGAAAACACTCTGTTCCACCTGGTTATGTCATGTGGCAATACAGGAAATGCTTCACTAGAATCATTTGGATAATTTCAGCCCAGTTACCAATATCTACAAAACTAAAGGTAAAATAACATCACAGACACACAGTAGAACAGAGTATTTTGAGCTTTGGAGATGTAGACAGACTGATAAAGTGCTACTCAAACATGTGTGAATGAAACAAAACAACAACAACATAATATAGCACCTAATTTGCTGAGAAGGAGAAGAAGAAATTTACAACACAAAATCTGTATGAGTGTGTTGACACGTGATTAGATCCACTCCATAGATCGGATAATAAAGAAATCTCCATGCACCTGTCACAGCCCTTCACCTGTCACAGCCCTGCACCTGTCACAGCCCTGCACCTGTCGTAGCCCCGACCCTGCATGTGCTTTAAAATCATGATATTTCTGGCGCATTAACGAGCTGTAATAGAGCCCAGAGTGAATAATTCATTTTAATTAAACTGTGGAGGGACTTTGAAAGCACAAGAACGCATGCATAATATATACCCGAGGATGAAAGATTAAAGACACAGAGCAGAGCCTCATTAGAGCGCCTGAGACTGTACCATACCAAGATGGCCGACATAACAACTGCATAAACAAACGCATACAGTCTAGAGAGTCAGTGTGAATGTGCTCGAACCTCACACTATAGTTCTCATTAGAACTAAAAGTCCAGGACTAATAGTCCAGCACTAACAGTCCAGCACTAACAGTCCAGTACTATCAGTCAGCACTAACAGTCCAGTACGAACAGTCCAGCACTAACAGTCCAGTACTATCAGTCCAGTACTAACAGTCCAGAACTAGTAGTCCAGTACTAACAGTCCAGTACTCTCAGTGAAGTACTAACAGTCCAGCACGAACAGTCCAGTACTAACAGTCCAGTACTCTCAGTGAAGTACTAACAGTACAGCACGAACAGTCCAGTACTAACAGTCCAGTACTTTCAGTGAAGTACTAACAGTCCAGTACTATCAGTCCAGTGCTATCAGTCCAGTGCTAATCAGTCCAGCACTAACAGTCCAGTACTAACAGTCCAGCACTAACAGTCCAGTACTAACAGTCCAGTACTAACAGTACTATGAGCAACAGTGGCTCAGTGGTTACTCAACCAAGGTCTTGCTTAAATGTAATGGTACATGTTTAAGTGTTGGTGGTGGCTGGAGGGTCCAACTACTGCTCCTCCTCCTCCTACTACTACTACTACTTCTCCTTCTTCTCTACTACTACTACTACTACTACTACTACTACTACTACTACTACTACTACTACTACTACTACTACTACTACTACTACTACTACTACTACTACTACTACTACTACTACTAACATTAATACTGTTACCACTACTACTACTACTACTAATACTACTACTACTACTACTACTAGTACTAGTACTGCTTGTGCTAGTGCAGTCCTCACTACTCACTAGTCGTCCTCAGTGCAGGTCTGTGGCTGATCTTATTTCTCTTTAGGCCCATTATTTCACTTCTCTGTTTGACAGAGCTCCATTTGTCTCATAGCAACAGCACACAGCCACACTCCTGCAAAAGACCCACACTGTACACTCCAGACCCACGTCCAGCACAGGAAAGGAGGCAGAGAGGGAGGAGAGGGAGGGGAGAGGGAGGAGAAAGAGGGGAGACCGACTCCAAACCCACGTCCAGCTCGGGAAAGGAGGCAGAGAGGGAGGAGAGAGGGGGGAGCCCCACTCCAGACCCACATCCAGCTCGGGAAAGAGGGAGGAGAGAGAGAGAGAGAGGGAGAGAGAGGGTGGAGACAGGGGGAGAGAGGGAGGAGAGGGTTGAGAGAGAGAGAGGAGACGGGGGGAGAGGGAAGAGAGGGAGAGGATACAGAGGAGGGGGTCGGAGGATGCAGAGGAGAAGGTCAGATGGAGAAGAGGAGGCAGAGGAGGAGCATAGAAGGAGCAAAAGAGGAGTAGAGGAGAACCGAAGGAGGAGCATAGGATGCAGAGGAGGAATAGAGGAGGAGCAGATGTTGCAGAGTGAGTGCATGGTTGTACCCAGGACTTAACAGGTCAGACTTGGCTGTGATAGATTCACCATAAAAACACATTTATGTGAACAAGCCAAAAACAATAGAAAAGAACAGAGAGAGAAGGAGGGAAAGAGACAGGGATAGAGAGAAGAGAGAGAAGAAAAGGGGGAGGGCCAGAGGTTGATAGAAGGGGAGGAGGAGAGAGAGAGAGCGCAGAGGGACCAATCATATCAGGCGTGAACAGGGGCATCGTGGGTAAGAGCAGTATTAGTGATGACCCAGCAGCTCTGTAACTGTGAAAAACTACTGTGCTCTAGAAGAAACCAGGACTGAACCAGGACTGAACCAGGACTGAACCAGGACTGAACCAAGATTGAACCAGGACTGAACCAGGAGTGAACAAGAACTAAACGGAACTAAGGCATATTAAGTATTATTACCAAACCAGGTCTGAACATACTGTGCACGCCTCTCTCTCCGCTCACACCTGCTCCTGTGTTTTCAGACGGGCCCTGAAGGCAACACGGCTTCTCTCTGTGACACGCTCCAATTATCTGAGCCCTATTTATGCATTTATACTCACAACAAGGCCTGTGGTAAAGGGAGGGCATCTGACACACAGGGAGGGCATCTGACACACAGGGATACAGGAGGATGGGAGGGCATCTGAGACATTGATGGATGAGACCCTTAAGGGAAGAACGATGCTCTGGTTCAGCTCCACTTCCTGTAACATGAATCCTCCAGGCTCCTGTACTCACAGTGCATTATAAAGAGACACTCAACCAGGACTCAACCAGGACTAAACTAGGACTAAACCAGGACTAATCCTAGACTAAACCAGAACTAAACCAGGACTAAACCAGGACTAAACCAGAAATAAACCAGGACTAAGCCAGGACTAAACCAGGACTAAACCAAGACTAAACCAGGACTGAACCCGGACTAAAGCAGGACTAAACCAGGACTAAACCAGGACTAAACCAGAACTAAACCAGGACTAAACCAGGACTAAACCAAGACTAAACCAGGATTGAAGCCCGGACTAAAGGACAAAAGCTGGACTAAACCAGAACTAAATCAGACTGAACCACTGAACCAGGACTAAACCAGGACTAAACCAGACTAAAGGAGGACTAAACCAGGACTAACCAAGACTAAACCAGGACTAAACCAAGACTAAACCGGATTAAAGCCCAGGACTAACCCTGGACAAAAGCAGGACTAAACCAGGACTAAATCAGAACTGAACCAGAAGAACTGAACCAGGACTAAACCAACTAAACCAGGACTGAACCCGGACTAAAGCAGGACTAAACCAGGACTAAACCAGGACTAAACCAGGACTAAACCAGAACTAAACCAGGACTAAACCAGGACTAAACCAAGACTAAACCAGGATTGAAGCCCAGGACTAACCCTGGATAAAAGCAGGACTAAACCAGGACTAAATCAGAACTGAACCAGAACTGAACCAAGACTAAACCAGGACTAAAGGAGGACTAAACCAGGACTACACTAAGACTAAACCAAGACTAAACCAGGACTAAACCAAGACTAAACCAGGACTGAACCCGGACTAAAGCAGGACTAAACCAGGACTAAACCAGGACTAAACCAGAACTAAACCAGGACTAAACCAGGACTAAACCAAGACTAAACCAGGATTGAAGCCCAGGACTAACCCTGGACAAAAGCTGGACTAAACCAGAACTAAATCAGAACTGAACCAGAACTGAACCAGGACTAAACCAGGACTAAACCAGGACTAAAGGAGGACTAAACCAGGACTAAACCAAGACTAAACCAAGACTAAACCAAGACTAAACCAGGACTAAACCAAGACTAAACCAGGATTAAAGCCCAGGACTAACCCTGGACAAAAGCAGGACTAAACCAGGACTAAATCAGAACTGAACCAGAACTGAACCAGGACTAAACCAGGACTAAACCAGGACTGAACCCGGACTAAAGCAGGACTAAACCAGGACTAAACCAGGACTAAACCAGGACTAAACCAGAACTAAACCAGGACTAAACCAGGACTAAACCAAGACTAAACCAGGATTGAAGCCCAGGACTAACCCTGGATAAAAGCAGGACTAAACCAGGACTAAATCAGAACTGAACCAGAACTGAACCAAGACTAAACCAGGACTAAAGGAGGACTAAACCAGGACTACACTAAGACTAAACCAAGACTAAACCAGGACTAAACCAAGACTAAACCAGGATTAAAGCCCAGGACTAACCCTGGACAAAAGCAGGACTAAACCAGGACTAAATCAGAACTGAACCAGAACTGAACCAGAACTGAACTCTAAACCAGGACTAAACCAGGACCTTTCTACTCCTCCTCTCTTTCCCTCTCTCCTACTTTCTCTCCCTCTCTCCTCCTCCTTTTCTCCTCCTCCTCTGTCTCTTCTCACCTCGCCTCCTCTCTTCCTAAATATACTTTTCCTGACTTTGACTTGCTTTAAACTGTCCCTCCCTCTCTCTCTCTCTCCCTCTCTCCTCCTCCTCCTTTCTCTCACTCTCACTCTTTTTACTCAAGTTAAATTTAAATCTCGAAGTTTGCGATAAAAATATTCCAAAGGAGGAGGCGCGAGGAGGAGTTGACAGTCTGTTGAATCTGGCACAAAGCGAAGTGCAGAGCCAAACGGGAAGATGAGGAATTCTGAGCCCAAACATTAGAAAAGAAAAAAAGATCTTTACAAAGATGAAGGACACATGTCTAAACAGATGTACTACAGTATGGAACATTTAAACTAGGACTAAACCACGACTAAACCAGGAGTAAAGCAGGTCTAAACCAGAACTAAGCCATGTTTGTGTGTGTCTGATTTTGTGTGTGTTTGTGGTTGAAGTAGGCCAGTGCTGCCCTGAGTTCTGACCTGCAGGCTCCTCTCTGCTCCTCTCTGCTCCTCTCCCAAAACCCTGTGAAAGATCTGCTTCGACTTGCTGCTATTTTTACTCAAATCTGCTCTGAACTGATCCAAGCTGCAAATCTTACAGAAAGGAGCAGACAGGAGCAGTCAGGAGCAGTCAGGAGCAGACAGGAGCAGACAGGAGCAGACAGGAGCAGACAGGAACTGTCAGGAGCAGACAGGAGCAGACAGGAGCAGACAGGAGCAGACAGGAACTGTCATCAGGACAGGAGCAGACAGGAGCAGACAGGAGCAGACAGGAGAGTCAGGAGCAGACAGGAGCAGACAGGAGCAGACAGGAACTGTCAGGAGCAGACAGGAGCAGACAGGACCAGGGCTGCTGTTTAAAGAGAAGATATTGTCCAAAATCAACTTTTTGGAGCTTTCTCCTATGTTATAACGTTGTTCCCTCATATGAAACATGCCTGAAGAGGTTTCAGATCATCCATTCATGTTTGAATAATCTAGCGATCTCTCCCGGGCCCTGCTTGAACCCTCCTTACAGTTAGCTGTAAGATTCTGTGTAAGACTCCGCCCACAAGCCTACGTCACACATGAAAGGAATAGACTCAGTACTCAATACCGATTCTGATACTAGTAGAATGATATGTTTCATATTAAATGTTGTACTTTATATATAGGAGCTTTAAACCTAAAGCCTGTACAGGTGTCTTGAGTAGGATTTGCAGAGGACATATTTCTGTGTGATATATTTAAACTTGAGCCTTTTTCTTCCTGTTAAAGATCTTCCGTCTCTCTCTGCGTCTCCCTCTGCGTCTCCCTCTGCGTCTCCTCTCTGCGTCTCCTCTCTACGTCTCCTCTCTCCGCTCTGCTCCTTTTGAGTTGATGCAGCCTCATGTTTTTCAAAGAACGAAAAAGAGGAAACGAGCCCCAGAGGGACATGGATGCTAACCCTCTAACACTAACATGCTAACCAATTGCACACACTAACACTAACACACACTACTGCACAAGCTGATGTCACTGCACACGCTAACACTAACACACACTACTGCACACACTAATACTAACACACACTACTGCACACACTAATACTAACACACACTACTGCACACGCTAATACTAACACACACTACTGCACACGCTAATACTAACACACACTACTACACACGCTAATACTAACACACATTACTGCACACGCTAACACTAACACACACAACTGCACACGCTAACACTAACACACACTGCTGCACATGCTGATGCCACTGCACACGCTAACACTAACACACACTACTGCACACCCTAACACTAACACACACTACTGCACACGTTAACGCTACTGCACATGCTAACACATTACTGCACACGTTAACACTAACACACTCACTGACACCACTGCACACACTAACACACACTAATGCTGTCACCACTGTACAGGCTAACACTAACACGCTAACACCACTGCATATACTATTACTAACACGTAATACGACTGCACATACTAAAACTAACATGCTGACACTCTAACAGCACTTGACATGCTAATATTATATAGTATATAGCGCCATTTACCAGTTAACACACTAAAACACTAAAGACACTGCACATCCCAACAATAATGCGCTAACAGGGCTGCACATGCTCACGTTGACACTAACATGCCAACACCACTGCACATGCTTAACTCACATACTAACATTGTACCGCAAATGCTAACAGTAACACACTAAGACGGTACTACACATGCTAACTCTAACAGATTAACACTGTACTGCACACGCTAACACAAACCCATTAACACTGTACTGCACACGCTAACACTAACCCATTAACACTGTGCTGCACATGCTAACACTAACACACCAACACTGTACTGCACATGCTACACTGTACTGCACATGCTAACATTAACACACTAACACTGTACCGCAAACATGCTAACACTACTCACACACTAACACTGTACTGCACATGCTAACACTCACACACTAACACTGTAGTGCACATGCTAATACTCACACACTAACACCGCACTGCACATGCTAACACTCACACACTAACACCGCACTGCACATGCTAACACTCACACACTAACACTATACTGTACATGCTAACACTCACACACTAAGTGCACATGCTAATACTCACACACTGTACTGCACATGCTAACACTCACACTCTAACGCTGTACTGCACACACTACCACTCATACACGAACACTGTACTGCACATGCTAACACTCTCACATTAACACTGTACTGTACATGCTAACAATCACACACTAACACTGTACTGCGCACACTAACACTCACACATTGACACTGTACGGCACATGCTAATACTAACACACTAATACTGTGCTGCAGATGCAAACATTCCCACAGTTGCTAATGCGGCTGTAGAACAGTCACACTAACAGTTTGGAAGGTTTTCAAAACTGCGTTACATGCTCATCACACTGTCTGTAGTGCAAACAACTTTAATCTTGTGTCAGGGCAAAATGCTCCACCCAACTTTTCTTGTCGTCATGGAGGAGTGATTGCTTTGCCTGAAATGTTCCACAGTATGGCATTAAGCTTGTTTACCTTGCTATCTTGTCACAGAACACAGCACAGACTTATTTTGACCTTTAACTCTCTCTGACCATTTCCATATTTACAAAGTTATGCTTCCAGTATTCTACAGACTCTTATTGTGAAGGTCCACCTGTGTGGGTCAGGTCAGTCTCTTATTGTGAGTTTTATTTTTTTATTTTTTTTGCTCCTCCTGTGGTGAATGAAGTCTTGGTCCGATGGTTTTGTGGACTCGACTGTTTCTGTTAGAGCGACTTCCAAAAGCCCTGCTCCCATTGTGAGCGGGTGACTCCTCCTGTCTGCAGGGAGAACTTCTACTACGACCCAATTCACTGTGAGGCGTTAATATGGCAGCCATTACAAAAACTCCAGGTAATGAGATTTTCAAATGAGTTTTTCTTTAGAATTTGCTGCCCCTAAAGGTAAATATGTCCTCTGTCTCTGACCCATCCTTCGGTCAGGAGCAGAGGATGCAGAGGAGAGGATCAGAGGAGCAGGCGGTGCAGAGGATGTCTGCTCTCTCTCACCCCACATCAACCTTCTCCTCACACTTATAGAATAATACCACCATTCTGACCGAATCCAAGGTCTGTCAACAGTAAGGACGAAAGCAGGACGAAAGAAGGACTAAACCAGGACTAAACCAGGACTAAACCAGGACTAAACCAGGACTAAACCAGGACGAAAGCAGGACTAAACCAGGACTAAAGCAGGACTAAACCAGGACTAAACCAGGACGAAAGCAGGACTAAACCAGACTAAAGCAGGACTAAACCAGGACTAAACCAGGACTAAACCAGGACGAAAGCAGGACTAAAACCAGGACTAAACCAGGACTAAAGCAGGACTAAAGCAGGACTAAAGCAGGACTAAACCAGGACTAAAGCAGGACTAAAGCAGGACTAAACCAGGACTAAAGCAGGACTAAACCAGGACTAAACCAGGACTAAACCAGGACTAAAGCAGGACTAAACCAGGACTAAAGCAGGACTAAACCAGGACTAAACCAGGACTAAAGTAGGACTAAACCAGGACTAAAGCAGGACTAAAGCAGGACTAAAGCAGGACTAAACCAGGACTAAAGTAGGACTAAAGCAGGACTAAACCAGGACTAAACCAGGACTAAACCAGGACTAAACCAGGGCTAAAGCAGGACTAAACCAGGACTAAACCAGGACTAAAGCAGGACTAAACCAGGACTAAAGCAGGACTAAAGCAGGACTAAAGCAGGACTAAAGCAGGACTAAAGCAGGACTAAACCAGGACTAAAGCAGGACTAAGCAGGACTAAACCAGGACTAAACCAGGACTAAACCAGGACTAAAGCAGGGCTAAAGCAGGACTAAACCAGGACTAAAGCCAGGACTAAAGCACCTAAAGCAGGACTAAACCAGGTCTTATAAACAGCTGCTCTTTTGTTTCTTTGTCTGCAGTGAGCTTGGGGAATACAACACTGTATTTATCATATCACCCATCATGCACCAGGGCCTCTCTCTCCCCCTTTCTCTCCTTTTCCATTCCTTTCTTCCTCCACTCCCTCTTCACTATATCTCTCCATCTCCCTTTCCTTTACCCCTCCTGCATTCTCTCCTTCCTCTCGTTCTCTTTACCACTCCTCCCTCTCTCCCTAACCCTCCCTCTCTTTTTTCATTGTTTTCTAATTTTCCTCTTTTGCTGCATTCTCTCTTTCTCTCCTCCTTCCCTGTTTCCCTCTCCTCTCTCTCCTCCCTTACCTTCTACCTCTTCCTCTCCCCCTCTTACGACTCCCTCTCTCACTCTTCTATTCTCTCCTTTGTTCGGTCTCTCTCCTCTTTTTCTCTACTCTCTTCTCCACTCAAGCCTGCTCTCTTTCTCTCCTTCATTCTCTCTTTTTCCCCTCTTATCCCTGTCTCCTCCTTCCCTCTCACAACCTAACCCCTTCTTTCCCCTTCTCTCATCTTTTCTCTTCTCTTATTTCTAATTCTCCCTTCTCCTCCTGTATCCAATCTCTTTGTCTCTTTCTCTCCCTCCTCCTCTCCTCCCCCCACTCTCTCCTTCCTCTCCCCCTCTCTCTCGCTCCCTCCCTTTCTCTTTCTCTCCTCCTCTCCTCCCTCTGTTGCTCGTTCCCTCCCTTCTTCGTCATCTCCTTCTCTCCTTCCTCTCCTTTCTGTCGCTCCTTCCCGTCCTTCCCCTCTCCTCCTCTCCCTCCCTCTCTTCCTTTCCCTCTTCTCCCCCACTCCCTCATTCCCCTCTCTCTCGTTCCCTCCTTTCCTCCTCTCCTTCCTCTCCCCCTTTGTTGCTCCCTCTCCTTCCTTCTCCTCTCCTCCTTTCCTCCTTCTCCCCCTCTGTCGCTCTCTCTCCTCCTCTCCTCTCTTCTCCCCCCTCTCTCCCCCTCTCTCTCCTCCTCCTCCTCTCTCCCCTCTTTTCCTCTCCTCCCTCTCCCCCTCTGTTGCTCCCTCTCCTCCTCTCCCCTCTTTTCCTCTCCTCCCTCTCCCCCTCTGTCGCTCCCTCTCCTCCTCTCCTCCCTCTTTTCCTGTCCTCCCTCTCCCCCTCTGTTGCATCCCTCTCCTCCTCTCCCCTCTTTTCCTCCTCCCCCTCTCCCCCCCTCTGTTGCTCCTCTCCTCCTCTCCTCCTCCTCTCTCTCTGATTCTCAGATAAGCCTCTCTGTGACAGGTGACTGATGTTTTGCTGATACACAACAGCTCTGACCCTCCCACTGAGCCTGTCTCGCCGTTTACCATCGTTCTACACATTCCTCTCCTCTTTTCACTTCTCCCTTTCCTCCCCTGTCCTCTTCTCTTTTCTCCCCTCTTTTTTCTTGTCTGGTGATGTGTTTTCTGATCTTATTCTGGAGTTTTGAGCTTGCGTGCTATAGCTGAAGGGCATAAGAGAGACAGAGGTGTGAACGAGAGAGGTGGAAAAGAAGGAGCGAGAGAGGGAGGTCCTGAGGAGAGAGGGAGGTCCAGAGGAGAGAGGGAGGTCCTGAGGAGAGAGGGGGAGGAGGACACATGTGCATTGTCCTGTTATTGCTGCTCTACAGGACACAGACTCTGGCTGTTAAAGTGAACCTGCCCCGTGGACCGTCAGAGCTTTCACTATGTTCTAGTTGTTTCTTCTCATTGACTGATTCATGTTTGAGCGATCTTTAATCACTTATTTTCAAGACGCCATATTGCTAATTAACGCCAGTTTTCACCACCACTGGTCGACGCCCCCTGTGGCGTTTAACTTTCTGATGATGATGTTTACGGCGATGTCGGATTCCACTGGACACCGTGGTTTTCTAACTTGGACCTGTTTCTTTTATGAAGTCGTTTTAGTTGAATATTGTGATTTAAAATGTGTAAATTATAACATAATGATCCACAGACTCGGAGATGAGAACCATAGAGACACAAGCACAATATGTCCTATTTAAGTGTAACACATAACATGTTTAGATCGCCATGTTACCTTTTATATTGTTTGGAAAATGCTTTATTCACCCATAACAACATATTAACATGTTTTAAGTTTAACTCTGAGTCTCCCCTCACGCTTTTGCTCTCCGTGCTAAGTCACTCCCCCTTCAGAGCACTATCGCATACAATCAGCTGCATCCCACTAATAAGACTACCGTACATCAATCAGATTTGTCCGGTTGCTCTGTACAGTTTTGCATCATGTTTTTGTATATTTATGAAGCTTTGTCAGTGGGAGCATGGGTGATATAGGCTTGTGGGCGGAGCCTCGTACAGAATCTTACAGCTAACTGTAAGGAAGGTCTGGATAGGGCCCGGGAGAGATGGCTAAAATACTCAGACATGCATGGATGACATCTGAAACCTCTTCAGGCATGTTTCTGATGAGGGAACAGCGTTAGAACGTGGGAGAAAGCTCCAAAAAGTCAGTTTAGTACAATACCCTCTCTTTAAGGTGTAAAAAGAAGAAAAACCAACGCAAAGGCACTAAACGGTTTCAAACTGATAAACTGCATGTGTCCGCTTTAACTTAATGTTGTCTGCTGGAGGAAAGAGACAAAAGCAAGGCTCACACTATTTATAAAAGATTCTAAGTTTTCCTTGTGTGAGAGAGCTCCCTCCTTGTTAGTAAAAGTGTTGGGTTTGGACTGGACTGCAGCATTAGCGTTAGCATTAGCAGGTCAGAGCTAAAGCTAACTCGCTGGACTGTGAAATAATACGCTGCCCACATCATTAGCTCCCAATATCACTGCACTGCACTTTAGATAGAGCGAAGAGAGGGAGCGGCAAAGAGGGAGGAGGAGAGAGGGCAGAAGAGAGGGAGCGGGAAAGAGGGAGGAGGAGAGAGGGCAGAAGAGAAGGAGGGGAGAGGAGAGAAGAGGAGAGAGTGTAGAAGAGAGGGAGGGGAGGAGAGAGAGAGAGGAGAGAGGGCAGAAGGAGAGAGGGGGAGGAGGAGGAGAGGAGGAGAGGGCAGAAGAGAGGAGGGAGCTGGAAGGAGAGAAGAGGAGAGAGATGGCAGAGGAGAAGGAAGGAAGAGGACAGAGGGCAGAAGAGGAGAAAAGGACAGCAAGGAAAGGGAAGAGAGAGAGGGAAGAGTTAGGCAGAGAGGAGGGAAAGTGAAGAAGAGAGATCCTGCCTGATATAATCCTGATTTAGTCCCTAGTTAGTCCTTGGTGCAAGGAGAGAAGAGGAGAGAGATGGCAGAGGAGAAGTCCTGGAAGAGGACAGAGGGCAGAAGAGCGGGGAGCTGGAAAGAGGGAGCAAGGAAAGGGAGGGAGAGAAGAGAGGGAGTTTAGGCAGAGCAGGGAAATCCTAAAGTCCTTGGTTGAAAGGTGACCTGTTTGATCAATCCTGCCTGATATAATCCTGATTTAGTCCCTAGTTTAGTCTTGGTATAGTCCTTGGTTCAGATCTGATTCAGACCTGGTTTAGTCCTGTTTTGGTCTTGGTTTAGTCCTGGTTTAGTCCTGGTTCAGTCCTGGTTCAGTCCTGGTTCAGTCCTTCTTTAGTCCTGGTTCTGTCCTGGTTCTGTCCTGGTTCAGTCCTGGTTCAGTCCTGGTTCAGTCCTGGTTCAGTCCTGCTTTAGTCCTGCTTTAGTCCTGGTTTAGACCCTGGTCTAGTCTCTTATCTCTCTGAAATGACCCTATTGAGACAGCCTTAGATCGGGACTTTGTTATCGGGACATCATGGTCCGTCAGCGCTTTGAGAAAAACGCTCCTCTGCACTTTGCCTTTTCTGCTTAAATTATCTAACAATTGTGTAACAGTTTTAGATTGAAATTACATACACATATAACACGTAGAACAGAAATGAAAGAAACAAAAATCACATTCGATTGTCTCAAGGAGGAGTGTTTTTATTTGGTCTTGAGTCGACTCATTAGAATCACTATTGAATTTGAAACGTTTGTATACTTTCAGAAAGTGGTGCCGTTATTCAACCCCAGAGACGTGACTGTTGCTCAAAGGACTTTAACCGTAACATTCACATGAGTTTGCGGAGCTGATCCTAAACTAATAATGAGAAGGTTCAACATTTGAGGAGCAGAAGTTTGTTTCCAAAAGAATCCCAGGCCCCTGCGCTCCGTCTGAAACCATGACATTGTTTTGATGTGTTATCTTGTGTCATTAGCCTGCCATGTAGCATGTTGTTGCTAGCCTTTTGTTAGCGTACATTGTGTTGCTGCAGTTTGCTGTGACAGTTGCTTGTGTATAATTATCCTCTCAAAGTCCACATTAACCCGACACTCAGCGCCGCAGTGAAATGACACGTTTGACAAAAGGAGAAGCCATTATTTTATAAACAAACTCACTGGACGAGCTCAACCCATCATCATATTTAAAGAGTGCTTTTATGGGGCCATTATTCACTTGTTTTGATACTTTAAGATTGGTTTATTTCACATTACAGCTACAATAAATGAAAAGCAACTAGTAATTGTGTCTCTGAGGACGCTCAGAGACGTTTAAAGAGAGGGTATTATGCAAAATGCATTTGTTTGTGCTTGAGCTCAGTGTTGCCAGGTCCACGAAAAAAAACAAAAACAACCCTCAATCTGCTCTCAAAAAACACCAAAAAAGGTCACATTTTTATGAGCCTATTAAATTATAGATTTTTGTTCGTCGTCCTGATAATGTCTTTTTGCCTCTTGACTGTGTCCTGTCCTCTCTTCTTGTTTCACTTGACATAAACCATACTTCACCGTATATTCAAGCACAGATTTATCAAGGCTATACATTGGTTCCTCTTGTGTATGTTTTGCCACTCTCTATTGTAAGCATCTTTGTTTTGTTGCCATTCACGGGATGGTTCCAGTTAATTTCCTGATCCCATCAAAAGGAAGAATGAAGATGTGTTTAGTGATAGTTAAATATAAGAAGCCACAAATCAAAGGCATCTCCTCTCCACATGTGCACACACATCTGTGTGCTGAGGGCGCGGCGTGATACACTCATACACTGTATAGAAATGGACAGAGCTAACGTGTCATAATGCAGACTGGTAAGACCAAATGAATGGTACCCGGGGAAGGTTTAACAATGTTTATTTACAGTTTGTGAATAATAGACAACAAAAGGGGGCTGAAGTGGCGGGGAGCTGGTGGTGGTGCGCGGTGCGTGGTGCGGGCAGGCCAGGACGGAGAGTTGAGTGCGAAGCCAAGGTCCGTGGACGAGGAGTGCAGGCGCAGGAGCAGGGCGAGGAGCAGGACGAGGCAAGCCAGGACGAAGAGCCGAGTGAAGGGTGAAGTCCGGAGATGAGCTGAGCAGAGTAACGAGATGCACTGTAGCAGAGAGAGCAGGAGCTGAGTCGGAGCGGAGCCAGGAGCGCAGGTGCGAAGAATTCCTGGGAGCAGGATCTGGCAACAGCAAAACTGGAATTAGCAAAAAACGTAGTGAGCCAAAAGTACAACAATTAAGGAGCTAGGTAGTCAGGTTGGTACGTGGACGGTCTGGCCTCGAGTGTCTGTCTCTGGGTCTTCATATACAGCCGCAGGTGGAGTTGATTGCCCTGATGGGCTGCAGGTGCGCACGGGAGGAGCCGGAAACTCCGCCCAGCTCCAGAGTCAGGCAGGTGAGGGAGGGGGAGAAGGAAAACAGAGGAGACAAAACACAACCACAGGAGACAAAACAAGGCACAGGGACACGTGGACCATGACATAACCACGTTCCAAATTTCTGTGAGGCTACTCCAGCTAGCATTAGCAACAGGTATGATTGACATTGTTGCTAAGCTCTCTGCTAAACCAGCGGTGTGGGCAGGGCGTCTTCAACAGCCTCACTCCTGACCGGCTCTTTGGTTGCTATGATACTCGTGGTCTGAGTTTCAAATATGGAACAGCTCCACATTCGCCGCTATAACTGCTCTCAGTGAGCTTCATGTGACTGGAGCCAAACGCTGTGGATGACGTCACACTCAGTCCACTTCTTTATACAGTCTGTGATTGGACCCCTTCTCTCTGTGGTCTCTGCGCTCAGTACAAGATGCACACCGCGTGAAACTACGAGGAAAGGCTGCTGCGGACAATGTTTTCCTGACACAGGAAAATCCTGCAAATCTGTGGAGAAATTCCTCAGTTTGTGAAGCAATATATTGATATTGTACAGCCGCACATTTTAAACTTTTTCAAAATTGCCCAATTGTGCAGGAAAAGCGCTGATCTGGTAAGTACGACCATGTTATAAGTTTTAGATGTCATCCATGCATGTTTGACTATTTTAGCGACCTCTCCTGGACCCTATTCAAATCATTCTTATGGTTTCCAGTAAGAATCTGTGCAAGGCTCCGCCCACAAGCCTACATCACCCATGCTCCACATGACAATTCTCCATAAATATACAAAAACATGATACAAAACTGTACACAGCAACTGGACTCTGAGGAGACACAAGGCTCTGAGGAGACACAAAAGAGGAAGAGATTGATATAAAAAAAAAAACAACAACAACAAAAAAAGTGTTAGAGGCGGGCGAAGGGCCTATTGGTATCACAAAGCAATGCTAATAGCAGCATCACCACATAAAAACATTTGAGAAAAATGGCAGGCTTAGGTTAGGGGCTAGGAGCTAGGGTTTTGTTAGGAGTTATGGTTAAGGGTTAGGGTGTAGGGTTATGTTAGGAGTAAGGGTGAAGCGCGACATAGGTGCGGCTCATATTTCTTTTTGTTTTTTGTCATGGCGCCAGTCTCAGGTGTCCACTGCACAATTTTGGACGTCTGAGATGAAAGATTCCTGATCACAATTCCACTTTTCCCTGCCCTGTTACCTCCATATGTTTATTTATTTGTCTGTTTTTCAGATGTTCAACTCTTCACTACGACTCTGATCTTCCTCCCACCTCCATCATCATCACTTTCCACAACGAGGCTCGCTCCACTTTACTACGAACTGTCAGGAGGTAAGTACAGTACCTGTCCAGAAGAAGGCTCCACTTTATAACCAACTCCCACGCATACCCAGCACACCCCCAACACACCCCCAGTACACCCCCAGTACACCCCCAGCATACCCCCAGCACACGCCCAGCACAGGTCATATTTTTGTCCTTTTTTTCCTCGTAAGCAAACATATTTGTTTTGATAAGGATCATGCATGTCCCTGATTGGCTAATCCACCTGTCAATCACGCCCATATGAACTCATTCAGCGGTGACCAGACTCACATCTTCATAAAATATTGAACAAGTGTGGAGTCTGGATCCAGGCAAACATCACTGACCTCAAAGCGTTCTCTTTAAACTCTGCTTTTGGCCAAAACTCCACCTCCTCCTCTGTGCCTCTCGTTTTTTTTTTCTGTCCTTTTTTTTCATCCTGTTTTCCGTCCTGTTTGTGGGTCGTTTGTCAGTGGGGGGTGGAGGACGTCTGCCCCCTGTGGTGGTTTGTTAGTTCTGCAGTTTTTGTCCAATTAAAACTCATCTGTCCCCAAAGACTAAAAGACACAGAGGACGAAGCAAAATACTCTCTCTCTCTCCTCCATCACCCCCTTCTCTCTCCATCCCTTCTTTTCCATACCTCTCTCTCTGCCCTCTCTGCTCCCCTTTTTTCCCTTCTCCCACTTCCCTTTCTCTCTGCCCCTATCCTTTTCTTCCCTCTCTTTTTCTCCTCTTTTTCCTCTTTCTCTACCTCTCTCTCCTATGCTCCCTCTCTCTCCTCCTCTCCTCTCTCTCTCTCTTTCTCCTCCCTCTCTTTTCTCTGTTCATATCAACAGAAGATACACATATTTCCCTTTCTTCCCTCTCTCTTTTCCTCCATTGCTTCTCTCTGTTCTTGTCATGTCACAAAAAATACACATATTTCTCTCTCCTCCCTCCCGCTCTCTCCCTCTCTCCTCCCTCTCTTCTCTCTGTTCATATCGTGTGTGACATAGAGTAAATATGATAGTGAGCATACACATATATCTGTGTGAACAGGATTGGGCTCAGACGGTTTTAAACAGACTTTTTCTTGACTGCACATAGTGTCCATCAGCTCCGGCAGACTCCAGGTTACGCTCGTATACAACACTCAGTAGTCAGAGTCAGTATTGGGACAGAGTCACGGAGGCTGTTCACATGGCAATTCAAACGTGACTCCAATGTCATGTGTGACTTGAATATGATCAGATTTTTGGATGACATGTAAACAACAAAATAAGATTGTGTGGTTTTAAATGCAACTGAAATCATGATAAAGGTCCAGTTAAAGAAATCACATTCTAATGCTGACATGGGTAAACTACGGCCCAGGGGCCACCCACGGCCCTTTGGGCTTATTAATCCGGCCCACCAACTGTGAACAAATTGTATTAAAATAAGTAAGGGTAAACCTTGTTGAAAGTTTTTCTGCTGTGTTAATTTAACTGAAATTTAATAAATAATTTAATTAATGCATTTGGAAAACAGTTTGTACAATGAGCCTTGCATATTCATGCTTTGCTACATGTTACATGCCAAATCTTTAATGTAATATGTACATATATATATTAAAGATTTACATATATATCCTGGCCCGGCCCCTCTGTCAAATTTTAGATCCCATTGTGGCCTGTGTGTCAAAAAGTTTACCCACCCCTGCTCTAATGAGAGTTTGGTGCCAGTCCTGAAGTGTCCTGTGCAGCGGAGGAGTTGTGTTGTTGTCACATTATGAGAAAGACTATTATTGCGACAGCACCATTTTCAATATACTAATCCAAAATGAGTCATGGTTTCAAACAAATAAGCAATGTTTCTGGCCCCAATACAGATATATTGTATAAGCAGCAGAGGTCAAAATAAGTCCGCTGTGTGCTGTCTGCATCTAATTACAAATTGCTTAATTGTCCAATAATCATCAAGTGCACTGTTGGCATGCCAGTTGTTGTTAGCTGTACTGTCATGGTAAAACTCCACTCTGGTTTCTGAGAGTTGTGGAAAGGGCTTATAAACTCATCATGGTGAATAATTAGGATGCTCTAAATGCATAAGGTCAGTGAGGAATAGCTATACTCAAAACAGTCCCATTGACAGGACAGAAATGAGTCTTTCCTGAATCTGTTTATAATGATGTGTCTCTGTATGTTTCACAAGTATAAGACACATAGACTAGTTTACACTCATGGACCACTACGAACCTACTGGACACTGAGAGATTACACACATATAACACACATGGAATAATAAAGAAATAAAGAATGTTTTTTATGATCACCGTGGTATCAGAATCAGTATTGAGTATTGAGTCTGTTCCATAGTATTGGAAGTTGAACATTTTATTATGGTGCTGACTTTGAGCAGGACACCTCCTTTGCTGATGAGGTTTTCTTTTGAATCTGTGGAGCGGGGCTGAATGTTTGGACAGCGCTCAGAGGATATTTTAAACCACAAATGTGTGAGGCTTCATTAAAAGTGTGATTTTGGCCTGAGACAAAACTTATTATAAGTTTGTAAAGATGTATCCAAGTAAGAAAGAAGCAGCTTCATTAGCACAAATGTATTGGTCTGATAACAGAGGGTACAGAGCCCGTCTGTGGAGTTTGCATGTTCTCCCTGTGTCTGTGTGGGTGTTTTGTGGGTAATTAAAATTCATATGATCTGTCAGGCAAACTTTATAGTAACTCCTTTATATTTAAGATTTTACATTCAAAAATTGGGCAGGAGGCGGGACTATATTAAATACTGAACATACTGAAATGTGACTGTGCATTCATTTTTCAGTTCATTTATCAGTTTTTTGTGAACTATTTTTGGGTTCACAAACACAAAAATCCATCTTGAACTTCAAATTTGCAGCGGGCGGACCAGCCACAAACGCGATGACGCCAACAGACTTGAGTCTATTTCAGCGAAAATATGAACTGTTTAGTTTGTTCAAAACATGCAGAGAGGGGAACTTTGTGCCTTTGTGGAGGGAAAGACGCCTGCGCTTTTCTCTCCACTGGATTTAAAGAATGTTTGAATTTTCATCTTGTTCTGCTGTTGTGACACTTCGGACTCAACCCTAACCCTAATATTAAAACATAAATGACAAATCTAATCATAATTACAATGCACGTCAGGAAAAACACACTTGGATATTTTTCTCAAATTATTCAGCCCTGCATTGAACCAGTGTCCCTGATCGCACCTCCCTCCACCCTCCTGCCCCCCCCATCTCCCCCTGCTACCGCCCTGCCCCCTCTCACCTCCTCCTGCCTCCCCCTAGCTCCCTCTGCCTCGCCCTGCCTCTTCCCCTCTGCCTCCTCCTTATCTCTCTCACACACTCACTGATCAATGCTGTGATCTGAACCTGATTAAATATCGACTGCAGCCCAAAGCGCCGCTCAAAAACTCCTCAGAAACTCCTCAAACTCTGTGGATTTCCTTTGTCTCCTCTATGGGCCTGGTACAAGATGGCCGACACTTCACTGAGCACATAACTTCTCCTCTCATGACAATGTCCCGGTAAACACCTTGGTCTCGTCGTTCGGATTCATCCCAAAGAGTTTGGAGTGTGAACTGAACTTTACAGGTTGAGAGACAATTGATATTTTAGCATCAAGTTTCTGTATCAGGTGCCCTCTCATCCTACGGTATCTCTGTGTGTCAGATGCCCTCCCATCATCCTATACATATCCCTGTGTGTCAGATGCCCTCCTATCCTCCTACTGTATATATGTAACTGTATATATATATCCCTGTGTATCCAAAGTCCACTGTTAGAAGAAACATTAATCTACCCCCCCTTCCCACTCTCTCTCTCTATCTTTCTCTCTCTTTTCCGTCCCATCAGCAGCTCTTGTCTTCAGGCTGTTACTGTAAATCTGACCCTGAATCAGCTCCTTGGCTCTCCATCTCTCTCTTCTCTCCCCAGTCTTTCCTTCCTCCCTCTCTCTCTTGCTCTTTCTCTCCTCTCTTTCCCTAACCTTTTCTCCTCTCTCCTCCTCACTTGTCTCTTTTCCTCTTTCTCCTTTCCTCTTCTCTCTCTCTTCTCTTTCTTTCCTTCATTTGTCCCTTATCTTTTTATCTGCCTCCCTCACCCTCTCCTCTCGCTCCTGCCCCATCAGCAGCTCTTGTGTTCAGATATTTCCAGTAAACTTAACCCTGGTTAAGCCCCCCAACCTCCCTCTCTCTACTTTTCATCTCACTTTCTCTCTCTCTCTGTCTCTCTCCTTTTCATCTCTCTGTCTCCCTCTCAGTCTCTGTCTCTCTCTCTGTCCCTCTCCCCTCCAGAAAAACTCAAACAACAGCCTCAGTGCAGCTCAACAGGTAGAGTCAACAGATCCAGAGTCAGGGCAGTTTGAGGAGAGTAATGGCCCTCAGGACAAAAGTGTTCTCTGTGTCCTGCAGCATCACAGCAGCATTCAGGAGGAGCCAGTTGAACTCTGGACATGCAGCAAACCTCTTCTGAGCCTCACTCTGTTGTTTCAGTCGAGACAGGCCATCCATTCACAGTGTTTCCTCTGCAACATTTTCTATCATATTTAGTGTAGAAAGTTCATTGCATTGGTGTAAAAATGTGTAGCTGTAAGTCCAGATGTGCAGAGCCTGTGTTCAGTGTTTTCACAGTGTTGCTGTGTTCACTGTGTGTTCATTCACAGATTATAGAGCCCTTTGGTGTTTACTGACCAATCACGATGACTCTACACTCATTATATTTTCAGTCCTCTTCTCTGTCTCCTCTCCTTCCCTCCCTCCCTCTCTCTTCTCTCACCCCTCTCCTCTCCCCCCCTTCCTCCTCAGCTCTCTGCTTCACAGAATTCTGCTGAAGCGTCCTCAGATTTATGGAGGAGCTTCGATCTAAAACCGTTTAAACCATCCAATCTGTCCAATCTGTCGAGTGCAGGAAAAGCAGTATCACAGAGACAATCAGGTAATGAGGCTGTCTTAAACATTACTCAGCCTTTTTACATGAGCTCATAGCCTGCTCAGCCGGACTCTGCGCTTTCTCTGCCTAAAGGGGATATTATACAAAATCTTTTTCTTTTGTTTTTTATCTGCCATGTTCTAACATTGTTCTGTTCCCTCATTAAAAAGCATGCCTGAAGAGGTTTTAGATGTCATTCTTGTATGTCTTAGCCGTCTTGCCCTATTTGAACCCTCCTGATGGGTACATTTGTGTCATGTGTCTCAAATACAGAAGACATTTCCTTTGAATGTCCCTGTGCTAAATGTGCTAAAAGCTCGAAAGTAAGTATAATAAGAAGGAAGTATAGAGGGGTGAATGCAGGAATCACTCTAAATACAACTTCAAGTGAGAAGGCACTAATTCATGCAGGTGCTGGGCTTCAGGTAGTGACCAATCCGATCAGAGAGAGGCATTTTAGGTGTAAACCAACTGGATGTCAGCACTGAACCTAGCAATCCGGTTCAGCCCTGATTTAGTCCTGGTTTAGCCCTAGATTAGTCCTGGTTTGGTCCTAATTTGGCTCTGGTTTAGTCCTGGTTTACCCCTGGTTCAGTCCTGGTTCAGTTAGGAGTGAGGCTGTTGAAGGTAAGTCCCCTTTCTGACTTTTATGTTCATATCTTGATTCGTGAACAAAATAGTCCAATAAAAACCCTAGGATTATATACAGCAGGTTAATACAAACATTTAAAACCAAAATGATCACTGCTCACTGCAGCAGTTACAGAGAGAGGGGCGACGGTTTTTAAATAGAAAGTGAATTAGAGCCAGAGTCAATTGAGCCAGAAGCACACTCTATCTGGAACGCGGGGGCTAGCAGGTTAGCTGTGTTTATTTATATACTATGGTTCTGATTTAGTCTTGGTTTAGTCTTTGTTTAGTACTGGTTCAGTCCTGCCTTACTCCTGTGTTAATCCTGTGTTACTCCTGTGTTAGTCCTGTGTTAGTCCTGTGTTACTCCTGTGTTAGTCCTGTGTTAGTCCTGTGTTACTCCTGTGTTACTCCTGTGTTAGTCCTGTGTTACTCCTGTGTTACTCCTGTGTTAGTCCTGTGTTGGTCCTGTGTTAGTCCTGTGTTAGTCCTGTGTTGGTCCTGTGTTGGTCCTGTGTTAGTCCTGTGTTAGTCCTGTGTTACTCCTGTGTTAGTCCTGTGTTAGTCCTGTGTTGGTCCTGTGTTAGTCCTGTGTTAGTCCTGTGTTAGTCCTGTGTTAGTCCTGTGTTACTCCTGTGTTAGTCCTGTGTTAGTCCTGTGTTGGTCCTGTGTTAGTCCTGTGATAGTCCTGTTAGTCCTGTGTTACGTCTGTATTAGTCCTGTGTTAGTCCTGTGTTACTCCTGTGTTAGTCCTGTGTTACTCCTGTGTTAGTCCTGTGTTACTCCTGTGTTAGTCCTGTGTTAGTCCTGTGTTACTCCTGTGTTAGTCCTGTGTTACTCCTGTGTTAGTCCTGTGTTACTCCTGTGTTACTCCTGTGTTAGTCTTGTGTTACTCCTGTGTTAGCCCTGTGATAGTCCTGTGTTAGTCCTGTGTTAGTCCTGTGTTAGTCCTGTGTTAGTCCTGTATTAGTCCTGTGTTAGTCCTTTGTTACTCCTGTGTTAGTCCTGTGTTAGTCCTGTGTTAGTCCTGTGTTAGTCCTGTGTTACTCCTGTGTTAGTCCTGTGTTAGTCCTGTATTAGTCCTGTGTTAGTCCTGTATTAGTCCTGTGTTAGTCCTTTGTTACTCCTGTGTTAGTCCTGTGTTAGTCCTGTATTAGTCCTGGTTTGTTTATTTATTTATTTTATTTATTTCATTAGCTGAAAGCAGTGCAGTCAGCTTGTCTTCCTGGGTCGATTGAAATATAAAATATATATCTCCATTCCATCATTACAAATATACATTATCAAATTACATTTGATATTTAATTGTAATAAAATGTCATGTTCTTACATATGATCACAGTCGACTGTGGGTTTAAAGTGCTGCACAGCACATTCACTTTAACTCAAGTACAAGTCCAGGTCTACACACTCGTACACAAGTCCAGCTCTCTAGACACTCTTACACAAGTCCAGCTCTCTAGACACTCGTACACAAGTCCAGCTCTAGACAGTTGTGCACAAGTCCAGCTCTAGACAGTTGTGCACAAGTCCAGCTCTCTAGACACTCGTACACAAGTCCAGCTCTAGACAGTCGTGCACAAGTCCAGCTCTAGATGCTTGTACAAGTCCAGCTCTCTTGTCACTCTTACACAAGTCAAGGTCTCTAGACAAAACAGAATTTATTTTGTTGCATGAATCTGCTGCATGATCGACAGTTGAGTCATATGCATATATTGTTATTAAAACTTTTTTCACAGTCAACAGTAAATCATTAATAAAAACGGGAGACAAAAGAGGTCCTAAACAGCTTCCTTGCGGGAGACCACATTGTAAACTTTTACTTTCAGAAGTACAATCATTATTTTTTTTTAAACAAAACTCTGAGTTCTGTGGGAGAGGTAGCCTGGTTAAGTCCTGGTTAAGTTCTACTTTAGTTCTGGTTTAGTAATTGATAAATATACATACTTGTACATAAATGAGTGCTTACATTTTCTTCCCCTTTGCTTCCTCCTCCGTCTGGTGTTTATTTCAACAGTAATTAGCCTCACTCTTCTCCTCCGCAATCAAACTTTCTCAACATGTCCGCCACACAAACGCGTAAAGAAAGTGTAATCAGACCTTCTCAACATGTCCAACACACAAACACTTAAAGAGCAATCAGACCTCCTCAATATGTCCGTCATAAAGAAGCATGTCAAGAAACGCTGATCACCTCCTGAAGACTTTAGAGAATATCCAATCAGATGAACCAACATGATTAATCAGCGTCCTAATGAGAACAGTTGTATCAGTCCGCCTGCAGAGCCAGGACAGAGCCAGGACGGAACCAGGAGTTAAACCACGACTAACCACGACTAAGCCTGGGCTAAAGTAAGAACAGAGATTAAACCAAGACTAACCCAGGACTAAAGGATGGACTAAAGTTTTACCAGACGGTAGAGGAAACTTACTCTGTGTGATAAGGTGTACGCTCCCTCATCACGATTTATGCTCCTTAGACCTTGTTTGGGGTCTGACAAAAATAATTGCTAATTCTAAGTTTAAAAGTGAAGACAGAACGGTGAAACAGGACTATGAGCGAGCTTGAAGTGTAAACAAGGACTGAACCAAGACAAAACCAGGATTGAAAGGCAAGGTCATTATTTGTGCCCGTCTGTTTTAAAGTGGCCAAAAGCTTTATCTGCTGGACTGTAATCTATGTTTGTCAGAGAAGAAAACATGTGAAAGGAACGGCTCAAATGGCTCCTCCATTTTGTGTCATTATTGTGTCTCTTCACAAAATGTCCGTCTCTAAAGTCCTGCTCTGTGACGGCTAAATGACCACAACACCACCAAGCTTTCAAAGCACAATTTATTTGTCAGTCTTGGTTTAGACCTGGTTTAGACCTGGTTTAGTCCTGAACTCCTGTTTAGACCTGGTTTAATCCTGGTTTAGTCCTGGTTTAGACCTGGTTTAGACCTGGTTTAGTCCTGGTTCAGTCCTGGTTTAGACCTGGTTTAGACCTTGTTCAGTCCTGGTTTAGTCCTTGTTTAGTCCTGATTCAGTCCTGGTTTAGACCTGGTTCAGACCATGTTCAATCCTGGTTTAGACCTGGTTTAGACCTGGTTTAATGGTTTAGACCTGGTTTAGTTCTGGTTTAGTCCTGGTTTAGACCTGGTTTTGACCTGGTTTCCTGGTTCAGTCCTGGTTTAGACCTGGTTTAGACCTGGTTTAATCCTGTTTAGTCCTGGTTTAGACCTGGTTTAGTCCTGGTTCAGTCCTGGTTTCAGTCCTGGTTTAGACCTGGTTTAGACCATGTTCAATCCTGGTTTAGACCTGTTTAGAGCTGGTTTAGACCTGGTTTAGTCCTGGTTTAGACCTGGTTTAGACCTGGTTTAGACCTGGTTTAATCCTGGTTTAGTCCAGGTTTAGACCTGGTTTAGACCTGGTTTAGACCTGGTTTTGACCTGGTTTAGTCCTGGTTCAGTCCTGGTTTAGAGCTGGTTTAATCCTGGTTTAGACCTGGTTTAGAACTGGTCTAGATCTGGTTCAGTCCTGGTTTTGATCTGTTTTAGATCTGCTTTAGTCCTGGTTCAGACCTAGTTTAGTCCTGGTATTGTCCTGGTTCAGTCCTTTTATTGTCGGTAGATGTGTTTTTGAACTGTTAGACTCTCTTCTCTTTTGTGGCTTTTGTAAAGAAAAAAAAAAAAAAAAAAGTCCAAAATGGAGGTGCAGCTTAATTGGCTGAAAGTGGTTAGACTGACCCACTGATGAAAGAGGAAGAGAGGAGAGGGGGAGAGGAGGCGGGTGAGAGAGAGGGAGAAAGGGCGAGGGGTGTGTGCGGGGCAGAGGTCTGAAGGCGGAAGGAGCAGAGGAGAGAGGGTGACTGGAGATAATGCCATAATGAGTAACATCAGACAGAAGAGAGAAGAGGGAGAGAGTGGAGGGGGGAGAGAGGAGAGAGTGGAGGCAGCAAGTAAGGAGAGGGAAGCGATAGGGAAAGGGATTCAGAGAGGAGGACAGGGCGAGAGAGGAGAGAGTAAAGAGAGAGATGGAGAGAGAAAAGAGAGGCGGGATAAACAACAGGGGAAAGATTGGGGGAGTGAGGGAGGAGTGGAAGGACTAGCAGAAAAAGAGGTAATGAGAAAAGGGAGAAACAGATGGAGGGAGGACAGAGGAGAGAATAGAGGAAGAGAAAGAGAAGTGATGATAGAGTGTAGATGAGATGTTTTCAGACTGAAGCTTAATGGGCTCAGAGAAACAGGACTGAACAGGGAATTATACTCTCCCTTTCTCTTTATCTATCTGTCTATCTGTCCCCTCTATCTCCTCTCTCTCCATCCCTCCTATTTCCCTCTCTAGCTCTGTCTCTATCTCTCTGTGTCTCTCCATCCTCCTTCTCTATCTCTCTCTGTCTCTCCATCTTCCCTCTCTATTTCCCTCCCTCCTTTCTGTCTCTATCTCTCTCTGGCTCTCCATCCTCCTTCTCTATCTCTCTCTGTCACTCCATATTCCCTCTTTATTTCCCTCACTCCTTTCTGTCTCTCTGTCTCTCTCTATCTCTCGTTCTCTCTCTCTCTCTCTCTCTCTCTCTCTCTCTCTCACCCTCTCTCTCTCTGTACCCCTCTCTTCCTCTCTCCTTTCCACCTCTCTATACCCCTCTGTTAACTTGAAACCTACCACTTCATGACATCACAAGGTGGAACACAACATTTTGAGCTTTGGAGATGTAGACAAACCAATAATAAAGTGTTACTCAAACATGTGTGAAACAAAACACAGTCAGGTCTGTTTTTGAGGAGGGAACAGCAGTAGAACATGGATTAAAGCTCACAGGACTCACTTTTGAGCTTTAACCGAGATGCTTTTACTGTAGGTTTGTTTTATTTAAAGTTGATTACACTCAACTATCACATGATCGTTGATTTTCAAATGTTTGTTTTTGTTCTGAACAGGTTTGAATCACACGTCTGCACCTGCTCCACACTCGGGTTTTTACAGCACAGCTCTGTAAAGATGAGTTAGAGCACACAGTGTGGAGGAGGGAGAGATGGATGGAGCGCAGAAGAGGAGCGGAGCAAGCAATCACATACAGAGAGGGAGAGAGAGGAGAGGAGGTGAACAAGCAATCACATACAGAGACAGAGGAGGAGAGAGAGAGAGAGAGGAGGAGGTGACAAGCAATCACATACAGAGAGGGAGAGAGAGAGAGGAGAGGAGGTGAACAAGCAATCACATACAGAGAGAGAGAGAGAGGAGAGGAGGTGAACAAGCAATCACATACAGAGAGAGAGAGAGAGAGAGGAGGTGAACAAGCAATCACATACAGAGAGAGAGAGAGGAGAGGAGGTGAACACAAGCAATCACATACAGAGAGAGAGAGAGAGAGAGAGAGGAGGAGAGGTGAACAAAGCAATCACATACAGAGAGAGAGAGGAGAGAGGAGAGAGGAGGTGAACAAGCAATCACATACAGAGAGAGAGAGAGGAGAGGAGGGAGGTGAACAAGCAATCACATACAGAGAGAGAGAGAGAGAGAGAGAGGAGGTGAACAAGCAATCACATACACATAGAGAGAGAGAGAGGAGAGGAGGTGAAACAAGCAATCACATACAGAGAGGAGAGAGAGAGAGAGAGGAGGAGAACAACAAGCAATCACATACAGAGAGAGAGAGAGAGAGGAGAGTGAACAAGCAATCACATACAGAGAGAGAGAGAGAGAGGAGGTGAACAAGCAATCACATACAGAGAGAGAGAGAGAGAGGAGAACAAGCAGAGAGAGGAGAAGGAGGTGAACAAGCAATCACACAGAGAGAGAGAGAGAGGAGAGGAGGTGAACAAGCAATCACATACAGAGAGAGAGAGAGAGAGAGAGGAGAGGAGGTGACAAAGCAATCACATACAGAGAGAGAGAGAGAGAGGAGGTGAACAAGCAATCACATACAGAGAGAGAGAGAGAGAGAATCACATACAGAGAGGAGGAGAAGAGAGGTGAAAGCAAGCAATCA
This sequence comes from Periophthalmus modestus, assembly GCA_019594935.1. Lineage (NCBI taxonomy): Eukaryota > Metazoa > Chordata > Actinopteri > Gobiiformes > Gobiidae > Periophthalmus > Periophthalmus modestus. Next base: position 21,845,633 of record JAIEZT010001328.1, on the reverse strand, counting down.
CATACAGAGAGAGAGAGGAGAGGAGGTGAACAAGCAATCACATACAGAGAGAGAGAGAGAGAGAGGAGGAACAAATCAATACATACAGAAGAGAGAGGAGAGGAGGTGAACAAGCAATCACATACAGAGAGAGAGAGGAAGGGGAACAAGCAATCACATACAGAGAGAGGAGAGGAGGTGAACAAGCAATCACATACAGAGAGAGAGAGGGGAGAAGAGAGGAGGTGAACGAGCAATCACATAGAGAGAGAGAGAGGAGGGAGAAAGAACAGAATCACAGACAGAGAAGAGGAGAAAAGAAAAAGCGAGATAAAGTGAAAATAGAGAAACATTGAGAGAGAGGAGAAGCAATTGAAAAAAAGCAGAGGGAGGAGGTGAAGAAGCAATCAAGTAGAAGTGTGTCGCAAGGAGGGAGAGGACAGAGCATAGAGTGAAAGGAGAAAGAGGGAGAGAGGTTGACGAAGAGAGAGGAGAGAGTGAAAGGAGAGAGGGAGAGTGGTTGATGAAGAGGTAGAGGAGCGAGTGAAAGGAGAGAAAGATTGAGAGGAAGTTGAAAGGGGGCAGTCAAAATGGTGGTGGTAGATTGTGGAGTGTAATGGCCTGAGAAAAGTGCAGAGGTGTCAGAGCAGTTTGAAGAGGAGAGAAAGAAGAGATGGAGGGAGGGACGGAGGGAAGGAGGACAGAAGGAGGGAGGGGAGATAAAAGGGTGAGGATGGGAAAGAAGGTAAAACTGAAAGAGAGAAATTGAGAGAGATGCAGTGAGAAAGAGTTAGAGGGAAAGAAAGAGAGAGGAGAGAGAGAGAGAGAGAGAGAGAGAGGGAGGGAGAAAGAGGGACATGAAGAAGAGAGAGTGGGACAGGTGAAAAAAGAGAGATGGAGTGAGAAAGGGAGAAAGGGGAAAGAGTAGATCAAGAGCAGAGATGTCAGAGCAATTTTGCACAAAGAGGACAAACAAAAGAAAAGGTTTTATTCACTCTATCTGAAAGAACGTTGTTTTACTCGTCTCCATGTGTGGTTTAGTGAGCATAGACACTTGCCCTCTAATGGTGATGTTTAATGTTCCATTAAAAACATGCATGAAAAGGCTTTAGATGTCATCCATGCATGTTTGGGCCCTATTCAAACCTGTACGAGGCTCCACCCACAAGTCTACATCAGCCATGCTTCACACGACAATTCTCCATAACTATACAAAAACATGATACAAAACATGATACAAAACTGTGCACAGCAACTGGACAAACCTGATGTGATGTGCAGTAGTTTCGTTAGTGGGATGTTAGTGGGATTGTGTTGTGATAGTGCTCTGAAGGGGGAGTGACTTAGCACATAGAGCAAAGGGAGGGGAGACTCACAACGTCAAAAACAAAAGTGAAGCTTATAAAACATGTTAATACATACTTTTGCGCGGATATAGCAACAATAAAAGGGAACATGGTGATCTAAATATGTTATGTGTTACAGTTAATACCCCATAGAAGTAAAATACCCCTCTTTAATACCCCACAGTAATAAAATACCCTCTCTTTAATACCCCATAGAAGTAAATATCCCACTTTAAAGACAAGCTAAATAACTGAAACCAAATAATTTCTTTTCTAGGATCCAGACTCCACACTTGTTCAATACTTTATGTGAGTCTGGTCACCGCTGAATCTCCCAGAGTTCAGATGGGCGCGATTGACAGGTGGATTAACCAATCAGGGACATGCATGGTCCTTATCAAAATAAATATGTCTGCTTACGAGGAAAAAACAAAGGTCAAAAATATCACAGGACTGAAAAACATTTTGGATTTCTGCCGAATCATCAATGAATAACCAAACGTCTGAGGTGAGACACGTCATTTTGTCTGTAAATGATGAGTGACCAATAAGCTCCTTTGTTTCACATTCGTCACTGAAATAAACAAATGTGATTGGATGATCATGTTTGGCCCTGACTCAAGACATGACGGAGCTAGTGCTGACCAGACTGATATCCTTCTGCATAAAACAGAGAGATATCAGTCTGGATCTGCAAACGAGTGGAATACTATACCAAATAACAGTATACACGAGAAAGAGAAAGAGAAAGAGAAGGAGAGAGAGAGAGAGGATGAGAGAGAGGAGGAGAGATGTATTGGACCAAATAACACAATATTCATCCACTGAACTGCACCTGGAAATGGAACAACTGTTATGAAGCGTGAATATGAAAAGAGAGAGAAAAAAGAGAAAGGGAGGGAGGGAGAGAAAGGGGGTAAGGAAAGAGAAGAGAAAGAGATGGAGAGAGAGACAGAGAGGGATGTATTGGACCAAATAACACAATATTCATTCACTGAACTGCACCTGGAGATGGAACAACTGTTATGAAGCGTGAATATGAAGAGAGAGTGAAAAAAGAGAGAGGGAGAAAGGGATACAGGGCAGTGGAGATGAAGTGAGAAAGGACGACGGACAGAGAAGAGACAGAAATGGAGGGAAGAGAAAGGAGTTTAAAAGGGGGAGAGAAAAGAAAAGAAAAAGGAAGGAGGAGCAAGAGAGTATAGGAGAGGGAGCAGAGAGAGAGAAAGAGAGGGCGTAGAGAAATATAGAGAGGGGAGTAGAGGGGGTAAAGGAGAGAGAAGGCAAAGTGATGGACGAAGGAAAGGAAGGAGGGAGAGAGAGCGATAAAGGAGAAGAAAACTAGAGGGATAGAGGGCCAGAGAGAGAGAGAGAGCATAAAAGAGGAGGTGTAGTGTAGTTAGTGAATGTGACTCTCTCAGTCCAGTGGCTCAGAAACATTGACACAGAGCAGAGGGGATGGAGAGAGGTTTATTTAAAGAAAAAGAGAGATACAGAAAAGAGTCTGGGGAGGAGAAGAGAGGAGTCTGTAATCTACGGGAGCAGTTTACAGCCTGTACCAAGGAGTTAAAGAGGAGGTGCTATACTAAAAGTCTGTTCCCTCATCAGAAACATGCCTGAGGAGCTTTATATCCTCTTCAAGCTAAGATGCATGTTTGAGTCATTTAGTGATCTCTCCTGGGCCCTATGCAAACCCTCCTTATGGTTAGCAGTACGAGTCTGTACGAGGCTCCACCCATAAGTCTATATCACCCATGCTCCACATGACAATTCTCCATAAATTTACAAAAACATGATGGAGAGCAGTGATGATTTGACTTTCTTCAGATGACATCACAAAAATATAAAATGTCCTGGTGCATGTTAAAGCTGCTGTATGTGAAGAATCCGCCACCTGCTTGTCTCCATGGAGATATGCTTAATGCCATACTGTGGAAAAGTCCAGGCAATTTTACTTTTGGAGATTTCTTCATAAAATTCCATAATAATCCATTCTCACATGTATAATTCATGACTTTAAATGTTTGTGATCTGCTCTGAGTTTAATATTTACAAGTCCCTCTGCTGCTGCACTGGACATATTTGGGATTTATCCTTTCAAACCTCCTTTCTCTCTCTTTTCCTCCATCTCTCACACTCCCTCTTCTTCTCTCTCTTGTTTCCTCCCTCTTTCTCTACTCCCTTTTCCATCTCTTTCCCTTTTTTCTCCCCTCTTTTTCTCATCCCCCCTCCTGATTCTCTTTTCTAAGTGTGACATTTCTGTGTAAATTCAGCCTCTCTCTCTCTCCCCCCGCTTTTTTTCCTCTTCCCCTGCTCTCCTTCCTTCTCTCTCTCTCTTTCCATTTCGCTCCCTCCTTTCTCTCTCTCTCCTTCTCTCTCTCTAAGTAAGTCTAAATCTTCAGTATTATTTTGTCCCTATCTTGCACTGGCAGCTGTATCAGCTCTGCCAGACCTCCTCCTCCCTCCCTCCCTCTCTCTCTCTCTCCCTCTCCCCCTTTTTCTCTCTCTGTCTCCCTCTCTTCTCTCCCCCGCTTTCTTCTCTCTCTCCCTCTCTCTCTCTCCCCAGACTTACTTCACCAGCCTCTCTTTCTGTCCTTTCTGTATCTCTATCTCCCCCTCTCCTTTCGCCCTCTCTCTTCTCTCTCATAGACAGTTTATGTAAATGGACGTAGCTAACCTGCTAACCGCCATGTTCCAAATAGGAGTGATCATGGGCGCACTTCCGGCTCCATCAACTTCAGCTCCAGTTCACTTTCTATTGAAAAACTGTGGCCCCTCTCTCTGTAACTGCAGCTGTCAGACTTTGACTTTAAATGTTAACCTGCTCTACATGATCCTGGGGTTTTTATTTCACCATTTTGTCCCTAAATCAAGCTATGAACATTAATATCCCCGCCTCTCTCTTCTCCCTCACCCTTCTCCCTCACTTTCTCTTCTCCCCTCTCTCTTCTCCCTCACTCACTCCTCAAGAGGGAAGACAGGCAGCGAGAAAGAGGGGGGAGAGGTACGAAGGGGAGAAAAGGAGAGAGGAAGGGAGGGCAAGAGGACAGCGAGAAAGAGTATGAAGAAAGGAGGAGGAAGAGAGGGAGGAGGACAGAGGGATATGTTGTGGGAAGAGAGGGAAAGAGGGAGGGAGTGTAGGAGGAAAGAGAGAGAGTGGATGGAACTGGCAGAAAAAGAGGTAAAGTGAGGAGAGAGCGAGGTAGCTAGAGAAAGAGGGGGAGAGAGAGGAGATCAAGAGAGTGGGAAACAGAAAAAAAGAGGACAGAGTGGTAAGAGATGGAAGTAAGAGAAAGGGGTAAGAGGGGAGAGGAGGGAGAGAAAGGAGAGAGAACGGGTAGAAGAGAGAGAAAAAGAGGATAGACATTGATAAGAGAAGGAGAGAGGGGAGAGGAGAGGAGAGGAGAAGGGAGAGAGAGGAGACAAAGAGTGGAAGAGAGAAAAAGAGGACAGACATTGATAAGAGAAGAAGGAGAGAGGGGAGAGAGAGAAAGGGGGAGAGAGAGAAAGGGGGAGAGAGAGGAGAAAAAGAGTGGGAGAGAGAAAAAGAGGACAAACATTGATAAGAGGGAAAGAGAGATGGTGAAGATGGGGGGAAGAGAGGAAGAGAATTATTGTTTTGTTTTGCTGTTGTGGCCATTAAACGGTTGTACTTAGTTGTGGTATAGTTCACAAATTAAAGGTACACTGTGTAACTTTTCTGGTAGAGAATATACCACCTGCTTGTCTCCATGGAGATGTTTTTACATTCCCTGGAATGTTTCACAGTGTGGCATTAAATATATCTATCTTGCATATATGTTTTATTCAATTACAGGTGTTTTTTATTGTTCAGAAACACCAATATTGAAAAAGCATGCACCCTCACTGTGCCTCTCCACAGATCTCATCTGTAACTTGTTCAGTCCTTGTTGTCGTGTCCCAGTGTAGTCCCTCTTGAGACTTCATTTAGTCCAATTTCAGCTTTGGTTCAGTGTTGGTTCAGTCCTTGTCGCATCCTGGTGTAGTCCCTCTTGAGTCCTCATTTAGTCCAATTTCAGTGTTGGTTCAGTCCTTGTCGTGTCCTGGTGTAGTCCCGCTTGAGTCCTCATTTAGTCCAATTTCAGTGTTTGTTCAGTCCTTGTCGCGTCCTGGTGTAGTCCCTCTTGAGTCCTCATTTAGTCCAGTTTTAGTGTTGGTTCAGTCCTTGTCGGGTCCTGGTGTAGTCCCGTCTTGAGTCCTCATTTAGTCCAGTTTCAGTGTTGGTTCAGTCCTTGTCGCGTCCTGGTGTAGTCTCTCTTCAGTCCTCATTTAGTCCAGTTTCAGTGTTGGTTCAGTGTTGGTTCAGTCCTTGGTGTTGTGTCTTGGTGTAGTCCCTCTTGAATCCTCCTTTAGTCCAGTTTCAGTCCTGCTTTAATCCTCTTTTTGAATTATAAACCTGTGCATGGAGCCGCTGGGGCCTTTATTGCCGCTCGCAGCTGAAAGAACAAAACCCATTTTCTCATTTGTGATGCTTCTCTGGGACTTTATAAATGTTTGATATCCGCGTGTGTGTGCGTATGAATTTCTCACAGTGTGTGGAATAAAATCTTTACACACACTCACATTATGGGGACATACCTCTTTTAGTGGTGGAAATCCTTTATTATTAGATCAACAACATAGTGTAGAGTTCAGATCTGGCTTAAAATAGGTTAAGATTAAGGTTATCCAACTACAGTGAGTATGGTTAAAGACAGGGTATTATGCAAAATCAACTTTTTGGAGCTTGGATCAGAAACATGTCTGAAGAGGTCATCCATGCATGTTTGAATAATGTAGTGATCTCTCCTGGGCCCTATTCAAATCTTCCTTATGGTTAGCTATATGATTCTGTACAAAGCTCCACCCACAAGCCTCACGACCTTTCTCCATAAATATACAAAATCATGATACAAAACTGTACACAGCAACTGGACAAACCTGAAGTCATGTGCAGTAGTTTCCTTAGCGGGATGCGGCTGATTGTATTGCGATAGCGCTCTGAAGGGGGAGTGACTTAGTGTGGAGAGCAAAGTACAGAGGAGATGTGCTCAGAGCGCCAAAAAATGCGGCATTGAAACTTACTGAAAAATGAGATCATTTTCAAAACAGTAAAAGGAAACATGGTGATGTCAACCCCTCTGCTTTGAGGTGAGGGGCAGTCTCTCCAGGGAGTGAATGTGATGTCCCCAAAAAGTCTGGTCTATGTGGGTGTGTGGGTGTGTGTGTGTTTTTAATGAAAACGCCTCACCTCCGCCTCATTTGCATAAGCGCCTTTTACCTGACATTTCCAATATGTCCGCCTCTCCTCTGCTCAAGCTGGGAGGAAAAAAGAGGGAAGGAGAGAGGGAGGAATGGAGAGGAGGAGAGAGGGAAGAGAGAGAGGGATAAATATGTCTGCCTCTGCTCAAGCTGGGAGGAAGAAAGAGGGAAAGAGAGGGGGAGGGAAGAGGGAAAAGAGAGATGGAAGAGAGGGATACATTTGTCCACCTCTGCTCAAGCTGAGAGGAAGGGGGAATGAGAGAGGGAGTGAAGGAGGGATGAGAGAGGGATGAATATGTCCATCTCTCCTCTGTTAAAGCTGGGAGGAAGAAAGAGGGAAGAAAAGGGGGAGCAATGGAGAGGAGGAGAGAGGGAAGAGAGGGATAAATATGTCCACCTCTCTTCTACTCAAACTGGGAGGAAGAAAGGGGGAAGGAGAGAGGGAAGGAAGAAGAGATGAGAGGAGGAGAAAAGGAAGAGAGGGGGGACAGAGGGAAGAGAGTGATATATATAGACTTTTAGTTGCACAACGAGTCCAGTTTCAGTCCAGTTTCAGTCCTGGTTCAGTTCTTGTTCAGTCGTTTTTGTTGTGTCGAGGTGTAGTCCCTCTTGAGTCCTCCTTTAGTCCAGTTTCAGTCCTGGTTCAGCCCTGCTTTAGTTCTTGTTCAGTCCTTGTTGTGGTATCCTGATGTAGTCCCTCTTGAGTCCTTCTTTAGTCCAGTTTCATTCCAGTTTAAGTCCTGGTTCAGTCTTGGCTCAGTCCAGTTTCAGTCCTGGTTCAGTTCTGGTTCAGTCCTTGTTGTTGTGTCCTGGTATAATCCCTCTTGAGTCCTCCTTTAGTCCAGTTTCAGTCCAGTTTCAGTCCTGCTTTAATCCTCTTTTTGAATTATAAACCTGTGTATGGAGCCTTTATTGCTGCTCTCACCTGAAAGAACAAAACCCATTTTCTCATTTGTGATGCTTCTCGGGACTTTATGAATGTTTGATACCTGCGTGTGTGAGGACTGAAAGCGGGTCCCCTTGATGTAAATCCTTTCTTATTTGATTAACAGCATTCTTTAAAGGTCTTATATTACACTACAATGAGTCGTGTAGCTTTAAGTCATGTTCTAACGCTGTCACCTCCTGAAAAACAGACCTGGAGTTGTGTTTTGTTTCATTCACACATGTTTGAGTAACACTTATTATTAGTCTGTCTATGTCTCCAAAGCTCAACATGCTCTGTTCCACCTTGTGATGTCATGAAGTGATAGTTTTCAAGTTAACAGCTACATTTGACCTTTAGTTCAGTAGAGATTTGCAATTCCAGGTCTGAAATCATCCAAATGATTCTAGTGAAGGTGTATGGAGTTTAAAAACACAGTGGCGTATTACCACGTAATGACATCACCAGATGGAACAGTGTATTTTCAGTTTGTCAGAACTAAAAATATGCTAAATATGCAGGGTTTGTCTGTTAAACATGTGACTTAGCACTGTTAATGTTTTCTTTCTCTCTGCCCCCCTCCCTCTCTCTCTCTCTCTCCCTCCCTCTTTGCCCCATCACTCTCTCCCTCTCTCTCTCTCTCTGCTCCCCTCGCTTTCACTCTCTCCCTCTCTCTGCACCCCCTCTCTCTCTCCCTCTCTCTACTCCCCTCCCTCTCACTCTCTCTCTCCCTCTCTTTGCCCCATCACTCTCTCCCTCTCTCCCTCTCCCTGCACCCCCTCACTCTCTCTCTCTCTCTGCTCCCCCTTCCTTTCACTCTCTCTCTCTCTCCCTGCTCCCCTCACTCTCTCTCTCTCCCTCTCTTTGCCCCATCACTCTCTCCCTCTCTCCCTCTCTCTGCACCCCTCACTCTCTCTCTCCCTCTCTCTGCTCCCCTCTTCACTCTCTCTCGCTCTCTCTCTCCCTCTCTCTGCTCCCCTCCCTCTCACTCTCGCTCTCCCTCTCTTTGCCCCATCACTCTCTCCCTCTCTCCCTCTCTCTGCTCCCCACACTCTCTCTCTCTCTCCCTCTCTCTGCTCCCCTCCCTCTCACTCCCTCTCTTTCACAGTGTGCTAAACCGGACTCCAGTTCACCTGATTCATGAGATCATTCTGGTGGACGACTTTAGTGAAGACGGTGAGTGAAAATTACCTCCGTCATAAATCATGGAACGGAAACTCAAGATCTCTCAGGACTCTCAACTCATCCTGGATGAATTTTTCTTACCTGTGGAATTATACACCTAAACTCCGCCCACAACCACATTCAAATAGAGCTGATAAACTGGGCTGTACCTGGAGCACAAAAGGGGAGAGTGAGGGGGGAGGAGGGGAGGGGTCTGCAGGACTAAAGGGGAGAGTGAGAGGGAGGAGAGGCGGGGTCTGGAGGACTAAAGGGGAGAGTGAGGGGGGAGTAGGGGCGGGGTCTGGAGGATTAAAGTGGGAGAGTGAGGGGGAAAGAGTATGATTGGTTTAACAGGCATCCACACTTCAAACTCTGCTCCAGGTTTTGATCACAATAATCAGCGTAGTCCTGTGTGAAATATTTTGTGGTTATGACTGACAAATGAAATACACAGCTCTCCTCCTCTCCTCCTATTGTTCTGATTGGTCAGCTCGTGTTAACCCCGCCCCCTGTTCTGTTACACAGCTTCATTCAGAATATTCTGAGTTGTGAACTTGTGTTGTAGTACCACTTATCCTGAGACATTCATGTGTGGGTTAGTCTGCACGGGTTTAGTCCTGGTTTACTCCTGGTTTAGTCCTGGTTTAGTCCTGGTTTATTCTTGGTTTAGTCCTGCTTCAGTCCTGGTTTATTCCTGGTTTAGTCTTGGTTTAGTCCTGCTTCAGTCCTGGTTTAGTTCTGGTTTAGTCCTAGTTTGGTCCTGATCTCCCTCATGTTTGGTTCTGGACTAAACACTGTGTAATTCTAAAGATCTTTTCAAAGCTCTTTTTCAGTCAAAGCTTTTCATACGCTTTTCTCTAAACATCACACACATGTTTACAGCTTTAACACCACACACACGCACACCTCCTACACCCACCCACCCACACATACACACACGCACACACACACACACACACACACACACACACACACACATACACACACACACACACACACACACACACACACATACACACACACACGCACACACACACACACATACACACACACACATACACACACACACACACACACACACCTTGTATTTATCTGTGAATCAACTCAAAGGTCTTGTTTACTCTGATCACTGAAAACATTTTACCATTACAAAAATTACACATAACACCAGGGAAGAGATTTTTTATACTACTACTACTACTACTACTACTACTACTACTACCACTACTACTACTACTACTGCTGCTACTACTACTCCTACTACTACTTTTACTACTTTTACTACTACTACTACTACTACTGCTGCTAATGCTACTACAACAACAACAACTACTATAACCACTACTACTAAATAGTAAAATTAAATTAAAATAAAACTGAAGTGGTTCAGCCGTTGTCCCAGTGCACGTGTGTTCTCATCCTCCGCTCTCTGTCCCCTGCTCCTCCTGTGTTTGTAGCTTCGACTTTAAAATCCAAAATGTGTAAGGTGCACATGCAGGGATTGGTGCTAAAAAGTCATGTGACGAGGAGGCCTATTTACCTTATTTGGCCCCGCCCACTTCTGCCGTAAATGTGACTAAACTGTGCTGTCTTTGTAGTTGCACTTCCGGTCAAGTGGGAATCCTTTTCATTTCAATGGAGAATTTGCAGAAAGTTTTGCACCTAAAATCTGATATAAAGGAGATTCATTTGTGTCAAATGTGTTTATCTGCAACAAGTCCACATCTCAGCAATTCTCTGGAGGCTTTAAAACACCGCTGTGGTCTCTATAAAACTTATTTGTGGTCAAGATTGGCCCCATGCAAAATAATACAACCTGAATGACAATGGCAGCGCCCACGGCAACTTTAGGCAAATATCCAACTCCAGTCAGTAAAAAAACAATAAAAGCAAACACATGCCACAATAATAATATAAGTCATAAAAAGGCAAATGTGAGATACACCTTCAAAGAATTTAAAAACCCCATCCCATTTGCATTTTGGTAATTCCAAGATAATTCCAAGTTTGTGGTTTTGAGACGTGGCTAAAGCTGAAGCTAGCGTAAACACTACACTATTTCTGTTTTTTTGTCAGCTTTTTCTGGATTGATTTCACTTCTCTGCTCCTCTACACGGCGTCTCTGTGTAGAATGTCTGATGTTATGCACTGGAATAATATGGAGCGGGAGATTGACAGGCAGATCAGTGCAGTGGAAATGAGTTTCCTCCGCAGGGTGGCTGGGTGCTCCCTTAGAGATAAGGTGAGGAGCTCAGTCACACAGGAGGAGCTCAGAGTAGAGCCGCTGCTCCTCCATGTCGAGAGGAGCAGCGGAGGTGACTCGGGCATCTGTTCCGGGGAAAACCCAGGACACTCTGGAGGGACTATGTCTCTGTGACCTGGGAATGCCTAAAGCTAAAGGACGTGTCTGGGGAGAGGGAAGTCTGGGAGTCCCTGCTTAGACTGCTGCCTCTGAAACCCGGCCCCTTATGAAGCTGGTGATGCCATCGCAGTAAATCAAGTTTAGGTTTGGTGAGAGATTGTTTTCTGTTTATACGACGTATTGAGTCTGCTTTGATCATCTCACTGTGCTGTGTAGCTCCTCCTCAGCTAAAGCACCGAGTCCAAGTCAGCCAGACCTCTTTGGAAGGTGGTACTTTGTGTGGGCCGCTTTAGACCCCTCAAACAGCCCAGTTCTCTTCACTTCTGGACTCAATTCAATTCAATTCAATTCAATTTATTTTTGTAGAGCCCAAAATCACGACAGCAGTCGCCTCTTAGGGCTGAACATGAGAGTTGATTAACCAACAGAATTAGAAAATCAACAGTGAAACAGAAACAGACAAGCAAATTAGAAACAGACAAGCAAATTAGAAACAGACAAGCAAATTGTTCCAGAACATCCCCTGTCCTTAGACCCTCCTTCTCGGCAAGGAAAAAACTCCAAAAAACCCATTGGGAAAAGGAGAAACCTCGAGGAGAACCACAGTGAAGGAGAGATCCACTCCCATGGACGGACAGGCTATAGATGTGTCCAGGACTAAGGCGCATCCAGTTCAAGTCTGTAGGGCCAGAGAGTCCATTCGGGCAAGGCGATCTAGAGTTCGGCCATCACTGGACGATCAGGAGGCGATCTAGGGTCCAGCCATCACTGGACGGTCAGGAGGGCATCTAGGGTCCAGCCATCACCAGACGGTCAGGAGGGCATCTAGGGTCCAGCCATCACCAACGATCAGGAGGCGGTCAGCGGCCAGGCATCTGAAACAATTACACTCCCCAGAGGGGAGTGGGACAGCGGGACAACATGTGAATAGCAATGAACAGACTGAATAGTAAATGAAGTTGATAGGGATAACAGGAGGAAAAAGAGGATAGTGCTCAGGTTACCATACTTCCCCCAGCATGGCTATCCCTAGGCAGCCTAACTAAAACTACAGGGTTTATTTCTGGTCCTAGCTAGCCTGACCATAAGCTATTTCAAAGAGATACGTTTTAAGCCTGGTCTTAAATGTAGAGACTGTGGGGGCCTCTTTAACATAGAAAGGAAGCTGATTCCATAGCACAGGAGCTTGGTAAGTGAAAGCTCTCCCTCCTACTGTGCTTTTAGTCACTCTAGGAACCACCATAGTCCAGCATTTTGGGAGCGGAGTGCTCTGTATGGGTGGTATGGTACTATAGCATCTTGCAGATACAACGGGGGCCATGCCCTTTATGGCTTTATATGTCAGGAGGAGAACTTTGAATTTGATTCTGAACTCGACAGGAAGCCAGTGAAGGGACTCCAGCACTGGGGTGATGTGCTCTCTTCTCTTAGTTCCTGTTAAGAGCCTGGCTGCTGCATTTTGAACTAGCTGAAAGCTTTTTATAGAGCTTTTAGGGCAAGCGACTAGTAAGGAGTTACAGTAATCTAGCCTTGATGTAACAAATGCATGGATAAGTTTTTCAGCGTCACTTTTTAGACAAGATTTTTCTGATTTTGGCAATATTACGCAGGTGAAAGAAAGCTGTTCTACAGGATTGGTTTATATGTGGTTTGAACGAGAGCTCTTGGTCAAAACAAGACTCCAAGGTTCCTACAGTAGAACTGGAGGCAATACTGACACTGTCCAAAGTGACTTTCTGGTCAAACAGAGAGTCTCGCAGGCTTTTGGGGCCTAGAGTAATGACCTCTGTTTTTTCTGGGTTAAGAAGCAGATAATTAAGTGTCATCCAGGTTTTTATGTCCTTCACACAGGCACTGAGTCTGTCCACTCGATCAGACTGATCTGGTTTCATTGATAAGTACAGCTGTGTGTCATCAGCATAGCAGTGGAAGTTAATGCCATGTTTTCTGATGATATTACCCAACGGCAACATATAGAGTGTGAACAGGATTGGACCCAGTACAGAACCCTGTGGCACACCATAGGCTACTTTAGAACATGGAGAGGAGCTCTGATTTACATTAACAAACTGGTACCTATCAGACAGGTAGGATTTAAACCAGCTGAGGGCTGCCCCTCGGACACCTATGTCACATTCTAATCTCTGTAGTAGAATATTGTGGTCGATGGTGTCAAACGCTGCACTGAGGTCCAACAGAACCAGGACTGAGACTAGTCCATTGTCAGCAGCTAATAACAAGTCATTTGTGACTTTAAGTAGTGCAGTTTCTGTGCTGTGGTGAGGTCTGAAACCTGATTGAAAAGTTTCAAATAAATTATTAGCCTGTAGGTGGCGATAAAGCTGCTTAACTACAATTTTTTCAAGGATTTTTGAGACAAAGGGGAGATTAGAGATGGGCCTATAGTTGGCTAAAATATCAGGTTCAAGATTAGGTTTTTTCAGAAGCGGTTTAATCACTGCATATTTGAAGGACTGGGGGACATAGCCATTTTCTAATGAGGTATTTATTATATTAAGGACAGGATCTATAATTAGAGGGAGGATTTCTTTGAGGAGTCTGGTTGGTATAGGGTCTAAGATACAAGTTGATGTTTTTGAGGACATAAAGGCTGAAGTTATCTCTGCTTGGTCAACAGCAGTAAACCTGTCTAATGTCACTGGTGGATTTATGTGGGACATTAGTTTTACAGCCTGGGCTTGCTCAATACTGACTGTAGGAGTCATTTTGTTCAATTTATCTCTAATTTCTGTGATTTTGTTGTTAAAGAAATTAAGAAAAGTCATTGCAGGTAAGAGTAGCAGGGATTGAGGGTTCAACTGCGCTGTGGCAGTTTGTCAGCCTGCTACAGTGCTGAACAGAAACCTGCTGCTGTTTTTGTTTACTTCAATTAAATTTGAAAATATCTGGTTTGGGACTTCCGCAGAGCCTTCTTATAAGTCAAAAGGCAGATTTTCCATGCCTTTAGTGATTGCTCAGAGCGGGAGTAGCGCCATGACCTCTCTAATTTTCTGACCTTTTGTTTGAGTGAGCGCAGTTCTTCATTGTACCAGGGGGCAGGAGGTCTGGGCCTAACATCCTTCTGTTTTAGGGGAGCTACAGTATCAAGAGCAGTTTTCAGGGCGTACATAGATCTGTCAGCAAACTGGTCATACATAGATGGGCTAAAGCTGTTTTCAGAGTCAAATGACATGGTCCTAAATACTGGCTCTATTGTTTCTTTGAATGTTACAATGCATTTTTCAGATATTGTTCTTTTCATTATAGTTTTATTCTGTGGGACAGGATAATCTTTAAGGATAAACTGAAAGGTTATTAGAAAGTGGTCTGATAATATGGGGTTTTGAGGGAGGACATTAAGGTCACTGATCTCTACACCATATGTTAGAACAAGATCCAGGGTGTGTTTGTGACTGTGGGTTGGTTTATTCACATTCTGGGTAAAGCCGATCCCATCGAGTAGAGCACTGAAGGCATTACCAAGATAGTCACTGCTATTGTCAACGTGTATGTTAAAATCTCCAACTATTACTATCCTTTCCCAGGCTAACACTAGACTAGATATAAAATCAGAGAACTCAATCAAGAACTCTGAATAGGGACCAGGAGGTCGGTAAATTATTATGAATAAAACAGCCTTTTGGTTTCTCCAGCTTGGGCAGGTGATTGACAGTAAAAGGCTTTCAAACGAGCTAAATGTATAGTTAGTTTTAGGACTAAGTAGTAAACTGGAGTGTGAAATGACTGCCACACCACCACCTCGGCCTGTGGTCCTGGAGCTCTGAAAATTTAAGTGACTGGGTGGAGTAGACTCATTTAGTCTAACATAGTCATCTTTTAGGAGCCATGTTTTCAGTTAGAGCCAATAGATCTAGGTTATGGTCACGAATTAATTCATTTACCAGAAGAGATTTGGAGGAAAGGGACCTAATGTTTAGCAGTCCACATTTTACATGCTTATCAAATTGTCTGTTAATGGCACCAGTCGTTATTTTTATTAAATTTTGTGGTCTGACACCTGAAATAGTGTTTTTATCAAGTGGCTTATGTTCTTTTTAGGAGGGACACGCACAGTCTCTATCTGCTCTGAGTCTGAACACTTGATTTGTGACAGTGCGGGCGAGAGCTCAGCGACAGTAACAGAGCAGCGACTCACTCCGCTGCTCTGCGCCCGGGGCTCATCTTTGGCTTGTCACGCCAGGCTGTTGGTCAGGTTCCGAATTAGAAGAGATGTACCAGCCGAAGTCGGGTGGATGCCATCCCTGCGTATGAGCCCGGGCTTCCCCCAGAACGCGCTAAAGTTATCTACAAACACTACGTTGTTTTGGGGGCACCAGTTTGATAACCAGCAGTTAAAGGAGAAAGATCGGCTGAACATTTCTGAGTTGGTCCGGTTGGGGAGGGGGCCAGAAAACACTACACTATCTGCCATAGACTTAGCCAATTCACACACAGCTCCTACCTGCAGTTTGAGCACCTCGGACTGTTTGCGCCGGGTGTCATTGCCGCCACCGTGGATCACAATTCGGCGGTACCTATTTCTACTCTGCTTTAAAAGCCTGAGGTTACCTTCGAGGCCCCCCATTCTGGCCCCCGGATAAACACCTAACACTCGCTGCTGGCAGCTCCCCGTCTCTAACTATAGAACTACCAATAACTAAAGTGTCACGTGTCCATTTGGTGGGCGCGTGATCGCTAAGGGGGGGAAAACCTATTGCAGACGGGGAGCTCGTGGTGCACTAAGTTTTTGCGTTTTAGCGCTTTGCTTCTTCCGAACTGTCACAAATCGATCCTGGTCTGGTCCCGGCTGCACGGGACGCGCTGGGGGGCTATTCTCACTAGCTGTCCTAGCGCTGACGCGGTCCGCAGTCCCTGCTACTACCTGGCTATAGCTAGGCTTTAGCGCCTCCAATGAGCGGAACCGCGTTTCTAACTCTGTAACCCTGGCCTCCAGTGCTGCCAGTACACTACACTTCACGCAACTATCCCTATCGTCAGTGAAGGAGCCAGGGTTCTGACTCCACATATGACACCTTGAGCAGGACAGTGCGAAAGAAAGCGGAGGAAGGTCCAGCCATGATGCTAGTCGGCTAGGCTAGATCAGGCTGAGGCTAGTGAAAAGGGCTTTTAATCCACGGAATACTGAGCGGTTGGGAGCTGAATAGGGCTCCGAGGCTTTAAGTGAGTAACTAGATGCCAATTGAATGTAAGGGAGTTAGAAACGTGTTTAGTTAATTCGTGAATTAGCAATAACAGAGGAGAGACGGGCGGCAACAGGTAGCAACACAACTCGCAAACAGAATACACTCACCGGGAAGTGACGACACAGGAAGCAGTCAAGTGAGCAGCTTGAAATCATCCCGTGTGTCACCCCATATACCGTCCCCATGGAAACAAGGCTTTACTTTACCGTTCCTGCGCCGACTTGTAACAGCAGAATAATGGGTTTTTCCCACAGGTTTGTGAAGTAGTTTATCTGAGAGAGGAAATGTGTAATACAAAACAAGCTCCTGATGTGAAGATTATATCTGAAGAGAGAGAGAGAGAGAGGAGGAGAGAAAGAGAAGAGGGGGGCTAGAGAGAGGGGAGAAAGAAGGAGACAGGGAGTAAAAATGTGTAATCCAAACAAGCTCCTGATGTAAAGATCAGAGAGAAGAGAGAGGGAGGAGAGGAGGGTAGAGGAAGGAGAGAGGGAATGAAAGAATAGAGGAGAGAGAGGAGGTGTTATTCAAACAAGCTGATGTAAAGATTATATCAGAGAAGATAGAGAGAGAGAGGAGGCAAGGGGGAGGGACAATGTGAGCGAAAATTTGTAATCCACAAGAGAGAGAGGGAGGGAGTGGGAAGGGAAAAAGAAAGGAGGAGATATATAGAAAGAGGGAGAATAGGAGTAGAGGAGATGTGTAAGGAAAGCGAGAAAGCGATGAGAGAGGAGAGATGGAGGGAGAAGGAGAGAGAGAATCGTCCAGGTGCATTTGAGGAGACAGGTTTGAGTTTGTGCATATCTGATGTTAAAGTGTTAAAGTCCTGTGCATATTCAAAAGCTCAGATCTTTATTCACACAGAAGAGGCACAAGTGACGGAAGAACCAGAGTCTGGGCTGAGTTTAAAATAGCCACACTTTTTTAATGTAAAGTGAACTGGAGCCAGAGTCTGGAACGCGGTGGCTAACACTTTAGCTATGGCCATTTAAATATACAGTCTATGGTCTACCTCAGGACAGCTGTACCTACAATAGTGTCCTACCAGTGCCGAGTGTGGAGTACATAATGCAGTTTAAAATGCTTTGGATGTTTGGAAAGGCATTGTATAAACCAATGCATTACTACCACTACTACCATTACTACTACTACTGAGTGGATAGTATTACTGCACCCATTCCTTCTAATATCTGTTCTCCTGTCACTGCTGTTCTTTCGGTCCTGGTTTAGTCCTGGTTTAGTCCTGGTTCAGTCCTGGTTCAGTCCTGGTTTAGTCCTGGCTTAGTCCTGGTTCAGTCCTGGTTCAGTCCTGGTTTAGTCCTGGTTTAGTCCTGGTTTAGTCTTGGTTCAGTCCTGGTTTACTCCTGGTTTAGTCCTGGTTCAGTCCTGGTTCAGTCCTGGTTCAGTCCTGGTTCAGTCCTGGTTTAGTCCTGGTTCAGTCCTGGTTCAGTCCTGGTTCAGTCCTAGTTCAGTCCTGGTTTAGTCCTGGTTTAGTACTAGTTCAGTCCTGGTTTAGTCTTGGTTCAGTCCTGGTTCAGTCCTGGTTTAGTCCTGGTTCAGTCCTGGTTCAGTACTAGTTCAGTCCTGGTTCAGTCCTGGTTCAGTCCTGGTTTAGTCCTGGTTCAGTCCTGGTTCAGTCCTGGTTCAGTCCTGTTTCAGTCCTGGTTCAGTCCTGGTTTAGTCCTGGTTCGGTCCTGGTTTAGTCCTGGTTTAGTCCTGCTTTAGTCCTGGTTCAGTCTTGCTTCAGTCCTCTTTCGTCCCTGTTTCTTTGCTCTCAAACTCAAATGTCAGTTTGATAAAAGGCGTCGCTCGGGTCACCTCGCCTGCGTCATAGGCCAGACGCCATTTTGCCTCATTCTGTTCATTCTGTTCATGTGGAGAAGTGACCTGAATGATCTGCACCAGGGTAAGGTCAAAGGGCACAGACAGCAGCCATCATTTAAAGAACTGTCAGAAAGAGAGAGAAGACCGAGAAAGAGAGAGAGAAAAAAAAAAAAGAAAGAAAAGAGAAGAAGGGAGGGAGGGAGGGAGGGAGGGAGGGAGGGGGAGGGGGGGGAAGAAAGAGAGGACGAGAGGGAGGGAAGGAAAGGAGAGAAAGAAAAAGAGAGAGAGAGAGAAAGGGAGAGGAACAAGAGAGAGAATTAAATAAATAGATAAAGTTACTGAACATAGTGCACCTTTAATGCTAGCTGCTGCCTGTCTCTATATAAAAACTATATGAATGAGCTCATGAGTGTTCAGGGTCAGGCTCACAGGGGCTGAAATGTCAATTTTTTGGCTTAAATCATTCATGGTAATAACTGACAGTTGTGTCACTGTCAGATCACGCACATGTGGAGTGTATGCAGACGAGCGGACAAAAGAAGGACTGTCCAACGTTTAGAGCACACACACATTTGACTGTGTTTTGTGGGTTTGTCTAGACCATAGACGCCCGTGACAGGCCACGCCCGTGACAGAAATGACCTGTCATGGGTGTGGACTGTCATAGGCGTCGACTTGTCTTGTCACGGACCCTCTTACAGTGTAAAATAGCTTATCCAGGTCATTGGTCAAAAAAGACACTACCTCCAACACTGATGTGACTGAAAGAAC
This sequence comes from Periophthalmus modestus, assembly GCA_019594935.1. Classification (NCBI taxonomy): domain Eukaryota; kingdom Metazoa; phylum Chordata; class Actinopteri; order Gobiiformes; family Gobiidae; genus Periophthalmus; species Periophthalmus modestus. The sequence continues at coordinate 21,826,799 of JAIEZT010001328.1, read as the reverse complement.
AGACTTTCACACATTCTGCACCAAACCTCTCCCTTTGTGGACTCACGTGCTCCAGATGCTGTCACGCTCCTTACGGCTTCCTTTACATCCTCATCCAGTCACGACTCTTTTTGGCGTTATCGTAATAATACATTTATAAGCACCTTTCAAAACTTTCAGGACCACTTTACAGAACAAGTTATAAACATAAAATGTTCATATTAACCCGTTCTACATGATCCTGGGGTTTTTATATCACTATTTTGTCTGGAAATCAATATATGAACATTAATAACAGACAAATCAGGCTTCTTCTTTCCCCATCGTGGCTCCCGCTAATACTAGCTTTGAATCATTGGTTGCTATGATACTCGTGGTCAGAATTGCTAATATTAATTATATCTTGGCTTCAAATTGGCCCCTATAACCACTAGCCTCGATGAGCTTCATTTGAGTGGAGCTGAACGCTGTGGGTGACTTCGCACTCCCTCAGTTCACTTCTTTATACAGTCTGTGTGTGCAGGATTCTCTGAACAGATACGTTTTGGCCATGATCTGAAAAGAGGAGTGGATGTTGATTCCCACTCGACCAGTGGGCGTTCCAGGATGATGTTATGTTGAACCCTCAGCCCCTGGACAAATACCAACAAGACTGTGGCCTACTGCAGACTCTGGAAACAGGCTCTACGTCACACTCACACTGGATTTAACACATTCTACATCTGATCAAAATGGAAAAGATCAGACACAGTGTTCATGAACAATCCAACAGGTTTTATTGACGTCTGGCGATCTTTTCTTAAACGTGCAAAAGAAAAATGAGATAGAATCATTTGACAGAGGCCCCGGGTCACTGCAGTTTGACACTGAAACTGTTTTACAGGAGTGGCTGTATATTTTTTTCATGTTTTATTTTCACTACATCCATGATTTTTTGGGGTATTTTTTCTGTGTGGGAGGGGCAGGTTCTATGTCTTTATAAAGGTTTATAAATGATATATTATGTTGTTTTCTTTTGCAGAGAGTGACTGTGAGCTGCTGACCAAACTGCCCAAAGTCCACTGTCTGCGCAACAACAAGAGAGAAGGTACACACTGTCCTTTACGACGCGTTTCATGAGTTTGATTTGTGTGGGAAGACACGTAAACATAATGGTGTGTGTTTAGAGCCCGGCAGGTACGACGTCCATTACAACTGTGCTAAACGTGTCTGTAAATGTCGTGAGTGAGGTTTGGTCCAAAATGTGAAACGACAGTAAAAGAAGATGCAGACAGATCAGTTTAAAGAGGAGCATGATGTTAAACTGACTTTGTGGAGCTTTCTACCATGTTGTTCCCTCATCAAAACATGCCCGAAGACGTGTTAAATGTCATCCGTGCATGTTTGAGTAATTTAGTGATCTCTCCGGGGTCTATTCAAACCTTCCTTATGGTTAGCTGTAAGATTCTGTCAATGCCCCACCCACACGCCTACGTCACCCATGCTCCCACACAACAATACTCTAAATATAAAATACTATAAAAAACATTGCTGCACACAACAACTTCACAAACCTGATGTGATGTGCAGTAGTTTCATTAGGGGGATGCAGCTGAATGTGTTGTGAGAGCTCTCTGAAGGGGGAGTGACTAGCACAGGGAGCAAAGGGAGAGGAGCCTAACACCTCGCTCAGAGTGCCCAGTCAGCTGTGACTCCAATGTCGGAGGTTTAGTTGTGGTGCTGTGCTGTTGTGTGATTTGAGCTGTTAAACAAGTCCCTCTTACATAACATTACAGTCACAGGCTAGCTACCATTAGCCAACAGTTTTTCAGTGAGTCACTCTCACCTTTTTGTTGAAAATCAAACTCTTAAACAAGACCATGAGCTCAGACTGATCACAGGCTCCTGAATATGTGCTCTTTAAACCCATTATGTATTTTTTCTTGAGTTTTCAGATGTCTTGACACTTTTTTGGCAGTGTTTGCTCATGTGTGCATTGTGTCACCATGGTAACAGCTGAACATCCCACCATTCAAATGCATGTAGAACATCCCCAGCGTGATGTCACTGCAAAGTATGAATTCATTTATTACAGGTCTGAGGCCAGGGTCAGACCTTAAAAAATGAAACTTACTACACAGTTTCACAGTGTGGCATTAAATGTGTATAGTTTTAATGTAATTCTGGGTGAAAAAATGTCTTCTCACTGTGAGCGGAGTCGCCTCTCCACAGATCTGACTTATAACTTGGCAGGGTGGTGCCACCTGCTGTTTTCTATGGAGGAATGTTGTTTAATCCTACTGTGAAACATTCCAGACAAAGCATTAACATCTCGATGGAGACGATCAGGTCATAATGTTATGTTGGACAGACTACACAAAAAAAAAAAAAAAAAATCAGGTTTGACAGTCTTTTTTATTTATTTATTTGATTTTATCTTAAAGAACCACAAAAAACACATAACTGGGTAAACTTTAGAAAAATGGAAGTCGGATATTAAGTAATTACTTGTTGGCAAATATGATAGATATTTTGCTGCCTCATTAAAGCAGACATATTGTGCTTGTGTCTCTATGGTTCTCATCTCTGACCCCTGTGGATCATTATGTTATATTTTACACATTTTAAATCTCAATATTCATCTAATAAAAGAAACAAGTCTGCTGACTGCGTTAAAAAACTGTGGTGTCCAATAGGAGCTGACGTCATCACAACAAAGCGCTGCATGCTTTCGGCGCCCCCTATGGATAGCTGCACATTACACTAGAGCAGCACTTTTTTTTTTTTTTGATGCTGCGGAATCATACCAATACCATCAATTAAGAAAATTAAATTTAAGACCAAAATGTGTATGTCACAGTGGGCGTGTCACACTATGGGCCTATGCCCCACCCACACTATGAGCCTATGCCCCGCCCACACTACGGTTTAATACTGTCAATCTCACACACTCCAGTCTGTTTTTGTGTGATCTGTGAGGCACAACCAGGGTTAAAATAGACACAAATGTGATGGAGAGATCAGAAGTAAGAGGAGGAGAAAGGAGAGGAAAGAGGAGAGGAAAAATTAGAAGAGGATGGGAGTAAGAGTAGGAGAGGAGAATGAGGAAAAGAAAGAGGGGTGTAGAAAAAAGAGGAGATGAAGGAGAAAGAAAGAAGAGAGAAGATCAGAGGAGGAGTTGAAAATGGGGCAGAGAGAGGAGGAGAGGAGTAAAGAGGAGAGGATGGCGGAGAGGAAAGGAAAGCAGGAGAGAAAGTGGGAAGGAGGAAAGAGAAGATGAAAGAGAACAGGAGTAGAGGAGGAGAGAAAGAGGATGAGAGGAGGACGCAAAAGGGGAGAGGAGGACCATAGAGGACAGGAGCCTAAGAAAAAAGAGAGGAAAGATCAGAGGAGAGGGAAGAAAAGACGAGGAAAGGGGAGAAATGTAACAGAGATTAGAACAACATAGCAGCAGATCATAGAAGAGGAGGAGGAGGAAAGATGAGAGGAGAGGAGGAGAGGAATCTGGTGATAGACACGGTTTAAATGGACTTAAATGAAAATCTTGAGCAGTTTTGTGTCATCAAAGTGAAGTGAAATCTGTCCATCACATCTGTGACGAATCCCAGCAGAACACTCAAAAAGCTTGTGTGTTATCAGCAGCACTCCTGCTCCTGCTCCATCTCTGTGGGTTTAGAGTCCTGCTGAATGATCGCTTTAAAGAGGGCATTATGCAAAATCCATTTTTAGAGCTTTCTCTCATGTTATAACGTTCGTCCCTCATCAAAAACATGTCTGAAGAGGTTTTAGATGTCATCCGTGCGTGTTTGAGTATTTTAGTGATCTCTCCTGGGCCCTATTCAAACCCTCCTTTACACTTAGGTGTAAGATTCTGTACAAGGCTCCGCCCACAAGCCTACGTCACCCATGCTCCACACGACAATTCTCCAAAACTGTACACAGCAACTGGACAAACATGATGTGCAGTAGTTTCATTAGTGGGATCCAGCTGATTATGTTGTGAAAGTGCTCTGAAGGGGGAGTGACTTACCATGGAGAGCAAAGGGAGGGGAGATTCAGAGCATCAAAAATGAAAGTGAAACGTATGAAACATGTTAATATGTTGTTTTCAGTGAATATATCATTTTCAAAACAATAAAAGGAAACATGGTGATGTAAATATGTTATCTGTTACAGTTAATACCCCATATGAGGAAATATCCCCTCTTTAAACGGTTTGCAGTGGTTCAAAGTTTCTCACTGACCTTATGCATTCTGAGTATTCTAATTATTCACCATGATGAGATTATGAGCACTTTTCACAATTTTCAGAGACCAATGCAACTACTAGCATGCTAACGCATTCTTCCTGATTAGCAGGCAATAAAACACTTTACAATTAGATGCAGATAGTACACAGTGGGTGCTCAAATGGGGGAAAATCAGGTACAGCTCCTTAAAGATACAGTTGAAACCAGAAGTTTACATACACTACATAAAAAAAAGACACGTACGCTTTTTTTTTCACTGTCTGACATGAAATCTAAACTTTTCCTGTTTTAGTCTAATTAGGATTCATGAATGAATGGATGGGCGCGGTTGAGGACTGGTCTTGGTATGAAGCGGCAGGGGAAACCAGCTTTGGCTGAGGCCCTGCTGTGGAAGTGCCCACACTGGGCTGTGCAGCTGACCCTGGTGCAGTGTGGTGGGGTTAGATCAGTCCTTAATCCTTAATCCTTAAACCTTAAACCAAGGTGTCCGTTCCTCAACATCATCACAACTATATTGGGTGTTGCCTCTCCAGGGACGTTGGGTTTGTGCTGGCGTTGGCCCGCGTGTCCGTCTGGGTGCAGGGTTGTTGGGGGGGTTGTTGGTGGGCTTGGGTGGTATCACCACCAGGCCTGGTTGTGGGGGATCGAGGCAGCGGCTGGCTGGTGCTTGGGTGTGTGATCCGGATGGCCATCTGGATCCGGGGTTCTTTGGGGGTTTGTATGGTGGACAGGGGCACTTGGACGGGGGCAGCGTTGTCTGGGTGCACCTCTGGTTTTGCTGTTATTGTTGCTGTAATTTGAACCTGGTCCCTCTCCCAATGTTTTTAGTTTGTTTTAATGCATCATTTCTTAGTTAGGGCAAGCTGAATATCTACACTTAGGCCTGCAGGACAATGTCCTCCTTTTTAATGCATTTAGACACAATATATATATACATATATATAGCATACACATATACACAATATAGGGCAACACAGGATAAGAAGAAAAAATGTTGGGAGAAAGGGGAAAATAGAACAATAGAACAGCAGCGGTGATGGTGATGGACAGAAGGTGCGCCTGGGTGCTCGTTGTCCCTTTCTGGGTGCGACGGCTGTCCCTATGTGGTCCTCTGGAGGATTCCTGGGTGCTGGTGGTGGTCCGTTTTTGCACTCTGGGTCTGGCCGGTTTGCTTCCGTCGTGTCGCCTATGGCGGGTCCTGGGGGTGTTCGACTCGGGTACGCTGGCTGCCCTTCGGCTGTCCGGTGCATGGAAGGGGGGGGCGGGTGGACGTCAGTGCGGGCTTGGCCTCCTCGGCAGAGGTTATAGGCAATGGGAGGAGAGTGGTGATGGTGGTGGGGAGGGGACGCTGGTGCAGATGGGGGAGATGGAGAGTCGCGAGGAGGGAGGGTTTGGGGAGGGGAAGGAGGGAGGGAAACGGGAGTGTGTGCCCTGTCTAGGCTACCCCACTGTGTGGGACACAGCCCTGGTATATAGATGGTATATAGATAGGATTCACAAAATTATTTCTATTTGCTAAATGCCAGAATAATGAGAAGGATTTTTTAAGACAATTTTTCATGACTTTCTTCAGTCTGAAGTTTACATAAAGTAAGATTACTATGACTTAAAACAAATTGGGAAAACCCAGATAATGATGTCATGTCTTTGGAAGCTTCCGATAGGACAACATTTGAGACACACCTGTGGATGTATTTGAAACACACATGCTTCTTTTTGTAACATCATGGGAATGTCCAGCCATCAAACTCAGGAAGTAGACGGGTTCTGTGTCCCAGAGATGAATGTGCTTTGGTCCAAAATGTGCAGATCAACCCAAGAACAAAAGCAAAAGACCTTGTGAAGATACTACTGAAGCTGGTAAGAGTGTGTCATTATCCACAGTGAGCATGGGCTGAAAAGGACACTTAGCAGAAAGAAGACAATACTCCAACAGAAACATAAAAAAAAAAAAAAAAGATTACCAGACAGATTTGTAAATGCACAGGGGCAAAGACCTTCATTTTTGGAGACATGTTCTGTGGTCTAACCAAACTAAACTTGAACTGTTCATCCATAATAAGCATCGTTAGGTTTGGAGGAAAAAGAAGTAAGCTTGTAGGCCTGAGAACACCATCCCAACTGAGACACGGGGGTGGTAGCATCATGTTGTGGGGTTGTTTTGCTGCAAGAAGGACTGGCACACTTCACAAAATAAATGGCATCATGAGGAAAGAAAATTGTGTGGAAATACTGACGCAACATCTCAAGACATCAGCCAGGAAGTTAGAGCTTGGGCACAAATGGGTTTTCCAAATGGACAATGACCCGAAGCATACTGCCAAACTGGTTACAAAGTGGCTTAAGGATAACAAAGTCAATGTTGGCCATCACAAACTCTGATCTCATTTCTATTGAAAATGTATGAGCAGACCTGAAAAGGCATGTGTGAGCAAGACGGCCACAAACTTGTCTCAGTTACACCAGTTCTGTCAGGAGGAATGGCCCAAACTTCCTGCCAACTATTGTGAGAAGCTTGCGGAAGTATATCCAAAACATTTAACCAAAGTCATACAGTTTAAGGGCAATGGTTTTCATTTACCACATAGAAATAACTTTGGTAATCCTATTTGACCTACATAAAACAGGAAAAGTTTTGCCTGATTTCATGTCAGTGAGAAAAAAGCAGTAGTAGTTGTGGGTTAGACTCCTGATCTCTCTGAGTGGACTGTGTATGTTCTCCCTGCGTTATTGTGACAAAGTGGTTATCCTGTCTCCTCTTCTTGGTGAGGAGGTTGTGGGTTAGACTGCTGTTGTCTCTGAGTGTGTGGCAGAGTGGTTAGCCTCTCCTCAGGCTGTGGGTGGGGGTTTGTCCTCTCTTTCTCCTGCCTCTCCGTTCATGCAGAAAATAAAGCCTTATTGAGGGTGAAATGGGATTTTTAATTGTCTGGGAGCGCAGCCGTGTGAGTGCACAATGTCACTGCACCAAGAGAAACCATTTAGACCAGGGTTTAGGCCCCGTGTAGTCCTGGTTGGTGCTGGTTTAGTCCAGATGTGGTTAAGGTTTAGTCCTGCTTATTGCCTGGTCTTGAGCAAGTCCTGGTTTAGTTCTATGCTGGTTCTGGTTTGATCCTGATTTAGTTCTGGTCTAGTCTCAGTGTAGTCCTGGTTTAGTCCTGATTTGATCCTGGTGTAGTCCATATTTAATTTTGACAACAGATGCAATTTAGCTTGTGATAACACATTGGTTAGTATGCACTGTCCTTATTCAAATACTTACGTACATGGAATGAAGATTTAGTCCTGATTTAGTCTCGGTTTAGTCCTGGTTTAGTCCTGGGTTAGTCCTGGTCCCGGTGTCATTGTGGTCCTTGGTTTAGTCTTGATTCAGGTCAGGTTTAGTTCTACTCTGGTCTCAATGTGGTCTTGGTTTAGACATGGTAAGTCCTGGTTTAGTCCTGGTTTAGCCCTGGTTTTGTCATGGTTCAATCCTGGTTTAGTCCTGGTTTAGTCCTGGTTCAGTCCTGGTTTACCCTTGGTTTAGTCCTGGTTTAGTCCTGGTTCAATCCTGGTTTAGTCCTGGTTTAGTCCTGGATCACTCATGGTTTTGTCCTGGTTCCGTCCTGGTTTAGTCCTGGTTTAGTCCTGGTTAAGTTCTGGTTTAGTCCTGGTTTAGTCCTGGTTTAGTCCTGGTTAAGTCCTGGTTTAGTCCTGGTTAAGTCCTGGTTTAGTCCTGGTTTAGTCCTGGTGTACTTGTAGTCATCCCTTCAATTATCGTCTCTGTGTTGGTTTAACACGAGGCCTTTAACCATGAGGAGACCAGTGTTGTCACAGTGACATTTCACACTTGGTTTCGACACTAAAGAAAAGACTCAATAGTGATTCTGTCTTTTTTAGACAGTATAGTCAACACAGAATAACAGTATTTGCTTTTAGACTAGTTCTGATTAAACTCAAGATGAAATTGCTCAGGAAAAGTCACATTTTATCCAGTTATGTGATTTTTTTTTTTTCCAGTATTTGAGCTTTGATTCTAGTTTTAGTATCTAGCTGATTTTTGATACTTGTGACAGCCCTAAATGCTCTGTCCTGTGTGTTTTTCCTCCAGTCACCTCAGTCTGTATTTGACAGGTTTTTCCTCTTCAGTAAAAGTGTTTCGTATCCATGTTTTGGTCCAGGTCTGATCAGGTCCAGAGTTCGAGGAGCAGACTCCGCTCGCGCTGGGGTCCTCACGTTTCTGGACAGTCACTGTGAAGTCAACAAGGATTGGCTCCCCCCTCTGCTGCACAGGATCAAACAGGTACTGCACTCTAATGTCCCACTGCACCTGAACACATCACTGCTGCACATGATCAAACAGGTACTGCGCTCTAATGTCCCACTGCACCTGAACACATCACTGCTGCACATGATCAAACAGGTACTGCACTCTAATGTCCCACTGCACCTGAACACATCACTGCTGCACATGATCAAACAGGTACTGCACTCTAATGTCCCACTGCACCTGAACACATCACTGCTGCACATGATCAAACAGGTACTGCACTCTAATGTCCCACTGCACCCGAACACATCCTTGCTGCAGCTGCCAGACAGGCCGTTCCTGTCTACATCTGTGAACAAACACATGATACAAAAACTCAAACCACTGGCACATTTTAAGACTTTCTTTTGGCTAATATATAATTTTCCATCCATCCATCCATTTTCTTCCGCTTATCCGGGGCCGGGTCGCGGGGGCAGCAGTCTAAGCAGGGACTCCCAGACTTCCCTCACCCCAGACACGTCCTCCAGCTCCTCCGGTGGGACCCCAAGGCGTTCCCAGGCCAGCCGAGAGACATAATCCCTCCAGTGTGTCCTGGGTCTTCCTCGGGGCCTCCTCCCGGTGGGACATGCCCAGAACACCTCCCTAGGGAGGCGTCCAGGAGGCATCCTAAGCAGATGCCCGAGCCACCTCAGCTGGTTCCTCTCGACGTGAAGGAGCAGCGGCTCTACTCCGAGCTCCTTCCGTGTGACTGAGCTCCTCACCCTGTCTCTAAGGGTGCACCCAGCCACTCTGCGGAGGAAACTCATTTCGGCCGCTTGTATCCGCGATCTTGTCCTTTCGATCATTACCCAGAGCTCATGACCATAGGTGAGGGTAGGAACGTAGATTGATCGAGAGCTTTGCCTTTCGACTCAGCTCCTTCTTTACCACAACGGACCGATACAGCGACCACATCACTGCAGACGCTGCACCGATCCGCCTGTCAATCTCGCGTTCCATCCTTCCCTCACTCGTTTTCATTCATTTTCAAAACAATAAAAGACACATGGTGATACCCCATAGAAGTAAGTACCCTCTCTTTAATACCCCATTCAAGTGTAATACCCACACTTTAATACCCCATAGTAGTAAATACCCCCTCTTTAATAGCCCGTGGAAATGTAATAGCCACTCTTTAAGCACACAGGGTTTAGCCCGAACATGGTCCTGGAAGGAATCGATCATCCAACCTTTGGGTTGGTGGACGAGTACCCTAACCAATCAGTTCCCTAACCACTGACGATGTCACCAAGCAAAGTTCCAAGTCAGATCTGTGGAGAGGCGAGCTCACAGCAGAATGCATGTTTCTCATGTTATTTCTCTCAACAGCAAAACACCTCTAATTGAACATATGTGCAATGGATACATTTAATACTGGTGTCATACTGTGGAATATTCCTGGCAAATCAATAACATCTCCATGGAGAGAAGTGGGTGACAGAACCTTCATCTGAAAAATTCATAATGCAGCTTTATAATGCATTTGATTTCACATACATAATCCATATTATTTATAGCCTCACACTAATCTGAGAGGGTCATGCTCCAGAGATCCAGGGCTGCTGTGGTCTGTACCCAGTTTCCTCCTCACCCACGTGGGCATGGCTCTGACTCAGCTCCCCTCTCCTGCTCCAAGCACCTGCTCCTCTCATCTGCTCCTCTCTCTTGCTTCCCTCTCCTGCTCCTCTCTCCTGCTCCTCTCATCTGCTCCTCTCATCTGCTCCTCTCTCTTGCTTCCCTCTCCTGCTCCTTTCTCCTGCTCCTCTCATCTGCTCCTCTCTCTCGCTTCCCTCTCCTGCTCCTCTCTCCTGCTCCTCTCATCTGCTCCTCTCTCTTGCTTCCCTCTCCTGCTCCTCTCTTCTGCTCCTCTCTCCTCCTCCTCTCGCCTGCTCCTCTCTCCTCCTCCTCTCACCTGCTCCTCTCTCCTGCTCCTCTCTCCTCCTCCTCTCGCTTCTCTCACCTGCTCATCTCATCTGCTCCTCTCATCTGCTCCTCTCTCTTGCTTCCCTCTCCTGCTCCTCTCTTCTGCTCCTCTCTCCTCCTCCTCTCACCTGCTCCTCTCTCCTGCTCCTCTCACTTCTCTCACCTGCTCATCTCATCTGCTCCTCTCTCCTGCTCCTCTCACCTGCTCCTCTCTCCTGCTCCTCTCTCCCCCTCCTCTTTCCTGCTCTTCTCACCTGCTCCTCTCACCTGCTCCTCTCTCCTGCTCCTCTCTCCTGCTCCTCTCACCTGCTCCTCTCTCCTGCTCCTCTCACCTGCTCCCCTCACCTCTGTCTGGGTCGATATCTCATACATTTACATTAGAGAAGGACAGTGACTGATGGTCCCTGCTGTGTAAATATGAAAATGAAAATGAAACCGTTTTATGGAGAGGCTGAGGGACGGTGTGAGCATCGATTTGAGCTCAGACAAGTTCACAGGCCAAGGAATAAAATTATATTTAAAAAGTTTGTCAGAAACTATTGAGCTGTACCATTCTAACTTATATAGAGGAGATGGTGGACTGTCAAATCTGTGTCACATCCTGTGTAAAGAAGAGCACTAGAGGCGCATTTATGCTTAACTGTTGGACATAAACGGATCAGTACATTCCAAGCGTAGTAATATTCACAGCATTTATACATCCAAACGTTTCTAATGTCAAGGCTGTGTTCTGTTAAACAACCACCAGAGGGCACACAAAGTCAGTTATATAATTGACCAAAACAAATGGAATAGAGCAACAAATAAACAAACATGGAGGTGCACACAGGGTTTTTAGATCGCATCTGTTGGAAAAAAGAAGAAACATGAGGTGAGGAAAGACTTTGTTTTGCAGCTGGTTCTAACCACTTTTAGCTCCCATCGAGCTGTGTTCGCTGCTGCCCCTAGTGTTTGGCACATGAACTGCTCTGTTCCTAAGATTCCACATGTTCTTTAAAGACAGACCAGATTAAAGAATGAACGATGCAGAGGATGGACAGAAGTCTCCATGTGTATCCAGAGAATGTAGAGCATAAATGAGTCTAAAGTGAGTGTGACCTCACCCTCAGCGTTCGGCTCCATCGAGGCTAGTACCCACAGCGGCTAATTTGAAGCTGAGTTCCATATTTGGAATTCTGACCGCGAGTATCATAGCAACCAAAGAGCCAATCTGGAGCAGGGATGTTGAAGGTAACGCCTCTTCCCGCCCGTACTGCTGGTTTAGCAGGGAGTGGGTGCTTAGCAACGCTGTCAGTCAAATCTGTTGCTAACTCTAGTGGAGGTGAACTCAGGGAAAGAAGGCACCTAATTGGTCTGTTATTAATGTTCATATCTTGAGTTACAAACACAATAGTGAAATAATACCAAGATCATGTAGAGCGGGTTAATATGGACATTTGAAGATCAAAAGGACAAGTCTGACAGTAGCAGTTACAGAGAGAGGGGACACAGTTTTTCAATAGAAAGTGAACTGGAGTTGATGGGGCTGAATCACACCCATGATCACTTCCTGTTTGGAATGCAGCGCCTAGCAGGTTAGCTATGTCCATATATATAAACAGTCTATGGTAACATCTGTATTGTTGTGGACATTTTTCTATTTTTTCAATGAAATTCCAATTGCTCTCTGTCTCCATTTCTCTTCTCTTTCTCCTCCTACCTTCTCTTCCCTCATTACTCTCTCTTTCCCTCCTCCCTCTATCTCCCTCTATCCCCTGTTATTTCACTTCCTTTCTTCTTTCCCTACTCTTCTCTTTTCTCTCTTTCGTTTTAGCCTCACCTCTATCTCTCTCTGTCACTCATTCTACCCTTCATCTCTCTATCCCCCTCTCTCTATCTCCCTCTGTTTCTCTCTATCTTTCTCTCTCTATCGCTCCCTCTCACCCTTCCTTTCTCTGTCACCCCCCTCTCCCCTATCTCTCTCTTTCTTCATCCCCCCCCCCACCCTCATGCGTCCCTCTCTCCCCTCTTTTGTCTCCCTCTCTTTCTCTCTCTCTTTCCGTCTCTCCTGTGATTGATAATTACCTGAGTGTGTTTGTTCTTGCTGTGTTCCATTATCAAAGATTTAATGTTGTACAATCAGCCCCGTGTTCACAAATAGACAGACTGAGAGAGAGGGAGAGGGGGGAGAAAAGGATAAAAGAGAGAGAGGTTAGACAGGTTAGAGAGAGAGGGAGGGTACAGGGAACAGGGAGAGAGGGGAGAGAGGGCGAAGAGAGGGAATGGAGAGGGAGAAGGAGAGGGAGAAGAGAGAGAGAGAAGAGAGTGAGGCATGGGTAGTAAATGGAGAGAAAGAAAAGCGTGTCATTCACAAAGGCGCTGCTGGAGAGGAACAGTCTGATTACGAGGAAATGAAGGAGCCAGAAAACAAAACCTGATTTACATCCGAAATAAGAAAAGGTTTTGTTTGATGTGGAAAATTAAAGCAGTGACTGATCCTGCACTGACTCGCCTCTCCACAGATCTGACCTGGAACTTGACCTATACGTGGCAACTGCTCCATAATGTCAGATCCTATTTTCTCTCTCTTTTTACCACCACTTGCTCTCTCTCCTCTCCCTCTTTACTCTCCCATCTCTTTCTCTACCTCCCCTCTCTTTCACTGTCCATCCCTGACTGTGCCTCTCCTCCTCTTTTCTTCTCTCACCCCTTTTCTGTCTAGTTACGTCACACTCTCTCTGCTCTGCTCCCTCCCCCTTTCTCTCTGTCCTTCCCTGTGAGATAAGTTTGCACAGATTCAGCTTCTTCAGTTACGATACTGATTTTGATATTATAGCTTTAAGTGTCTTTAAGATATCGATCGATGCCAGAGCAGAGACTGAAAACAGCATTTATTTCCTTAAAGCAAAAATAAAATGAGGCAGAACTGATAAGTAACTACAGAACAACTTTGTATAAATAAAAGTTCAAACATTATAAGACTTTCTGGGCCGACAAAATCTTATTACATAAATGTCCAACCACGATATCGGTTCAAGTGATATTTAGAAGCCGATATCAGAACCAGCAAATCTCTCAGTATTAGCGCCGATATTCAATATCAATATTGGATACGTGCTTCGCTAAAGTTTAATACCATACTGTGGAACATTCTAGGCAACGCATGAACTTCTCCACAGAGAAAAAATTGCGTGGCGTATCTCACCAGAAAAGTTCCGCAGTGAAGCTTTAAGTCCATCCATCCATTTTCTTCTGCTTATCCGGGGCCGGGTTGCCGGTGCAGCAGTCTAAGCAGGAACTCTCTGACTTCCCTCACCCCAGACACGTCTTCCAGCTCCTCCGGTGGGACCCCAAGGCGTTCCCAGGCCAGCTGAGAGACGTAGTCCATTTAGAGTGTCCTAGGTCTTCCCCGGGGTCTCCTCCCGATGAGACATGCCCGAAACACCTCCCTGGGGAGGTTTTCAGGAGGCATCCTGAGCAGCGCCTAGAAATTCTGTCCATGAATATAATGAACAGAACTGGTGACAAAGGGCAGCCCTGGCCGAGTCCAACATGCACTGAGTATAGGTCTGACTTACTGCCAGAAATGCAAACATAGCTCCTGTTCCGGTCATACAGGGACTGGACAGCTCTTAGCAAAGTGCCCTGGCCCCATATTCCCGGAGCACCCCCCGAAGGATACCACAAGGCACATGTTCGAATGCCTTCTCCAGCTCCACAAAACACATGTGGACTGGTTGGGCAAACTCCCATGAACCCTCAAGGACCCGGTGGAGAGTACAGAGCTGGTCCAGTGTTCCACGACCAGGACGAAAACCACACTGCTCCTCCTGATTCAAGGTACGACTATCGGATGAATTCTCCTTTCCAGCACCCTGGAATAGACTTTACCGGGAAGGCTGAGGAGTGTGATTCCCCTATAATTGGAACACACCCTCCAGTCCCCCTTCTTATACAGAGGGGCCACCACTCCAGTCTGCCACTCCAGTGGTATGGCATCCCTTGCCGTGGCCACTACCAGGTTTGGGGGTTGCCTCCGCGACAAGCTCTGCAGACCTTATGACCACAGCTACGAGCAGCCGCATCGACAATAGAGGTGGAGAACATGGCTTACTTGGAATCCATATCTCCAGCCTCCCCCGAGATCAGGGAGAAGCTCTCCCGGAGGTGTGAGTTGAAAACCCTCCTGACAGAGGGCTCCAACAGACGTTCCCAGCAGACCCTCACGATACGCTTGGGCCTCCCAGGTCTATCCGGCTTCATCCTCCACCAGCGGATCCAACTCACCACCAGGTGATGATCGGTTGACAGCTCTGCCCTCCTCTTCACCCAAGTGTCCAAGACACGCAGCCAGAGGTCAGATGACTTGACAACAAAGTCGATCGACCTCCGACCTAGGGTACCACGTGCACTGATGGACACCCTTGTGCTCGTACATGATGTTTGTTATGGACAAACTGTGGCTAGCACAGAAGTCCGATAACAAAACACTGCTCGGCTTCAGATCAGAGGCCGTTCTTCCCAATCATGCCCCTCCAGGTGTCACTGTCGCTACCCACATGGGCAGGAGAACAACGGAGTTCCCGGTGGGTGCACTGTGTAGTACCCCTTCCAGGGACTCCAAGAAGGCCGGGTACTCTGCACGGCTGTTTGGCCCAGAGGCTGCCACAACAGGGAGAGTTCTGTCCCTGACACGAAGGCGCAGGGATGCGACCCTCTCGTTCACTGGCATGAACACGTGGCAGCTGAGCTGTTGGGCAATGAGCAAGCCCACACCAGCTCGACATTGCTCCCCACGGACAAGGCCAGAGAAATGGAGAGTCCAGCTCCTCCCAAGGAGTTAGGTTCCAGAGCCCAAGCTGTGTGTGGAGGTGAGGTCGCCCATATCTAGCGGTAGGGCTCAACCTCCCGTGCAAGCTCAGGCTCCTTCTCCCTCAGCAACATTCCATGTCCCCAGAGCTAGTCTCCATGTCCGGAGATCCAGTCGTCGAGACCCCCGCCTTCGACTGCCGCCCAGATCCCTCTACACCGGCCCCTTACAGATGCTCC